>JBAGKP010000022.1:25930475-25942898 GCA_037177255.1 Melanotaenia maccullochi | reverse complement strand
TTATTATTATTATTATTATTATTATTATTATTATTATTATTATTATTATTATTGTTATTATTATTATTATTATTATTCAGATATATTATTTAAGCAGAAAGCAGAGCGATTCTGTGCCTCGTAATTCATTCTTTTGCTGGATAAAAACTGCTCACGCGCTTCTTCAGGACCAAAGAATCGGTTTAAACTGAGTCAGTATTCTGTTGTGTTCTCTGACAGGCCTTATTTAGTAGGAATGCAGCTGTTAGTGGGTGAGTCTGAGGTAGCGAAGACGCCTCCGTCACTGGAGGAAAATGTCCATTTTAAACGAGATTTTGATGGTTTTAATTGGAGGGAATCTGGGTTTCTTGTAAATGAATTTGGTAGCTGAATCTCGGCTGTTTAAGGCTGAATCTTGAGTGAAATCGTGGCACTTGTCTCGTTTTGTTGATGGATATTTTCCGCAGTGAAAAAGCCTAAAACGTGATCTCCGATTTTGTTATTATTATTATTTTTTGTTTATTTGTTTTTTTTAAGAAAAGGACGAAAATCCCAACTTCTCCTCCTCCTTTTTGTACAAGTTGTAAAAAGAAAAACGTCTTTGTCGTGTTATTTTTTCATAGAAGAGGAGGAACAATGTAAAATCCCATTTGTTTGAGAAAAAGAAAATATGCCTCGTTATCTTCTAATGGGCTTTTTGGAATGACTGTCTTTTAAATGTCGTCTCTAAAACTATTTTTCATGGTTGTGATACTGTTGTGGTCTTATTCTTATTCCCGTGTTTTGTCGCTCACTAAAAAAATGTCTTAATCATAAAAAATACAAATAAAAGAGTAGGTTACATTCTTAACACACGCCAATGTTTTTTGTCTTTTTTTTACTTATACTGACCATGAGATAGATAGATAGATAGATAGATAGATAGATAGATAGATAGATAGATAGATAGATAGATAGATAGATTGGTTCTTAAACTGGTTGATTTTATAGTTAAAATTTGACACACTGACTCTGAATCTGGGCGCTCGTCGCGCGCGCGCCCTCCAGTCTCCTGCTGTGTGCGCGTGGCCTCGCTTCTGCTTGGATCCACTTCTTTGCAGTCCGGTTTGATCTTTGCTTGTTTTTACTGCTGGGGTTGAAAAACAGCTGAAACTGGCCCTGGAAACGGATCAGGTCTGAGTCCTTTCTTCGTTATTCCTCGAGGCAGAACGCAACACGACTCTGAGACTCTGATCCGGATCTGATCGGACCGGTTTTAGTTGAGCGGGCGTTAAATGAACCCGAGACTCTTATCCAAGGGTTTGCACATTTTGTGCATTTTCATGTCCCGACGCAAAGACCTGGTGGTTGTTTTCCTCCCGTTCCTGGTGTTACTGGTCCGGACTTTGGCGCGTTCTAGCTGAACCAGAACAAAATGGACCTGCTCTTTAGACGCGAATGTTCGGCTTGCTTTTCTTTTCCTTTTCTTAGAAATCAGTAAAAGTTTTTTAGATGTTTGTATTTATAGGGAATAACAGATGTTATTTCTCTGGGTTTAAAATAGTTTTTAGTGATTTTTCGGTTTCACATTTTCACGTGCGCGTTTTTTCTAGAGAAGAATCCCCGCTCAGATCCACGGGCTGGAATTTAATCCCAGACCAGAATCACCTGATTTCAGTTTCACGCCTCCTCGTTTTTGCCTCTTTTTCTGGGTTTGTGCCTTTTGGTAAATTGACGCTCGTTCTGCGTCAAACTTTTTTTTCCTCTGAATCCAAACATCAGGTTCGTCAGAGCTGCAGGTTTCTTCTTTTATTGGCTTCAGAAGCTCCTCTAACTGCATTTTTACCTGGTTTTCTTTTCTTTTTACTTCTTCTTTCTTGGCGCTGATCCCTTTCTTCTTTTCTTTGACTTCTCTTCTTGTCCTGGTTGTTTTGACCTGGCGGAGTGTTTCTGGCTCATCCTGAGTCCAGGTCCAGGACCTCCACCCTCTTTGTCTCGCTTTGCGCTGTGAGGCTGTAAGCGGAGCTTCAGGCCCGCAGGCTCCGCGTTTTCCCAAGAAATTAATCTTTGTTTTATTTATTTATTTATTTTTTATTTTTTTCTCTCCACATTGATTCATTTCTCCTTCTTTTTATTTCCCTTTTCTTCCGTCCCTTGTCACACTTTAAATCTTCCATCTTCGTCTTTCTTCCTTCAACCCGCTTCTTTCATTTCAGCCTTTTTTCAATTTTCTTGGATTCCACTTGGATTTTTCATTTTTTTTACTTTTACATTTGTGTGTGTTTATTGATTTTTTTTTTATTTTTGTCCCTTTGGCTGACATCTTACCTAACCAACTCAGATGATTTCATTTAAACATTTTGAATAAAACCTTACGCGTTTCCTCCTTGTGGAATAGATCGTAGCATTTTTATTATTTATTTTTATTTATTTATTTATTTTTAGTGACTAAAGGTTTTTTAGGTGTTTGTATTTATATATTTTTTGGATTAACTCAGCTGTGTGTCCGGATGCTGCAGGTCAAAGGTCAGCTTTAACCTGCAGCAAGTGTATGCAAACACGGATCATTTTCTTTTTTGCCATCAAAGCTGAAGTTGGAAATGTTTTGTGGGTCTGACCCGCCGATGTTTTCCTGAACTCAGAGGAATGTAGACTGAAACAGGACAACGATGATGATGATGTGATGATGATTATTTGTGGGGCATCAACATGTTTCTTTTCTTCCAGCAGCAGCTGCCTGGAAAGCTGAGTTTGTGTTCGGTGCAGATATTAAAGCTCATCATGCATCTGTGGTGGAAACTGAATCGTCTTCACTTCTAACATGTCTGAGTTCTGAGTAAATGTGGTTTTAGAAGGTGGTGCCATGTGATCAGGTGCCCCAGCAACCCCGAATAGAAAAATAGATGGAAGATTTATTATTATTGGTAAAATATCCTCCTCTATGAATTTAATGACTTCAGGTCCATTTTAGGAAACACGATTTTTTTTCTCATAAAGTCCTAAAATGACACAAGAAGGAAAAACCTGTTATAGTTAGAAAATTTGGCTTAAAGAATTAATTTTATTGATTTTGAAAATGTATTTAATGTACTAGCTTTCAGTGTGACATGATGCTGAAGATGCTGTTTAGCTTCTGTTGCAGCTGTTCAGCCATGATGAGAAGAAAACAATGAAGCGTCTTAATAACCAGAATAACCTGCTATTAAAACCACTAATTGAAAACTAAAATTTACCTTAATTGTTTTTTACTCTCCTTGGAATTTTAAAGCTCCTGTTTAATGAAATATCAGCATATTCTTTACTAAACAGCATTTAGCTGAAGTTGATTTTTGATAAAGAAAAAGGAGTTAACACTTCCTGACATTTTTTAAGAAAGAAAAAAAACGAGTGTGGTAAAAGTAGCGCCACTTTAATGTTTTCAGCAATGTTTATTATCATGTTGTGGAACATTTAAGAAATTCTTCTTGCCTGAAAATCCTCTAAAGTGTATTTTTTATTTATTTATTTATTTTCCTCTCAGATAAAACATGTGAGAAATATTTAGGTGTAACAAAAGAGTTGTCCTTCAGAACGACTTTTACTTGGTTTTATGAAACTTTGAAAAATGTGATTAAATAAAAAAATTGTCCAGTAAAGATTCCATACTGGAGTTTTAGTCCAGCTGGAAAACGTAAACCAGCTGAGTCCGTCTCAGAAAACAGGAAAGATTGAAAAACGCGACCAGTGATTTATTTCAGGTCTGGATTCACACGTTGATGCTGTCGGCCGTGACCAAACATGAAAATGATGGAAATGCAAAATTTTGTCTCTCCACCATCATTTTAAAGATATTAAAATTTCTAAGTTACCCGGAGGATCAACGTCTCAGCAAACGATTGGTTGGACGTTGTGTCAGTCAGGAACACAGACCAATCAGACTTGATGAAGCTTCCTTCAGGTTAGTTTTATTATCTGGATAAAATGAGCTGCTGTTTATTTTAGTTCCAAACATTCACACTAAAAGGACTTTGTGCGTCCTGGAGAAAGTCCACTCCCCTCTGGGCTAGAAGATGGCCCTGGCCGATGTTTGACGACCTCTGTAAATGTTTATATAAAAAAGTGAAACGGCGGCGAGGGGTGTGTGTGTACATGCGTAACATTAAGAAGTGGTTATTTGTTTGTTTTGTGTGCGCTGTGGTTCACGTCCTTGTTCAGAGTTAGTCGCTAAAAGTTCAGCCCCTGGTGACTTATTTTTCTTTTTGTCCTTGTGAGGCCTTATAACCCAGGTTCTAACCCAGGTTCTATGAAGCACCAGGAGAACTCATCCATCTTCAAGCAGCGCAGGTTTGCACAGAAATCCCAGTAGATGCGGAAGCTTCCTGTTTGAAGAGGTCTGCAGCGGAACGCAAAAAACACGCATCTGATTTAGTTTAGGTTTATTTTTTCATTTCACATATTTGGCATTATTTAAAAAAATTAAACACACACACACACACGTGTGTATGTGTGCGCGCGCGCGCGTGTTTATAAATCCTCACACAAACCCATTTAAATGATTGGTGTCATGAAAAAAATGAATAGCTTTGCAAGTCACTGAAGTATCTAAAACATGGGAGAGGATGGTGCTTTGAGTTTAGCTTTTAACCCCTAAACTACTGGATTTATTTCCAATTTTTAAAAGAACACAGTGGATATAGAAAAATACAGCAAAAACAAAGAACTAAGTAAAGTAAATTTTAATTTAGTAATTGATTAACAATAAATAAGTAAAGATTAATAGTAAATAAATAAAATAGAAAGAAATGGACAGTGAATTAAAGTAAATAAATAAATGAATAAAAAAGTATAGCTAGATATAAAGAAACAAAATAAACAAAGGCCTGCCATCAGGTGAGAAAGGGTTAAAGACATGAAGTCACCTTTTGTAAGAAGTAAGAAATGTTCCATTATTTTCCAGTATGTTCCAGTATGGTACAGTAATGTTCCTGTATGTTCCAGCAAAGTTCTAGTAATGTTCCAGTAATGTTCTTGTATGCTTCAGTAATGTTCCAGCAATGCTCCAGTAATTTTCCAGGAGTGTTCCTGGAAAGTTTCAGGAATGTTGCAGTAATGTTCCAGCAATGCTCCAGTAATGTTCCAGTAATGTTCCAGTAATGTTCCAGTATGTTCCAGTATGTTCCAGTAATGTTCCAATAATATTCAAGTATGTTCCAGTAATGTTCCAGTAATGTTCCAGTATGTTCCAGTAATGTTAAAGTATGTTCCAGTAATGTTCCAATAACGTTCCAGCAATGCTCCAGTAATGTTCCAATAATATTCAAGTATGTTCCAGTAATGTTAAAGTATGTTCCAGTAATGTTCCAATAACGTTCCAGCAATGCTCCAGTAATGTTCCAGTAATGTTCCGGTATGTTCCAGTAATGTTCCAGTAATGTTCCAGTAATGTTCCAGTATGTTCCAGTAATGTTCCAATAATGTTACAGCAATGTTCCAATAATGTTCAAATAATGTTCCAGTAATGTTCCAATATTGTTCCAGCAATGCTCCAGTAATGTTCCAGCAATGCTCCAGTAATGTTCCAGTAATGTTCCGGTATGTTCCAGTAATGTTCCAGTATGTTCCAGTAATGTTCCAATAATGTTACAGCAATGCTCCAATAATGTTCCAATAATGTTCCAGTAATGTTCCAGCAATGCTCCAGTTATGTTCCAATAATGTCCCAGTAATGTTCCAGTATGTTCCAGTAATGTTAAAGTATGTTCCAGTAATGTTTCAATAACGTTCCAGCAATGCTCCAGTAATGTTCCAATAATATTCATGTATGTTCCAGTAATGTTCCAGGAGTGTTCCTGGAAAGTTTCAGGAATGTTGCAGTAATGTTCCTGTATGTTCCAGTATGGACCAGTAATGTTCCAATATTGTTCCAGCAATGCTCCAGTAATGTTCCAGCAATGCTCCAGTAATATTCCAGTAATGTTCCGGTATGTTCCAGTAATGTTCCAGTAATGTTCCAGTAATGTTCCAGTATGTTCCAGTAATGTTCCAATAATGTTACAGCAATGCTCCAATAATGTTCCAATAATGTTCCAGTAATATTCCAGCAATGCTCCAGTATGTTCCAGTAATGTTCCAATAATGTTGCAGCAATGCTCCAGTAATGTTCCAGTAGTGTTTCAGTATGTTCCAGTAATGTTCCAGTAATGTTCCAGTATGTTCCAGTAATGTTCCAGTAATGTTCCAGTATGTTCCAGTAATGTTCCAATAATGTTACAGCAATGCTCCAGTTATGTTCCAATAATGTCCCAGTAATGTTCCAGCAATGCTCCCGTAATGTTCCAGTAGTGTTTCAGTATGTTCCAGTAATGTTCCCGTATATGTTTCAGTAATGTTCCTGTTTATGTTCCAGAATATGTTCCAATAATGTTCCAGTAATGTTCCAGTATCTTCCAGTAATGTTCCAGTAATGTTCCTGTTTATGTTCCAGTATTTTCTAGTAATGTTCCAGTATATGTTCCAATAATGTTCCTGTAAATGTTCCAGTTTTGTTCCAGTAATGTTCCAGTATATTACAGTAATGTTCCAGTATGTTCTATTAATGTTCCAGTATATGTTCCAGTAATGTTTCAGTAATGTTCTAGTATGTTCCAGTAATTTTCCAGTATCTTCCAGTATTGTTCCAGTAATGTTCAACTGTGTATTCCAGTAATGTTCCTGTAATGTTCCAGCAATGTTCCAGTAATGTTCCAATAATGTTCCAGTAATGTTCCTGTTTATGTTCCAGTATGTTCCAGTAATATTCCTGTATGTTCCAGTAATGTTCCAGTATATGTTCCAGTAATGCTGTAGTATATGTTCTAGTATATGTTCCAGTAACGTTCTAGTAAATGTTCTAGTAAATGTTCCAGTTTTGTTCCAATTATGTTCCAGTATATGTTCCAGTAATGTTCCAGTATATTCCAGTAATGTCCCAGTATGTTCCAGTAATGTTCCAGGATATGTTCTAGTTATGTTCCAGTAATGTATCAATATATTTTCCAGTAATGTTCCAGTATATGTTCCAGTTTTGTTCCAGTAATGTTCCAGTAATGTTCCAGTATGTTCCAGTAATGTTCCAGTATATGTTCTAGTATACGTTCCAGTAACGTTCTAGTAAATGTTCTAGTAAATGTCCCAGTATGTCCCAGTATGTTCCAGTATATGTTCCAGTAATGTTCCAGTATATTCCAGTAATGTCCCAGTATGTTCCAGTAATGTTCCAGTATATGTTCCAGTTTTGTTCCAGTAATGTTCCAGTAATGTTCCAGTATATGTTCCAGTTTTGTTCCAGTTTTGTTCCAGTAATGTTCCAGTATGTTCCAGAAGCAGAATTTAGTGCCAACATGAATATTTAGTAATGATTTGTTGAAGGTGACCAGTGACATCTGTGTTCATGGACGAATGTTAGCGTCATGTTTCCTCTGTCAGATGGGGTGGGTGACCCGATGAGGATAGAAGCACCACAATGCCTAGACACAGATACAGCATCTTTGATACTGAATATATCCTTAGATGTTCCTAAGAACATGTATGAAGCTCTAGTTCATAAAAATTCTTTATTCACCTCGTTTTTTAGGGGGTTTCTCTGAAAATATGGCAAAGGGCTGGAGGGTTAAAGAGCCCCTTCCAGCTGTCCCCCCCCCCCCCCCCCTTATAATGTTAACCATTACTGGAAGTTTAGTTATCTGTTATTCATGGGACGCTTGGTGTAAACAAGCCCAAAGTCCAAAGAATGTCCATAAGAAATTATAGAAATTCAACAAACATCCCAATCAGGGGCGGGGGGCTGTTCTTTTCTCACTTCACCTCCTAGTTACATCCAGCCAGTAAGACAACCTCCAGACACATTTTAGCCGGTTCCTGGTTGAGTTTAGACGTCATCCTGCTGCTTCAGAGTGACGAATCAAAGATCAGAGCTGCTTGCTTAGAAAACGAAGACAACACAAGCGGTAACTTCTGGCTGCCCGGGGCTCTTCTCCTCGTCCATGTCAGGAGAGTGAGGAAGCAAAACTGCTTCACTTGGTAGTACAAACAAACAAACATCCCCATCCTGTTTACTACATAAATGTCTTTTTATCTGATGCAGTTTCTCTCACGGCCACTAGAAGTCTCACATTCTTCAGACATGAATTCAAATCATTTCCTCCTGCATGGACTAACTGTGATGAGATCTTTAAATATTCACCAACTTTATTATAAAAGTCCAAAAAGTGCAGCAGTATTATTAAAAAAAAACAAACTCCGTCATGCTTGGCTTTGTGTAGCTGTTAGTTATTTAGACCAAAAAAACCCAAAACAAAACAAAAAACAACCTAACAAACAAACAAAAACAAACAAACAAACAAAAAACAAAACAAAACAAACAAAAACAACAAAAAAAACCCAACAAAAAACAAAACAAACAAAAAAATGTTTCTGGGTCCTTCAATCTGAAAATGTGACCTTCAGAGGCCGCATGTGTATGATGGTGCGTTCAGGTACCGCGTCTGTTTGCTTTGCTTTCACTCACATCACATCTCGTTGCTGTTTTTAGATGAGACATCAATGAGTGAATACCAGAACTTCGTGTTTAAAGTTTCCTAAAGAGGAAATTTCACGTCTAATTGATTTTTCTGAATCTCTTAATTGTCGTGAGTGGGAGGTTCTGATTTCCTATTTGGTCCTGAATGTAGGCTGTATATGCACCAGTTCTTAGCATATCTGCTAAAACGGAGTGTTGTAAATGAATGAAAGAAAAAGGAGTTTTTGTCCTCTGTTATTTTGACCCAACCTGA
This sequence comes from Melanotaenia maccullochi, assembly GCA_037177255.1. Classification (NCBI taxonomy): domain Eukaryota; kingdom Metazoa; phylum Chordata; class Actinopteri; order Atheriniformes; family Melanotaeniidae; genus Melanotaenia; species Melanotaenia maccullochi. The sequence goes on along the minus strand of JBAGKP010000022.1, from coordinate 25,934,151 downwards.
CCCATTAAGGGGTTATTCGATGTCTCTTTTAAAATATTAATAACAGACCCAACCAGAGGCTTTAGTGTGCAGTGATGCTGAAAATATGTCAGCGCCTTTTAATCCCGTCATTGTAAAGTTGGATTTAAATTGTGCCACTTTCAGGGTTCAGACCAGCAACTTCTCTTTTGCGTTGCTTCTTTCTGGGCCAGACCAGCTTCCTGTTGGATTCAGGGATCCGCTCTAATCTGCCCACTACAACTACAAAGACAGACTTTCAACAGCAATTTGTTGCTTCCTGGAGGAAGACTGAGTTAAACGAGTACAGCGGTAACGCAAGAAGCAGGCGAACAATGATCCGCCGAGCAGCAGGTCTGTCAGGCCGGCGCTATCTGGCCATCTTAAACGGGGTGAGCAGCGGTCACAGGACAAAGGACAGAACGGAGATAAAGCTTTCTTTCTTTCTTTCTTTCTTTCTTTCTTTCTTTCTTTCTTTCTTTCTTTCTTTCTTTCTTTCTTATTCTTATTCTTATATTCTTATCGTTATATAGAAAATGTAAAAGAAAAAAAGAGCTGGAAAAAATGATCAAACAATTGAAACAGTCTATTAAAAAAATCTAGAAGAATTTTAAGTGTAATTTGTTTAAACCTTACATATTTCCAGCCGTTAACTGGGCAGTTTTTATCATCCTTGCTTGCTTTTAATGGAAGCTTCTGTCAGGTTTCCGCTGCCATCATCCGTCATGTTGCTGCTCAGCTGATGGAGCTGCATGAACCCGCTTTTTGTTCTTCTTTCTACAAACAGAGAATTGTCTGAATTCATCCTGCAAACGGAGGAAAATGTGGAAATAATAAGCAAATAAGACACTACTGCACCAACATTATCTTTTTTCAATTTTTAAAGGCCAGAACAAAATGATGATGAAAGATCTGTTTTTCCTGCAGCCACGCTGGTTCCATCATGGTTCAATGTGGCCTGAAGGCAGCATGATGCGACATGATCCATCAAGACAACTATTGGGTTTTATCATTTAATTAGTAAATAAATTACATGGAACAATCAGAAATAAAGCGTAAATACTCTTGTAGTGTGAAAAATGCTAAAATTATGTTTTTAGACCCCTTTTGTGGAGCAAAAAAGCAAAACTGTTTCCTATGAAAAAGTCAGCAAAAAGGGTTTTAGTTTGGCTTCCTGAGAGTCATGTGACCAATTAAAGCATTTTTATTGGTCCCCTGTGCTCTGGATGCATTTTGGAAATAAGCCAGGCCAAACTGTGTTGCTTGAAGACAAGGCGGTGCATTGGCGGCGTGGTGGTCCGCTCCATCTCCTACAGATGAAGGCTCCTGTTAGAATCTCAGCTCGTTCTCTTCTGTTCTCTCCTCAGCTTCATCCCACAGTCCAACAACAGGATGTCAGGTTAAAGCCAGCCTAAGGGAGTCGGTTGGTTTGTGGTGGACTTCTTACAGCTGGGATAGAAAGAAGAAAGTTCTGGATCTGGAAAACAGAAAAAAACATGGAATCATTGATTGTCAGAAAAAATGGAACCACGATACAACAACAACAAAAGGTTAAATGGTGGGTCTTTAGTCTTTAAGGCATGGAGGTCTTCAGCATCCAGGTTATATCTTCCTGGTGCAGCAGGTGACAGGTGAGCTCTGCAGGGACCATACCAGATCCCAGACTCCTGGGATCTGGTCTGGTCGCAGCCAAGTCACTGAGTCCATGGAATTTTCCGAAGGAAATCCTTTCTAAGCTTTTCTGAGAGTCCTCCTGAAAACCTCCTGTAGGTGATGATGCCATCTTCCCGGTTCCTTCAGCTCAGTGGTTCCCAACGTGGGGTCCATGACCCCTGATAGGGTCCCCCAAAGAGCACAGGGGGTCCTTTGGGTCTGAACATTAAGAGTTGTGATTGATGTACTCTGTTAATTTATGTAATTCAATTTGACTTCATTGAAGGCCTGGACTTTTGAAAGAGCAAGCAGGGTCTCAGCACAGGGTGGGGCAGGGGGGGCCACGGCTTCCTAGTGCATGCATGAAGGGGGTCCCTGAGGAAAATAGGTTGGGAACCACTGTTTTAGCTGACATCGTCATCCTCAATGCTGGAAATGTGCCGCTTCACTGGAAGCTGCGTTCCTTCTGCTTTACCTTTCATCTCCTTCACTTTCAGTCGGTCGGCTTTTCTTTTCTTTGACATTTTCTGTTTTCAGTCACGTTGATGCTTTGACGTCTCCCTCGCTCTACCTGCAGGTTTCCTTTTTCCAACCTTCCCATAGTGTTTATTAGACACAGCTGACTGGGAACAACATCTTTTCCCACTCTGAGCTGAATTTCCTTCTTGAAGGACTTTGTAATCCTTCCATTGTTTGCACTGACAGCTCTGTTGTTGGGCCAGTCAGCTGGGTGGAGCAACGTCTTAAGCTCTGTTTTAACTTCATTTTTTACTTTGTTTTAGAAACACTAATTACATTCCAGACTTCAGATTCCAGATTTTTCTTACAACCAAGTGAGAAATTTTCTTATTAATTGGACAAAGTGAAGAATAAAAATTACAACCACTTTGAGGACGTTTTCATATTAAATACAGTTGTTTTGACATTTCTGTGTAATTTTAAATACAGATAATTCAAGGATGAAGCGTGTGTGTAACTCTTTGTGGTTTTATTTAGTTATTTGCTGAATAATTTATTGATTGATTTTACTCACTGGAAACTATGAGAAACTTATTTTTTTTACCTTGTTTATTACTGAATTTACATATTATTCTGAGAAAAAAGAGTAAAGAGGGGAAGGAGAGAAAGATAGAAATGATGGAGGACGAGCTGGAACATCCAAGTGTTTCAGCTAAAACTGTAGTTTTGGCTTTTATTTATTTTAACAATGTATTTTAATATTAATAATAATGAATTTATTTTTGTTATATTTTCCTGAATTTGGTTCCTGTTCCAGAGAAGGACGACTGAATGTTTTGCTGTTTAGCAGAGTTTTTCTGGAGCAACATTTTAAACACATCTTCTAAATCAAATGAATCATTTAAAGCTGCTGGGACAAACCAAACGCTCCTGAATCTCAAGCTGTCTCTGGATAAACATCACCTTTGTTTCTCTTTATTGCTCTTCAATGAGAAAGTTACAGTACACGTTAAATACACAGCAGGAAATATTAGACGTGGCTGTGAAAACACCTGAAGCTAAACAGCCAAGCAGGTTCTCCGTGTTTTCTGCATGTCGAAGGAAAATCTTGTCTAAACACAGACTGACTTATCAGATTTCAACGATTTCTCTGACTGGTATTTTCTAAAGATCATTTCAAATCAGGGTTTGGTGTGGGTCCAAGTAAGTGTAGAAAATCACCGTTTGTTTGTGGGCTGATGTACGTCTCGTTAATTCCTCTAACAGAGGAAGGATTTGTCTTTCTGAGGTCGTGGAGGGTTGAATCTCCTGGGTTCAGAAGGTCAGCTGACTGAAGCCTGTCACACCCTCAGTCTGGAGAGCCAGAATTTACTTCTTAAGCAAATGATCGCAGAAATAATTCACAGCAGAATCAATGAGCAGTAATTCCAGCAGCTTAACAGACAAAATCTCTTTTTATTTAACGTTTGTCTTGTTTTTAAGCCCATTACACATTTGCCTAGAGTCCAGGATTCATCTTACATCGCCTGTTAAGGAAATAATATTATTATTATTATTATTATTATTA
>JBAGKP010000022.1:25871999-25884832 GCA_037177255.1 Melanotaenia maccullochi | reverse complement strand
GCTTGGGCCGATTTTAGCGGAGCAAAGCCGTCTGCACCTGTTTTAGTACACGCAAAGCGTTAATAGATCAGGGCCTATGACTTTTATTCAGGAAGACCTGTTGAGAGGAGAAATACGTTAATGATGCCGATACTGTCTTATGTTTCTACATGAAAGCTATGGAGCAGAGAGTTGAAAGGAAGAGCCCAGTGCATCATGGGACGTCCCTCAGCAGTCCAAGCCTATGGCAGCATATCTAAGGGATAGCTAGCTAGATAACAGCTTTTTCTGTCATTTTACTTAAAAACAGTACGTTGGATACAGGTCAGTAGTTTTCAAGAATGTTTGGATCTAAATGACTTTTCTTCAGAAGGGGCCTCACCACCACTGTTTTAAAAGCTGCAGGGAAGACACCCGTCTGAATTCACTATGTTTAAAAGCTCAGGCTCAAAGAAACCATGACATGTAGAGATATGGGAATTGGATCTAAAAGGCAGGTTGTTGGGTTCAGTTGGGAAAAAACTTGACCAAGCATCTTTGCATCAACCAGAACAAAACTCTCTAGTGTTTCCTCAGGTAACAGCAGAGGGTCAGATCTGTTAAAATGAAGATGCTGTTGAGATAAAAGACTCGATCTAATAACACTGATCTTAGTCTGAAATGGCCTGCAAAGTCCTCACATGCAGCATCTGATGCGGGCATGGAGGACTTATTAAAATCTGTGTTTGTTAAAAGCTCAGCGGTTTTCAAAAGGAATTTTGGGTTGTTTTTATTATTTGTGATGAGATTTGAATAGTAGAGTTTCCTTGCCTGTTTTACTGAAATATTGTTGATTTTGAGTTGTTCCTTTAAAGTTTTATAATGGACTGCTGTGGACTGCTCTCCTGTAGCTTCTGTTTAACTTGTTTATTTCCTTGGTTCTCCACAGTGTTCTAAGTGGAGCTGCTGATTTTAGTTTGTTGTTAAAATGATCAACAGTAAAATCCGACGATGCAGGTAAAATCTGAGCAGGAGTTTGGTTTAAAATGTTAATAAAATTTGTAGCCATGTCAGAAATAATATATCGTTTCCTCACAGTTCTCACCGAGGTCTCCCGTTGTTAGTTCATCCCTATCATGCCACATGTGGGAATAAGATCAGGAGTATGAGGATGACAAGGAGGAGGTCTGTGGACATTTATCATCCATGTTAAGATGTCTCAACCTTTCTCTTGTTTTCTTTTATCGTCTTGTTTTGTGTTAATTAGGAATAATAAAATGTGAAAAATGAAAAGCAGAAATCATCCCATGTCACCCTTAATGATCTCTACCTCTAAAGCTCCTAGTGTGAGGAAACCAGTTCTCAGCTAACTTGTTCTGGTCTCCATGACCAGAACATATCAGCAAAATTCCACCTTTCACCAGAGTGTCAGCGACAACATGTTCTAGACATAAAATACAGTTTACCTGTTAGAATGCTGATTAATGATGGAAAAAAAAGATTTTTAATTAACATTGCTATTGTCATGGGACGGCTCTCCAGTTTACCTACTGGCCATCTCTGTGTTTAAAACCAGTAATCCAGGTGGTCCGACACGAGACAGAGCAGAAAGATCCTGCTGCAGTTACTTTGAGTTAGGTGGGCATGAAGTCCTCGTGTGGAAAATAAAACTAGCATTCTGTGAAGCATCTCTTCCAATTTATGTGGAATTTATCAACTCAAGATTCTTCCACAACCACAAGTTCGTAAAAGTTCGACACGCTGAAACCATTCAAGTTAATCACTCATATTTAAAAAACTTACATTTTTCGAGGCAGTGAGTTTACATATTATTTTTAATTAAAACCAACTCGATCTATTTTATAGCGTTTGAGTGGATAAAATCAGGATAAAATCAGTTATAAACATGAACACTATGGTGGTGAACTGGGCTCCAGCCTCATCCTGCTGGCCTGGAGTCCCAGCTGCACAGAGTCTGCTGAGGAACAGCGTTCAGTTCAGAGAACCTGGCCCCCAAAGCTACAAGAAGATTACTATCATTATAAAAGGTGCCGTAGGTGTTGGAGCAGAACAAAAGTGTGTTAGTGTTTACAGTTTGAAATATGGAACTTTTTGAAGGACTTTGATATTAGGTGAATCAGGAGGAGGTATTTATTCCACTGAGAACAACAGAGGTAAACAGGAATCCATACAATATGCCTTACAGCAAAATTCAGCAGGTCCAAGCCTGGAGATCATCTCCATGGAAAGAATTTGTTGAAAAGGAGAAAAAAAAATGGAGGAAAGCAGGAAATAAACAGAGATACTGAGACAGATTTGTGTAGTCAGTGAATTCCCCTGATCACAAACACATGAAGCTGACACAAAAAGAAAACAGTGATAATGTTTAATATGTGTTACTCAGTCTCCCACAACACACACAATAAAACCCCAGAGATGGAGGAGCTCAGGGAGTTTATTGCAGTCATATTTGTGTTTGCATGTGTTGGGAAAACAAAGGTCCAAAGCTCACACTCTCATTTGTGCACATGCACATATAAATATAAGCAGAAAGTTGGTAAATGGGTGTTTGGTGGATCATTTATTTTGTTGTAACAATAAATGATCCTCTGTTGATTTCACTGTTGGAAAGTCTGTTTCCTTCCCTTTTAAATGGAGCCACATTTAAAAGGAAAATGCATGTGTGGGATGAGCAGTGGGTTATAGCCATTAAAACCTTTCCAAATCCTCTCTGACACACCACTGTGGCTGGATGCGTGTCTAAGGTGTGTTTAATTAGTGCGGTTCTCCCAATGCTGCCCGATCCTCATGTTATAGAGGCAGTCAGTCACAGTGGACGCCCCTTGACCTGACTTCCTGCAAGCATGTCTCCTCCACGTTTCAGTCCGTCCTGCTGCTTTGTAACATGCTGACTATGGGAAATTGTTGCTTTTAAGATAATCCCATTGTGGGTCTCCTCCTGCACTTCTTGGAGTGGATATTGCTGTTATTTTGTCATTTTCCACAGTTCGTTGATCATGCCACAGTGATGCTAAAATGAGTGTGTTGCATTAGCGAACACAGCAAACCACGGCTAAGCATCAAACCTCCTCCTGGTGGGGTGTAAAGACTTGATGAATGAGTGTTACGTAGTTGCTGGATCTTATCCCCTTTTTGTTTAGTTGGTGCCGCTTCCTGCATGGCAGGAACTGAGGTCCTGGGTGGATATTTCTACCGTTAGTGGAGACGGCTTGGCTGTAGAATTCCTCCTTGAATCGTTCAGACCACTTTGCTGTTTGTGGAGATAATTTTTTCTACTTTTCACCTTTATGAGACAGTTTTGTTTCCTGTTGTAGATTTTCCTTTTATTTAAATTAGTTTTTACAGCCTTATTTTAACATCAGTCTTCTCTAAAAGCAACTTAAGATTTGGTCCCACAGCTGGTGTGAGCGAAAAACTTTACCTCTGCAAGTAGTGAACTAACGAGAAGAATCAGCTTTTGTAATTGTTGTCTTTTATAATAGCTGTAGGTCCCCAGTGTGCACGTGTTTTTTTTTTTTTTTTTAATTGTGTTTTTTTTTTTTTTTTATTGTGTTTTTTTTTGCAGACAAGGGCTTTAATGATGGTGGTCGGGTCATCCTGGGGGCGTCTTCATCGTGTGCCTCCCCACTGTTGAACCTCGGCTCAACATCCTCTGGTGGAGTCAGTGTGATGCTTTACCGGCGTGATGAGGAGGCGCAGGCCGGTGACCAGCATGATGAGGAGGCGCAGGCCGGTGACCGGCGTGCGGAGGAGGCGCAGGCCGGTGACCAGCATGATGAAGAGGCGCAGGCCGGTGACCGACGTGCGGAGGAGGCGCAGGCTGTGTGTGGATCTTCCACATGATGCTGAGGCTCCTGTTGGTTAAATTTGTTAAATTGCTTATATGTCCTGTATGAAGAACTTCGCTTCTCTTCTGTAAACAAATTTAATACGTTTGACCAAGTAAAAATTTTGTCTCACTTTCAAAATGTCACAAATCTGAAGTGTGTAATCAGTAGAAAGGGGTTTTAATCTGACATGCAATCTGCTCCTCAGTGGGGTCCGACAGATGGTGTAATCAAAGTATCGCTGGATCAGGGGTCAGCAGCTCTGGGCTTGGGGGTCACATGTGGCTCTTCAGCCCCTCAGCAGTGGCTCTTTCTACATTTGACTAAACAAATCATGTGAACAAATCTTTTTATTATTTTTTATTATTTTATTTATTTTTATCTTAATTTTTGTTGTGCAGTGAGAGGTCTTTTCAAACAAGTTTGATTGAGGAAATAATACATATTTTATTATTTCTTGATCTTTCTTATTTCTTACAGGATGTGTAAGCAGGGCAGTTGCTATAAATTCTGGGTCCCTATAAGGAATGTGGCCATGGGTCGCTCTACCCCAGGATTGTTGCCACTTTTTAACGTCTGTGAATTATGTTTTTCAGTGTTCTTGACGGTGCCTGATGTAATGCACCCAATTTGTTTTCTTCTTTACATTGTAGTAGTAGTAATATTATGTAAATGATGTATTATTATTTGTCTCATTTCATGCTATGGTACCCATAACGACTTATACTACATTATTACACCTCTGAGTGCAAATGCATTTTTAATAAACCACTGAACAAATAGGCATTGGATATTTTATTGTGAATAATCAAGCACTGATGTGCAAAAAAACAATAACTTAAAATGTCCTGTTTTTTGTCCCTTAAACAATTCCCGTCATTCTCTGAAACAGAATTGCTTTGGGGACATGGACCTGGCTCCGTCAACAACAAGGACAGCAACTTAGATTGAAAATAAATTTAGCCTAAAATTTGCTATTGATTTTATAATTGAAATACCTAATAGGTTGATTAATGTCTTAGTAATTACTAATGGTACAGCAGTTTTAATAAACCGAAACAGCGAACCAGAGTCCATCTCACCTACTCACCCTCAGAGGCATCATCGGACGGCCGGAGATGAAGGTCTGCTGCTGGGTCGGGCTCACACCAATTGGCCACTGATTCTGGAGCAGCAGAGCATAAAGGCTTATTGCTCCAATATATATTGCTTTTATGAACATTAAATGTTATGTTTCATGGAAACTGATAGAGAACTAACCTAGTCTTGGAATATACAAAATCTAAATGGGCTTCTCATGGCTCTACCATGGCTCTATGCAGACACGTACACTTTGCCATGTATGTGGAGGTCAAGTAGAATGACCCCCTACATAAGACCTATGTCAAGAGCAGTTTAGTTTTAGTAAACACTCATGTAGGAGGGAAAAAATAACTGTGTGATGTCACACTTGTAAGGCAAGAAGTATTTAGTGTTGTTTATTTTATATTGCTGTGAAAACAATCAAAAATAATTAAACGTTTAACTAATAATAATAATAATAATAATAAAAATAATAATTATTATGATTATGATTATTATTATTATTATTTTTTTCTTTTCGGCTATTTAAATGTCCCACCAATAACAAACTTTTACAAGACTAGATCTGAACACATCATAATAATAATGTAATTTAACCTTTGCCTAACTTGAATGCGTCATTATACAATTCAATGTGAATGTTTATGTTGCTGGAGTTAGTTCAGTTCAGTTTAAAAGCAGACATATGGATTCAGCATCTCTCCCTTCAGTTTTCAGTCCTCACCAGGCCTGCGCCATTAAATCATCTATCTTTAAGTTCTAGTCGCACTGACGGAGAGACAGAGTGTGAAAGATAGTCCACTGTAGTTGGCCTCCACACTAGTAACGTTCAGTTAGCTACAGTAGGAATCGCTGCTCTACAATGAACTGGAGTCTTGTTCGGAGTTTAGCCCACCTCTCAACCGATGACAGCTAAAGGTGGATTTATTTTCATCTGCCATCTAAGGTTAGCGGTTACAGTGACAATGAATGAATACCCAAGAAATCGTTTCAACTCTCTATAGTTTGACTCTCATCATTCCTGGAGTGGAAATATCTGATATTCTGGGCCCCTGCTCTCCTGCTCCTACTCCTGGCCTCCCTCTCAAATCTTTTCTGGTTTCCAGTTTGCTCGTGTTTGCACATATTCCCTTGAGGAAGGACACCACGGACCAAACCATTTTTGTGAGGAGAGGAAGTCACTGAAATGATTAAAACTAAAATATTGCGTAACTTTGTGGCTTTGTTTTAACTCAGATACATTAGTAATAATATATATTAGTTATATCTATGCATAATAGTCATGGAGCGTGGGATGTGTGCGGGCCCTAATGGGCAGTGGGCCCTTAGATTTGGCATCCTCTTTCTCCTCTATACGATGGCGCTGACACTGTGTAAGCACAGTTTTCTTAAGTCTGTGACTCCTGAGGGGTATTCCACAAAGCTGGATTAAGGGAAAGCCAGGTTTATCTTGATAAGTCTGGCTCATTTAAGAGAGACTTCCGTTCCGTCAACGTGGCTTATTTGAATGCCCGCTGAGTAACCATGGTAACTTATGCACCAGAACCAGCTTGCTAACATTCAAGTCTAGCTTAGCTGTGTCTCAAAAATGTCTGATAACAGACCCACAGGTTTTCAGGGACAGGACCCCCACCAGTAGCAGTGGTCTTTGACGTTGTCTTGGTATCTACAGTGCTACATATTTACAGCTCAACACATTTCTTCAAAGGCTACCTGCCACTCTGTGGTTTGTTCATGTACTTTATTTCCACCTGCTGCCAGGTACACTTTGGCTGTTAAGATTGCTTCTGTTGAGATGTAACAATGCAGAATTAATGTAGGTTGCACACACACGTGCACACACACACACACGATAATATAACCACAAAGTATGATGACGCATATTGATGATTTGGTTATTAATAAACTGAGCAGGGCCAGTACAGCTTACACAGACAGCTGCTTTATGTTAGATTAATAACACAAGAGGAGACCAGAACTAAACCAGAACAGTGAAATCAACATGTAACAACTGACCATGGTATGAAACTCGTATAACTTATGCATTTAGTCTGTGAGCAGCTGTCTGCCCCTTCCTTCACTTTATCATGGTTGTATTACCTTTTCTGATGATGACACTTTTAAAGTCCTCATATATCTCCATCAGTGACGTGTGGTCAGGGGAGGCAGGTGAGTCAGTGCCTCACCCGTCATGATAAAAAAGTAAAAAAAAAGTACATAAAATAAATATTAATATTTTCCAATGATCTGTGTTAGTGTGGCAAGCTGGTCGTGCAAGGGTCGGACAGCGGCACCCCGGGACTTTCACCCGGGGAAATACACCAAGGTGGTGAACTTACCACCAGGCACGAGGCAGAGACAGCAGTTCCAATAAATAAATTAATTTATTAAACAAAAGAGAGCAATTAAAATAACCTATATGATCAAGGGAGTAATCAGAGCTGAGACCTACTTGGTATGAGAGGGTCCAGACAAAACGAAAAGAAGGGGGTCCCAGGAACACCACAAGTGAGGTTAAACAAATAAAACCAACTTAAGTCCACATGACACACACAGGGGGCACCACCAACACCACTCGAGACACCAATCCACCACTCAGCACCTGATAAAAGAAAGAAAACAGAATTATAAAATACTCTTAAAAAAAGTAACTAAAAGCTTGGGAAAAGGATAACCAAAAGAACTGCCTCTACTATAAATCAGCAACACGCACACGTGCATACAAGCACACTAAATCAGCTGATGGCCGTCAATGGCAGAAGTCATGCTAAGTGGTCAGGTGATAGCATCAGTGTCCACAAAGTAGTCAACAGTTCCAGGGAAAGCAAGACTTAGTCCTAGCGTGTCCACCTGATGAAGATCCTCCAAGATGGCCGCACCCAAGCAAAGCGAAGCAAAATGAAGCGCAGCAAAGCAAAGCAGCAGCGGTCCCAAACAGACTTGATCCGGCACTGCAGGGCACTCTACAGCCCAATCGGGTGATCCAGGATCACACAGCGTATCGCAGGGCATTCACCGACCGGCCCTCGTCCTCTGCAGCATGGCGTCTGACGCTGTGTTGTCACACCGCCATGTAAAAAACACAATCCAGGGCTGCACGTGAGGCGAAGAAATCTACAGTAGGTTATGTCGCATGCATCTTCAACCTAAAGGATCCGTGAGCTGGATGAGGAGTGCACAGCCTGCAGCAATACCCACATGAGTCTCTGAAACAATGACTAGAGTGAACAGCACTAGACGGACAAGCAAACAGTTTGCAGCGACGGCTGATAGCCTACCTAGGGAAGGGAAGTTCCGGATGCCAGAAAATGATGTAACCCCCAGCCACCAGCAAGCGAAAGGCAGCCTGTATGCCCTGCTTGCCTTTTATATGGCCGTCCCCTCCAGTAATTGGCTGACCCAACACATATGGCAGTCAATAACACATGTGTGTCCTGCTACACTAGAAATGCATTTTAACTATGACTACACAACAATATTAGAATCAGCATTCTTTGTTCAGCTGCAAAGAAATCATGAACATGATTTTATCAAGAGAGGAATTCCATGTGGCAACTAGGTGGCACTATAGTTATTTTTCATATACAAACATGTTCAGGTTGGAACTCTAATGTTACGGCCGCTGCTTATTGCAGGCAGCTGCGGCTCATTCTGCAGGTAATTGCCTGGCTCGGAGTGGCTGGCTGTAACAAACCCCTGTCTCCTCCCTTCTGATTGGCTGCACGTTCGGCCAACCAGCCTGCAGTTCTGGGGAAACCAGGACAGAAAAGGCTGCTGCAGTAATCAGTCGGGAGGGGAAGCCACAGGCACAGGCTGCTTCCCCTCACGTTAGTTACCGTGTTCACTGTGTAGGAGCGAGGCTGGTTAGTGCAGGTAGCTTCGTCTCCAAGCTTGGCAGAATTGGTAGCTTGGTCTACTGGGTGTCTGCTGTGCTACTTGGTCGTCTGTTTTATGTTGGACTATTCGAGCGTGTGCAGCAGGACAATTCCTGGCTGCTCGTGTGTTCCCCGTGGGGGAACGGTAGAATAGTCTGTTTAGTTTGGACGTACCTTTCGTTATACACTCAGTTCGTTTCAGGCCTTGCTACACTCCAGTTTGATTTCTGCCTTTGTGTTTAATTTTGTTTTGGTGTTGGGCCAGTTTAGGGTTTTTGTTTTTGACAACGGTCATGCTAGTTTATGGAACTGCTGTTTTTTTTGTTTGGTTTAATTTCCCTCAACAAGTCTAGTTATGTCGAAGTTTGCACTCCGTGGGTCCTGGGATATGTTTTGTATATTTGTTTCAGCAGTTCTGCTAACCACAACACCTGGTTGTATCTTTTTGTTACAGGTTTTCTTCTCTGGTCTACACCTGTGCAAATAAAATGTGCTTGATGACACTTTTACCAGCTGTCCACATCGCTTTCATTTTCTTGGTTACGCCCTTCCTCATACCCCTAATGTTGGGTCGTAACACATCAAACTTAATGAGGTGCAGTCACTGAACACCAACTCCTCTGAGAAAGTTTTTCATAAATTTTCATCACACATTCCTCTGGAGTGTTCAGAGCGATTTTGAGGCCAGCACGATGAAATCTCTAGAAGGAGATAGTTTAAATGTAAGTGACCTAAAAAAATGACACTTCTCAAAATGGCCAACTTCCTGTTGAAGTTATCATATATGTCCTGCCATGTTATATCAATATGCCGACTTTCATCAATGTCAGTCAAAGCAGTAGTTGGGGCTGACAGATTAAATATTTATAGGGGGCACTATTTTCAGAATATGTCAATCTGAATCAGTCCAAGGCCTGACCATTGTCCTCCCTGCTGGGTTTGGTGGTGATCAAGAGTACATTGGGTCAGTTACAAGTACTTCCTGTTTCATGGCGGTGGACGCCATTCGCCATGGTTACGTTTTTGATGAAGGAACTTGAGTTTCTTTTCTTTACTTTAGTATCATGAAAGGGTTTGACCTGATCTGAAGCATGTTTAATTGTGTGTGAGGTTCATTCCTGAGGAGAAGGACCCCAGTGTCTTAAAAAAGCACTTCCTGTTGTAAGTGGGCGGGGCTCAGGCCAAGCCCAGAAGTGGTTCTATGTATCTGTTCAGGATGAGAACCTGATTAATCACTATAGGTTTGATTCTGGTCGGATGAAAATTGAGATTTATACTTATTTTTGATGTTATGATGTCTTATCCAAATTTGCCATTGCGCCACGATCGCACCATGCAGCGTTGAGCAATGTCCAGATGACAACATCTAACATGTCAATGTGGTTGGCATGAAACTGAAGTGAAACATGTGCAGTTTTGTTAAGATTCAATGTTGTATGTCAGAAATAATGGATTCCGTGCTTGATGGCGAAACATCAAACTTAATGAGGTGCTGTCACTGAACGCCACCTCCTATTAGAAAGTTTTAACATGCCTCTGGCGTGTTCAGACCGATTTTGAGGCCAGCACGATGAAATCTCTAGGAGTAGATAGTTTAAATGCAAGGCAAAGAAACATGCAAAAGTGACCCCAAAAATGACACTTTTTTCAAAATGGCTGACTTCCTGTTGAAGTCATCATATAGGTCCATAAGGCTTTTTTATACATTCTGCCATGTTATATCAATATGCCAGATTTCATCCCTTTCGGTCAATGTAGAATAGAATAGAATGAAACTGTGACTCTGAAAGAGCCCTGCACAAGTATTCCAATGTACCTTGACTTTGACTTCTAGAGCCCTGCAGGATATTTACTCCTGTTCATGTTTGTTTCTAATTGAAGGTGAAGCTGTCAGAGTTTGTGTGTGCATTTTTATGTGTGTGTGTGTGTGTTAAGTCATTCAACATAAGGTGAGTAAATATATCAAGCAGTTATATTGGGGTCCAACCCCTGAAGTGCCGCCTCCCCAGGCCACCGTCCTTGATGTAACGCAGTCACCAACCTAGACGTTGCGGGCCAGAAACTTGAGTTCAAGGTGGCCATTTTGAGTGATTTACCACAGTGTGAAAGTTTTTCAAAAAAGTCATAAGACCTTACTCCTAACGTTCTGAAAACAATGTTGGACAGCCAGGACGGCGTCTGGATTTGGACCGCCTCTTTGAGAGATAAAAAATCCTTTAGAAAAAATAGTGAAACATTTAGACATTATCCAGGCTTTTGGGATGAACATCAGATTGCTGTTTGCTGAACTAAAATTTGTTTAGTGTTTTATACGTTTTATGACTAAATATGAAAAATTCCTATATGCCGACATTTTGACAAATCTTAAACTTCCTTGGCTTAACAAGGACTATCAACAGAAGCCCTGTGCCACATGTGTTAATGGACACATTGTTGTGGATGGACCCCTCGGAGACAGGAGAAGGTTAACACACTTATTATATATACTGGCGAACAGGAGGAATGGTCTTATGACTGGCAGGTATGCAGGAGTTGACTGATCATCCTGGATCCATGGAGCAAGGAGGGGGAAGAGGAGAAGTCCATGAAGGTAGCAACGTTAAAGTGCGACAATGAGTGACTGTGAATGTGGGGGCTATAAAGCCCAGAGACTGAATTGTAACCAGGTGTGAATAATGTGGAGATTGGAGATGAACTAGCAGGAGCAGGTGTGACTGATGAGTAGTCTGGAGTTCGGTGGCTGTGGTGCTCGTCTGGACCAGGTGAGGGTAAAGAGATACTGAAAGTGACCAAATTTACATAAATTGCGAAAACAAAAGGTGGATTTAACATCAAAATATCAAAACAAATGTTAAAGGGGTCAAATTTAGCAAACTATTCAAGGAATTCATTCTGAAAATTTCAGCGCTCTAGTACAAATGGTTGATTTTATTAAATGATTTTTTAAAAAGTTTTTAAAGTTGTATTTTTTGTTGTCCACCAATGACCAGACAACTACTCCTCACGAGTTTAGTGCACATTGGTGTAGCCGTTTTTCAGATGCAAGCAGCTTAGATTTAAAGCGCCATCTCCAAACGCTGTCACACAACGAAGCCCTCGTTCCAGATGTGACACAGTCACTAGCCACGATGTTTGTTGGCCAGAAACCTCAGTTCAATGAGGCCATTTTGAGTTATTCACCACAATGTGAAAGCCAACACTTTTTCCAAAATCAGAAGTTGTCAGCCATCACTTCTAAAACTCTGATCGAACGTCCAATCAGGATAAAAATGCGTCATGTAAACATGTTAGCTTGATCGAATGGAATTTTGAATTCAATCAAGAGGACTGTTTTAAACCTTTTCATGGTGGAATCAGTAGGAAAAGATAAGCCTGTATACACTCATTCTGATTGTTTCTGTGGAGCATGCTGTTTCCTGCTTGAACCACCTGGGGGTTGCGTGAAGTAACAAGTTTCAGGAAAGAAACATGTCTTAAGGATTATTACGTATTTCGACAGTCAAAAAGTAAAATTTTTATAGTAAAACATTTGTTTTTCCCAACTAGCAGCACTGTGCATGTTGCAATCATATTAAAGGGGATATATCATGTAAAATCCACTTTTTTAGCCTTTAAATACATGTTTTTGTGCACTATTAGTGTTTATCAATGCAGAAAAATTAAATACATTCTCTCCTGATGCTGATCTGCCTAGTATGTTACTGGAGTTACGGTTTAGGCTACCCAATGACTTTTAGGTGTGGAAGAAAAATTAAAAATAAGAATAAAAAGAATTAAAAACAAAGCATAAACAACAAGGTTCCAGCACGCTGGAGTGATGGGAATGCCCTGCGCTGCAGGCTTGGACCCCTTACTAAACTACAGCTACTTAACTGCTTACAGGAGCATTAAAAATAAGATAAAAATTCTGTTGTAGTACATTTACAAAATATAAAAAAAATCTGCAATTAATATGCGATTAATTGTAAGTTAAGTCCCTTCATAATTAAATATTTTAACCTTCCTCTTGTGTTAATTTTCTGTTCCCATCTCTTATGTTAATGGGTCAGTTTTGTCTCGTGTCTTAAAT
>JBAGKP010000022.1:25694278-25709231 GCA_037177255.1 Melanotaenia maccullochi | reverse complement strand
TTCGCCGCGCCTTGATGCGCCTTTACATAGACTTAACATGAAAACCTGACGCTCCCGACGCTCTCGCTGCTTTTGGTGTGAACGCACCATTACTGTCAGCATCACACCTAAATGATACCCAGAACTGGTTATCATTTAGGTGTGATGCTGTAAGAACTGCTATTCTTCTGCCTGCTATAGTCATATGTTCCAGCGTTGTGGCGGCAGCAGGCTGCTTGCTCTGTCTGAAGCTCAGTGACCTGAGGACCTGAACAGCGGTGCTGTCAGATGTGTGTGGGAAGACACAGATGTTTCTACAGCAACAACACAAACCTCCTTAAACATCTGAGAATCAATCGTAACACAGAATATAAAGAAGTTATGATGAGTCAATCTGAAGAGGAGAAGACACAGGCGCTGCCAGGACGAGACAGACACCATTCCTTTGGTACTGCAGTCAGGTACTATCAGGTACCATCCAGGTACTATCCAGGTATTAACAGGTACTATTCAGGTAATATCAGGTACTATCCAGGTATTATTGGGTAGCCTACTATCAGTTACTATCCAGGTATTATCAGGTACTATCCAGTTATAATCAGGTGCTATCCAGGTATTAACAGGTACTATTCAGGTAATATCAGGTACTATCCAGGTATTATTGGGTAGCCTACTATCAGTTACTATCCAGGTATTATCAGGTACTATCCAGTTATAATCAGGTGCTATCCAGGTATTATCAGATACTATCAGGTACTATTCAGGTATTATCAGATACTATTAAGATACTATCAAGTATTAGCAGGTATTATCAGGTACTATCCAGGTATTATCAGGTACTGTCAGGTACTATCCAGGTATTATGAGTTACTTACAGGTACCACCCAGGTATTATCAGGTACTATCCAGGTGCTATCCAGGTATAACGAGGTACTGTCAGGTACTATCAGGCACTGTCCAGGTCTTTTCAGGTACTATCCAACTATTATCAGGTACTAGCAAATATTATAAGGTACTGTCCAAAAATTATCAGGTACTATCCAGGTGTTATCAGGTACTATTCAGGTATTATCAGGTACAATCCAAGTATTATCAGCTACTATCCAGGTATTATCGGGTAGCCTACTATCAGATACTATCCAGGTATTTTCAGGTACTATCCAAGTATTATCAGGTACTAGAAGGTATTATCAGGTATTATCAGGTACTATCAGGTACTATCCAGGTATAATGAGGTACTAGCAGGTATTATCAGGCACTATCCAGGTCTTATGAGGTACTAGAAGGTATTGTCAGGTACTATCAGAAACTACTCAGGTACTAGAAGGTACTAGCAGGTATTATCAGGTACTATCCAGGTATTATTAGGTACTAGCAGGTATTATCAGGTACTATCAGGTACTATTCAGGCATTATCAGATACTATCAAGATACTATCAAGTACTATCAGGTATTATGAGGTACTATCAGGTACCATCCAGGTACTATCAGGTACTATCCAGGTGCTGTCCAGTTAAAATCATGTGCTATCCAAGTATTATCAGGTACTATCAAGGTGCTATTCAGGTATTATCAGGCACCAGCAGGCATTAACAGGTACTATCAGATACTATCCAGTTATAATCAGGTGCTATCCAGGTGTTATCAGGTACTAGCAGGTACTAGCAGGTATTATCAGGTGCTGTCCAGGTATTATCAGGTACTCTCCAGGTGCTATCCAGATATTATCAGGCACTAGTAGGTATTATCAGGTACTGTCCAGATCTTTTCAGGTACTATCCAAGTATTATCAGTTACTAGCAGGTATTATCAGATACCATCCAGGTATTTTCAGGTACTGTCCAAGTATTATCAGGTACTATCCAGGTTATATCAGGTGCTATCCAGATACTATCAGATACTACCCATGTATTTTCAGGTACTATCCAAGTATTATCAGGTACTAGCATGTATTATCAGGTACTATCCAGGTATTATAAGGTACTATCAGGTATTTTCCAGGTGCTATCCACTTATTATCAGGTGCTATCCAGGTATTATCAGGTGCTATTAGGTACTATTCAGGTATTATCAGATACTATCAAGATAATATCAAGTACTATCAGGTACTATCCAGGCATTATGAGGTACTATCAGGCTCCAGCCAGGTATTATCAGGTGCTGTCCAGGTATTATCAGGTACTCTCCAGGTGCTATCCAGATATTATTAGGCACTAGCAGGTATTATCAGGTACTGTCCAGATATTTTCCAGATGCTATCCAGTTATAATCAGGTACTATTCAGGTATTATCAGGTACTATCCAGGTGCTATCCAGTTATAATCAGGTGCTATCCAGGTATTATCAGGTGCATTAAGGTACTATTCAGGTATTATCAGGTACTCTCCAGGTATTATCAGGTACTATCCAGATGCTATCCAGGTATAATCAGGTACTAGCAGGTATTATCAGGTACTATCCAGGTGCTATCCAGGTATTATCAGGCACTAGCAGGTATTATCAGGTACTATCCAGGTATTATCAGATACTGTCCAGGTATTTTCATGTACTATCCAAGTATTATCAGGTACTAGCAGGTATTATCATGTACTATCCAGGTATTATCAAGTACTGGCAGGTATTTTTAGGTACCATCCACGTATTATCAGGTATTATCCAGTTATCATCAGGTACTCGCAGGTATTATCAGGTACTATCCAGGTATGATCAGATACTATCCAGGTGCTTTCCAGGTATTATCAGGTACTAGCAGGTATGATTAGGTACTACCCAGGTGCTATCCAAGTATTATCAGGTACTAGCAGGTATTATCAGGTACTATCCAGGTATTATCAGGTACTATTCAGGTATTATCAGGGACAATCCAAGTGTTATCAGGTACTATCCAAGTATTATTGGGTAGCCTACTATCAGATACTATCCAGGTATTTTCAGGTACTATTCAAGTATTATCAGGTACTAGCAGGTATTATCAGGTACTATCCAGGTGCTATCCAGGTATAATAAGGTACTAGCAGGTATTATCAGGTACTATCCAGGTATTATCAGATACAATCAAGATACTGTCAAGTACTATCAGGTACTATCCAGTTACTATGAGGTACTAGCAGGTATTATCAGGTACTATCCAGGTGCTATCCAGGTATTATCAGACACTAGCAGGTATTATCAGGTATTGTCCGGGTATTATCAGGTACTATCCGGGTACAATCCAATACTCTCCCAGTACTAACCAGGTATTATCCGGGTAACATGTTGTACTTGACCTATTTGGAGAAAGTGATTTATTTCTGTCTGTCAGGTACAGCTTTTTGTTTTGATGTTTAAATAATGAGCTTCTAGCAACCTCACAGGATACTCCGCTGTGGTAAAATTTACAGTTAAAGGTATGGTTATGAGTAACTGTACAACAGGTACAGTAGCTGCACGAGTTCAGCTTGGAGTGACATTTGTCCCGGAGATCAGCGTATATCAGTTTAACAGGCCTACTTTTTGTTGGTCATCTGGTGCGGTGATGTGTCGTTGAAATATTCATAAAACAGACAAAAAAAATGAATAGTATCTCATCAATAATTAATAAAAAGACCACCAATCCCTCGCATCATGCTGAATAGTATTGACTGATAGATGGCAGAAACACGGTGAATGAAGTAGAACAAAAAAGACGCTGAGCATTTTGGGAACCAGGTCCAAAGAACAGTCAATCAATCATAATTTATTTATAAAGCACTTTTAAAAACACAATGTTGGCCAAAGTGCTGTATATAACAAATCTAAGAAAAAACATAAAGCACTGGCACAACTCACAATAATACCCATACAACCACCTCGTATGTTAAACACCAAGGAGAAAAAATCAACACGGTAGCAGCATGCTAATGGAAGCCATGCTATTTATCTAGTTAATAGGAGAGGAAGAAGAAGAGGAAGATTTATTGTTGTTATTGTTGAATGGCAAGATTTTAAAAAAGGGTAAACGAAGATGACATGTTTGATCACTCAAGGTTGAGCAGGGCGAGTGCAGTGTTTAACTGATGCATTCATGCAGCCTGGACCCAAACAGTAGGCCCATTTCTACCCAGTTTGGGGTGATCACACTCCAAATATTAGCTTCTGGAAGCTTACAGAGCAGTGGAGCTGCTAGCTTCAAAATGGGGCTGTGTTGTCCTCATCAATAACCCAGTCTGCACAGATGCTGCTAACGCTCCAGTTGTGAGATACATTTCTGCAAACTTTGCAGAATCAACTGCTGTTTCTGGCGAGGTGCAGCATGGTGAGGGGCGGTGGAAGGAGACTGCAGCCTCCAGGAACCAGGGAAACTGTCTGGAGCCCAAGCATCTTGGGCAGCCCATGTCACAGGAAATGGCTTTTGTGAGTTCTTTCACGCACCTCAAGGACCTATGCCATGGCAAGAAGAACTTACCCACAGAGGGTGACCAGTAATTGCAGTAATTGGGAAAAACAACATTAATTTTCAAGGTCCAAAACTACTTGGATATTTCATATGTAGTTATTTTTTCTTCCTTACAGAGAAAGGCTGTTCCATTATTTGGAAATTTTGGGTTGTTTCAAAAGGCATTAAATTTGTAAATTGGGTCATATACTCTGATTACTCTTGCTTTCATCAGTATGCACAGTAAACCAAACTCTTTTTCTTACACACGTCCAGGTTTGTAATTTCTCAATATATAAAGACCTTGGACTGAATAAACGGACATGATTTCAATTTCAAGACTTGGTTATTGACATGTATTCCTGAGTCACTCCCAGACTGAATAAAAAAGATTAGCAACATAGAAAAAAAGAAAATCAAACAAGCTTTAAAAAAAATAAAGTGTTGATGTAAATTTACTGTATAGGTACATGAAAAGCGCTGACCGTACTACAATTCAGTGTAGTCCATCACAAGCTGGTAAACTTTATTCTCATGCTCATTTAATTGGAAGCTTTGGAAGTTCTGGCAGCAGCGACCTCATGAAATCTGCCACATGCAGGACATGTCTGCCACATGGGTCCATGGGTTGCAACATGGCTTTTCTTCTGTGCCATCCCACCTCCATAGCAAGTTCATGCTCAGTCCTTCTTTTGTCCAGGGCAGGAAGTGCAGCTTGAAAATCAAGCTTGACTCACTACCAGGGTTTTTCTTTTGGGGTCTTGGAATAGGTGAAATAGGGAATGAACAGTTTTAATGTCCATGTCCTGAAAAAGTCAAATGAATAAAAAAAAAGATAGTGTTATGTGATGGTATGTAGCATGGTAGAAAAAATTCTTATTACATTTTATTCTCAAGTACACTCACACCAGCTCTTCAAATTCAATTAGTTTGCTTGTTAAAGTTAACAAAATGCAGGAAGGAACGCAGGGCATTGTGCAGGGATAGCTGCATCGCTATGACTAAGTAGCTTTTTATTAAATTTCTGACTAATGTATGTTTTAACATATTGATGTAGAGCAGATTTTGATGACACATTGGTATATGGCTTCAAAACTTTTCAGGCTCCAAAAATGAGGGTTTCTTGTGGACGACACATTCAGATGATTAAAAAAAACTTAAGCCCATCAACTCGTTTCTTGGCTGTAATTTTAACAAACACACTGACTCTGTACAGTCAAACTATCACAGATGCCCAGTGGTCTTTGGGGACCCTTGGGGAGTCAGGCACCCCAGGTCAGAAACCACTGCTCTATATAACACAGTATGGAAATTGCAAAGAGACCACTCAGAGGCAATTTCTCACTTTGACAACACAACTACATGTCGTTTAACTCCGGCAACACACTGAAAACAACATGGCGGCACCCCAGGGAACTTCTCCTTAGCAAAACCCTGCATTTAAAGTAACAGCGCTCCTCGGAATCCCCAAAGAGCATGCAGGAGTACCGAGTGAGGGTGGACATAACTGTCATCACTTACAACCTAAGTCCTATACTGCACTGTGAATTATGTACCTAAGAAACCACTACAACAGCGAGCTAACAACAGTGTGTTCAGTCAGAGGCTTCTTCTTGTACAAATGATACAGGAGACCATCCCTGCCATCAGCTTTCAGCCTAGGGAACAAAGAAAGAAAAAAAATTAAACGTCATTAGCAGTAAAGTATTTTCATGAATTTAACTCACCTGACTTTAGTAGCACAGGTGACCTGTCTAGGTTGCTTCTCCCATCTCAACCTTATTGGAACTAGGATAGGCTCCGCCCCATTTTCAGTTCAGTCAGCTGCTTTGTGCTGGTGGCAGAAGTAGTTCTGCAGCCATTTTGCATCTTTCATTTATTTGTTCATGCAGGATCCAGATGTGTAGGAAGCAGAAGACAAATGAGTTTCATGTTTTCATGCAAAGGTTCCTTTTTGTAAGACAGGGAATTAAGGTCTACATCATTTCACCTTGTTTTGGCTACTTCCTGTTGCTTTTCTCGGAAGGGTCACATGACGCTTCTGTGAAGCGTGTTGTAGTTTCTTTCTTGGCTTTTCCAGACAGCAGAGACTACGCCCCCTGCTGTAGAATGGTATCATCCCCCAGCACATCTCAGGTGTGTGAAAAGGTGCCTCACCAACTCTCATCCCTGTCGATGGCCCTTGTCATCTTCTGCAGTGTAGCTTGGTAAATTGTGTTCTATGTTAATGTTGTGCAATATGCTATTTATTCTGTACCTCGTGCATTGTCTGGCATTGTCTCTCTGTTTTTATGTCCTTTTTAAGCGGTTGTTTCCTAACTAAGATAATATGAGAAAACTTATTTGATTATAATTTCCACATTGCTCCCAGTGGAAACTTCATATTATGATGAACGGTGTAAAATAGATGTTTTTGTGTACTTATGAATGTGTTAGTAGATTTTAGTGGGCTGTTAAGTACTGCTACACATCGTAAAGGAGCCAGATGTGCAGGAAGCAGAAGACAAGAGATTCTTATGTTTTGCTGCTTTCTGCAGAGAGCTAATGAATTGTGAGAAATTATTCTTTTTGGCTCTGTAATCTATGCCGAACACACATACTTTCACACCTGTTTCATCACAAGTCGTCCAGAGATGCAAGTCTTTGGTTGACTTGTAATAACTGTGGTTTCACTTAAGATCTGATTTAAGTTCATCTTGATTATTTCCCCTCATGGAGAGCAAATTTGTGTTTGCTCTTTGAATGCTACTTTTTCTTGCCCTTAAATAGTGAAAGCCACGTGTTAAGAGCTCACGTGTCATTAAGTGAATGACCATATAGCTTGTAATGTCACCTGTTTGGCAGGCTGTGGAGATTGTCATCACATTTTGGCACAGGCAGGATTTTTCAGTGCAGCTGTCTGTGTGAGCCAAGTTTTCAGTCAGAGCGCGAGTCCAACTGGATGCTCAAGAATAAACTGGTAACTGTCAATCAGTCCATCGCCAACAAATGCTATCTTGTTTTCAGCTGCATGCTCAAACTACTTACCTTCTGGAGACTCTCATGGTCATTTTGCACTTTTAAATTGCCAGATAGTCTTAGCAGGCTTTGTTCTTTCAAAGATTATGGTGGTGTTTATTTTTTGCACCATCAGCTTGAAGCTTTTCAGCCTGACAAACATTTGACTTTTTGTTTTTTTCGTCTGTGTAAATTCTCAGTCATCCAGATCTCAGTAATCTTAAGTGCTCAAATTGAAGGTTACTGGACACATTATCTTTGTTCTAGAAGATGTTTCACCTTTCATCTGAGAGACATCTGTTTCTTTCCAACCTCTCAGTGAAGTCCATTTATTCCAGGACATAAAACTTAACATAAAACGTTTTCTCTTTGCAAAAGATCAGAAATCTTTATTTAACTAACGTTACCCTAAAACTAAAACTAAGATTTCAATAGTATGGCTTTAGACTCAACCATGTAGGAGGTGACTCCTATTATTTCTGCATTTAATTAAGTCAATTAAACACACAAATAGCAATAACTTACAAAACAACCAAGTAA
This sequence comes from Melanotaenia maccullochi, assembly GCA_037177255.1. Lineage (NCBI taxonomy): Eukaryota > Metazoa > Chordata > Actinopteri > Atheriniformes > Melanotaeniidae > Melanotaenia > Melanotaenia maccullochi. Next base: position 25,701,322 of record JBAGKP010000022.1, on the reverse strand, counting down.
AAATGACCAAAGAAAGTGTGCTGTGATGGGAGACAAGATGAGAATCATTATCATCTTTTCCCTTTTCTAAAAGATTTTTTTGTCTGTAGGTACCTGTTGTGACAATTTCATAATTGGCTGATTCAGCCAATATGTTCAGTCAGTGTTGTATGTTCATATGTAAGTGACATGTCATTCGCTAACAAGTCGATTTTTTATAGAGAACAGAGGCAGACTGGGACAAAAAAGTCAGACCTGGCCTTTTGCTCCAGACCAACTCATATACCATCACTAAATACCACTAATCTTTGAGCTCCCAACAACCCAGACTGTAAGCTAATAAAGAAAATCTGATTATGTTGATCAATGATTGTTACATGCAGAACATGCTCTTCTTCCTCTCTTCTCACTTCTCTGTTCTCTTCAGGTGCTAATTACCTGACAAGGTCCGATATGGAGAGCTGCCCAAGCCTGACTCATCATGGGATGCCTTCATTTCAAATGGTCTAATTACCTCTGGAGGCCATCTTTACATGCACTGAAATGCATGATTTTTTTTTATTCTGAGGAGAGACTGGGACCATTACTAGGGCTGTTAAAAATAACACGTTAACGGTGTTAATTAAGTTATGTAATTAATTGTGTTACAATTTTTAACACAATTAATGCATGCGCTGCATGACAAGCCCCATCCATGCATCATTTCTGTTACGACGGGCAGATTTCAGGTATGTAAAAACTCACAAATGTTGATTAATCATTTTTAAATTATTTGAAATTTGTGATTAATTTGAAAGCTGTGGTTAATCTGATTAAAAATTTTAGTCATTTGCCAGCCCTAAACATTATGGAAGGACAGGGAGTGTAGTGGTACAGGCAAGGTTCACATTTTAAAGCCATGGTCGAGCAGGTTCAACAAACACCGTTATGTACTTTTGAAAATAACAGCAAGCTACATCAATATGTGAATATTTCCTCTGAAAATCTAATAATGCACTGGGAAATGTTGGCCAGGGTTTTGTGAATATTGCATTTCAGAAGTACATGTACATCAGACTGATTATTCTCAGACGGTGATCTGATTATTCCCAGTTATTGGATTTTTATGTAAGAAAGGAAGCTTCATTTCATTTAAATACAAGTGTGTAAAAATGATTAATTTAACAATGATATAAGATTACATGTTTCCCACTGGGATAATGTAGTTTTCATTGAGACTTTGGTCATTATTTGATTGGTTTATTGTGGTTTTAAATTCAGTTAGAACATTTTAACATAAAAGGAAATACATTAAATAAAGCTTTTATAAAAACATTAAATAGAAAATTGTTTGCCAACATGCAGATCATTCATAATTTCTGAATTAGACTAAAATAGATGCTCCGAGTCAGTGACGTATGGTCAGCGGAGCCATGATAAAGAAAAAAACATACAATAAACATTAATATTTTCCACTGATCTGTGTTAAAAACGCATTTTCAGTATGACTATAACACGTTTTGACAGTTTATTAAGTAAAAATTGCCAAATCTGAATATTTCCAGATCAAATCCAGTGCAGAAACCCGGTGGAGGAACGGGCGAGCTGTCTCAGCTCTGACTGGATCATCCAACACAAACTGGTTTTTATGACACATTTTCTGTTCCTCAGCATGTCGCCAACATGAACTTTACAGAAATATTTGTTATACACCACGACTCTCTGCAGTCTGTGTATTTAATGTGTTTGTGAGAGAAATATTCCCGTTTGTTGTACGATAAAGTGCTGAGAAAAATCAGCAGGTGAGGCAAACGGTACTCTGCCTCACCTCAAGGGGGCGCACTCACACACCAACATGGTGTGTGAGTGTGTGAGTGTGTGTGTGTGTTGCTAACTTAGCAACCTTTTTTTTGTTTGTTTTTTTTAAAGCGACTAGCGACAAATCCAGCGACTCTCCTGTCCTAAAGCAACCAGAAGAGGCTTCATGCAGCAGCAGCAGCAGCAGCTGCATTCAGAGCAGGAGATGATCTCCTGTTTCATCACCAGGCTGAACATGAAACGTTCAAAGCTGCTGCAGGAGGATCTCGGCTGGCTTACCAACAGATATTAATGTCTATTAATGAAGAGTGTGGAGGAAAACAAGTGTGAAATGTTGCAGCCTTCTTTTTAGAAAACAACTTACACTTAATAAAATTAAACTAGAATAAAAGAAAATTTTAACCAAAGAATTAGTTTTATTTTTATTAGTTTTGCCTTTTTAAACATTTTTAGTTTGTCTTTTCGTTCATTTTTGCCTTTCCCATGACGTTCCTCTCCACAGCAGCCTCCATGTACCAGGTTATTTTTTGCACATTAGATGATGACATTTAGCGATTTCTAGCGACTTTTAGGACGCCAGCAGCTACTTTTCTCACTGAAGAGTTATTAACAGAGGGTGTGTGAGTGTAACTGAAAGATGCTGACAGGATATGAAGCATTACCAGTTGCATGTTGTTGAACGAATATTGAAATAAGATGCTCTTTTCAGTTCTTACAATTGTAATCAGTGCCTCACCAACCATAAACTTCACCGCACGTCGTTGCTCTGAGTGGTATTAAATAAAGAGCCAAAATAACCGGGTAGCACACCAGACTCTGTACGATTAGGAGTTGTGTCATTCTTCAAGTCCGAGTTTGGTTTAATTAGTCAAATGAAAAAGACCTTTCGAATAACATGCTTTGTTAATGCAGAACAATGTATGTTCCCATCAGAGTAAAACATGGAGCTGCATCAGATCCTAGCGGTCTCAGGTTGATTCTCCTTTGACCGCAAGACTTTTCTTCCTGCTATTGTCCTACACGTCCTTGTGTTTTCATTGCATTACCCACAATCCCCTTTGTGTTGTAGTCTGCTTCCTGTAGTTGGTTCCCTTTAAGCACACTGAGACCTACGCTTGTAGGCCAGAGTTTGCTTCTTTGATACAAATCAGAGTTCATTTGCACATTCACACTTAACCTAATGAACTGCACCCACCGAGAAAACCAACTAGGACTCAAATCAGAAGGGCTGGTGTGAATGCAGCTCAAGGGGGTCAAACCACGAGAGCTGAATCTGTGGAAAGAGCTGGACTTCTTATCACTACAGGGAGTAAAGATGTGGTGATTCGCTACTCATATCTACATTCTGGTGTTAGGATATTCCCTCCTCTTCTTCCATGAATCCATCTCTACGTATTTCAAGATGGACCGATTTCCACTCACCCTATGGATTCAGTTCAGTTCACCCTATGGGGGGGGCATGTGGTGAAGCAAATGTTTGCAAAATCCGGACTTCTTGCATAGAGTTTCCTTCTTGCTTCACATCCAGAAGATCAGCAGGTGAGACAGTGGGAACGTATCAGCTGATGCTGATGTCAACACAAACACATTCATCACGGCAGCTCCTCCATCATCTCCATGTTTGGTATGAAAAACATTTATTTCTGCTTCCTGGTACCAGATGTTTATGATGACAATAAATCTCTTTTATTACCTCGTGCCATCTTTCAGACTGGAGGCAGCTATCGAGCTGCAGTTGGCAACCAACAGCACAATAAGGCTTGTGAAGGTGGTCCTGAACACACATCGCCCTCTAGAGGCCAAGGAGTCAGGACTTCAGCCCCATCCTTTCCCTCAAAACACCTTTTTGTTTCAGGAGAAATCTAAGTTTCACCGCAGTTTAGGTGGGAAAGTTGTTCTCTTCCCACCGTTTCCTTGTGTTCCCCAGCTCCGGTCATTATTTACAGCCCTCTTTCAAGTGTTTTCCTTCTCTCCTCTCCTCCCATGTGACCTTCACTCCTCACCTTTTAACTCCTCTGTCTTTCTCCCTAAATTTTCCTCCCTCCTTGGAGCCTCCTTCACTCCCTCCTACATATCCTCTCTTCTGCTGTTTCCCCCTCTTTACCTCTCTCTTCTTGGTCAGGGGTCTTTATTGTCTCCCTCTCAGCTCTCTGTGGGAACAACCTCTCTGTTTGTTGACCAATAGGAGCAATTCATCCCGGCTTTTTTCTTTTTTTTATATATAAAGAAAAGGCAGGATGAAAGCCCCCCCATCCTCTATACACACACACACAGTCCCACCCTGCAACCCCTCCATCCCACCCCTCCCACCGAGGCCCTCTGAGTTTGTTTAAGAGATTGAGGGTAAAAGAAAGACAGAAAGAAAGAGGGACAGAGAGAAAGCGTCCGCCCATTAAGGTAATTATATAGAGCCTGTGTTCCTGTTAGGGCCCTTAATTGATGTTAATGTTTGCCTAATTGGGGAGATTGGAGGAACTGGGGGGTGCGGGGGTCCCTCCTGAAAAGGTCCCTCTTTCTCCCAGGGAACACTCTTCAGTCTTCCTCACATCTTCTCACTCTGACGTTCACACCTTCCCACAATAGCTGTCACCTCCAGCTTTCTCACATTACCTTTTCTTAGCCCCCCCACCTCCCCTCTCCACCTCCGCCGCCCCCTCCACCTCTTCTTCCCTGTCCTCACCCCTTCTGGCCGACTGAACATGTTGAGCTCAGTTTTACCCCAAACATTTAGATCCATTTAGACCCGTAAAATAAAATAAAAACTCCATTTTTACATGTTTAAAAATGTTAATCAGGATTTGAGGAGAAGAATCTGTGTTTTATAAAAGTTTGACACTAATGATTCTGCTTTTCTTTTCTTTTGTATGACTGATTTTATTCTCCGGGGTCCCCCCAGAAAAAGTTCTACAAGAATCATGTGGAGCTCATACGGAGTTTAACAAGACTCCTTTTAAATGTAGTTTGTAGTCACTGAAACACACCCACCAAGATTTAAATAATAAAAAAAAATGTACTTTCATATTATCCATCGTGTTGGTTAATTACACATTAAATAAATAAGTTGTCTTAATATGAGTAAAAAAAACAATTAAATTGAGAAGCTTCATCCAGTGCAGGAAGATTTCCTGAAATAAAAAATATCTAGACTTTAGAGAGAAACATCCGAAACAAGTGGTGAAAGATTCATTTCAAGTCCTTTTTTAAGTAAAATCACCCTACAAACAGCCTGCTGATGCTTCTCTTCAGTGTTTCTCACTTTGAGAAAGAGACTAAACAAGATGATTTTATTATTATTTTTACTATTTTATTTTAAGAATGTTTTAAAAACTAACTAACAAAGCTCCTGCTGAAGCAGCAGCACCACATCATCCTGCCAACAGCCTCTGACCACCGAACGTTCTCATTACTGAACGGAGGTGAAGTGTTTTTACAAAGGCCGGAATAACCAGGACCGTGGGAATAGAGCCATCAACCTTCCTTCCACTCACTGGACAACCCGCATGGGAGTCCAGAAGACTGACCTCATCCTCCAGAAGGCCAGACAGACCCTGAGCCGTTCTCACCTCGTCCTAAACCACGAGTGTAACGCCCTCAGGACGCGCCACCTTGCCCCCCCTTCTGCCATCACGCTTCTTAACGCTGCTGATGGCGGCGTGCAGACATGGCAAGCCACGGTGTCCATTGTTTGATTATTTCTTCTCCATGGCGACCTGTGTGTTCGCTGCATGTTGTCCTCGCTGGGCCTGAATGTTTGTTTTTTCTGTTACCCGTCTGGTGAATTGTGAGCTGGATTGGCCTTTGGGGATAAAAAAGTTGTTTGAATCTTGAAATGAATGTTTCATCACGTGTTTTTAGTTGTTTCTCACTGGTCTGCAGTCTAGATATGTTCTCTCATTTCAGGAAATCTTACCAAGCATTTTTATTTTAAGAGCTTGTTGTTGAGTGTGTGAACTGGTTCAGGGTCTTAAAACAGGTTTTACAATATGATCTCAAACAGAGTCCTAGTGAGACATGAACAAATAAAATCAATAAGAAAATAATAAAAAGAAAACAGGAGAATAAAAGAACAACAACTGGCTTAAAGGAAATATTAAACAAGATTTTAACAAAGACGTCAGATAATTGTTGTTAATCAGTTTTCTTTCTTTCTATGATTTCTATTATTACCAGAATCAAAATCACTGAATCTTTGTTTGCTCGAAGAAGACCAATAAATAAAATAATATATTTAATACTTCTGACCATGAGCAGATGACTTTTACACAATCACGCTGTGGCTTTTTTTACCACAGTATTTCTGAATGTTTTGACCCAAAATGTCGGATTTTTCAGCCGATTTTGTTTTATTTAGTGTTTTTATTTTACTTTATTCTTATTTTCTTTTCTCAAAAGTGCCTGAAATTTTATTAAAATATTGTTTATTCTGTTTATTATAATAATAATGAATAAAGAATGAATTAATTAATCTTTCCGAGATACAAACATTAATTAATCACACTGGGAGGTTTTTACCATTATTTTAGAGTGAAGCTAAAACTTTTATTTCAATTAGCTAATTAATTAAAAAAAGAAAATAAACACAAAATAAACAAACAAAAAATAAATCTATTCAGTCTCTTTCATCATCAGATCTGCATGTTCTGATCTTCATCATGGAGATTCATCTTCCCTCACCTCAGACGTCTTCTCTAGTAATAAAGTTAAAGTTCCGGGTCCTGTTCCTCATCTTGTTACCGTCTCCTGGTGCTACAACCACCAACATCAACCAAACCAAACAAACCAACATCAGTGCAGCTCTGAGAAGCTCTGCAGTCTGCTAATGAGCCGTTTAATCTGAATCAGGTGTGTTGCAGCAGGGAGACATCTAAGACCTGCAGGACGGTGGGCCTTGAGGACCAGGGTTGGGGTCCTCTGGTCTTGCAGGTGAACCGTATTTTCTCTAAACTTCTGAATGCACATGTACAACATGTTCAATATTTAAGTTTTTATTACACAACGTGCTGTTTTCTCACAAGATGATTCACCACAAAACACCAGAAGAGTCTTCATCATTCTCTTCATCATCCTCTTCACATTTAGACCTCTGACCCAGACCACACCTAACACATGACTAGTGATGTTGTGGTTTACCCACCATGCTGCTAGATTTAGTCTCTGTAGTTTGAGTAATTCCTTCATCTGTGAAGGGTGTATCCTCAGCACCCACAGGTCCTCCTCCTCATCTCTGGAGTCGACGTCAATTCCGATGCCTGGCTTACTGTGAGATGT
>JBAGKP010000022.1:25680571-25692051 GCA_037177255.1 Melanotaenia maccullochi | reverse complement strand
CCAGCTGCCTCTCCAAACATTTTACCCCAGGTGAAGGTGTACCTATGTAAACTTTGCACCCGCCCACACCTGCTTACTCACGACCACGCCCACACACACACAGAGTGCTCCCCAAACTACATGTCTTCTACACACTAAATGGTCAAACTACTACTTCCCTGTGTGAGCTCGTATTTATTCATGCTCCAGCTACGTCCATGATCCAGCTCCCAGCTGATGTTGCTCATTCCAAAGACCAAATTTAAGTCTGGAGGTGACAGAGCCTTTTCTGTGGCAGGACTCAGGAACAACCTCTCTCTAAGTGTTAGTAGTCCTTTTTTCTTTTTTAAACCATCCTATTTGTTGTTGTCTTAGTTGTTTTTAATTTGCTTTTAATTGTTTAATTGCTATATAATTATTTATTGTTCTTTTATTCACTTTATTTTATTTTAGATGTGTTGTAGTTTGTGAAGCATGACCTGTTGAAAATGTGCTATATAAATAAACCTAACCTGACCTATTTCTTGAAACAAAATACAATAACTGTGATGGTTTTATGACAACATAAACAACTAACCATGTGTTAGGTATGGTGTGATGTTTAAATGTGAAGAGGATGATGAAGAGGAATGCTTAGAGACAAGTTATCATTGGAGCAGAACATTCAGTGCTTTGTTCACGGGTCAGACTCTTTGGTGGGGAATCATCTTGTTAGAGAACAGCCTGTTGTAGAATAAACACTGACACACTGAACAGGTGGACATGTGCATATAGAAGTTTAGAGAGGGTCAAATGAAGTTCACCTGGAAAGGTTACGGGTGATTTTAGGTTCATTCTGACATCATACAAAATGTAGAATATCCTTAACTTTGTGTGAGTAGCAGTGAATATAAAACTATAACAGCAAAACAAGCTTTCCAAACATGGTGAGTTTATTTCATCACGTGGGCAGCGGCATTGTTTGTTGTGTGCTGTGAGTCGTATAAACATTTCATTTGCGGCTTTTTGTTTACTTTCTATCTCTAAATGAGATATTTCTTGTTATATCAGACTGAAAGTTTCCGGCCGCTGCCATGTACTAACATATATGTATAATGCACATGACAAGTATCAATGTACAACAGTAAATAAGGCCACCTCAAAATAGGGCATAGGAACGTAACGTGACTGCACTAGCCTAGCGGTGGCTGACAGGAGCAATAGTCATTGTTGGAGACCACTCCTAAAGCACTGTGATCAACATGGGGAGAGCTTGTTGCATGGTGGGTTGATGCACACAATCAACAGAAGAAAAAATAGCAGACAGTCATTTTATTGTTTTCCTACATGAAAAAAAAAAGGCAGTCTTGTGTCCAAAGTAACAAAGAGGAGGTGGTTAGCATGGAAATCCACCGTGAGGGGCATGGACATAAATCTTTCTGAAATCCCAAGCTGGTTGAAAGTGTGTTGAAGGCATTTTCATTCTGTTAAGTGTGAACATTTTGAGGCAATTATGTGTTTATTTTGCTCCGTATCTGAGAAAATTACTAGTCGGTTCCTCTATTTTTTAACGTAGCACCAGTTGACAAAGCAAGCAAACAAGCTAAGGAAGGCTAGCTCAAACCTTGTGTGATGAATGAGTGGGACCCAAACAGCACTCAGCTGAGCTATTCTGAGAAAGTGAATGTCACCCAGCCAGAGTAAGGGCTATTTAAGAGCTTTTTTTCATCATTGTGTCTATGATTGAAGCCTGATAAATTCTCCTAATAATTCCTATAAGGGTGTTTTCCATATTAGATCAGGTAGACTGACAAATAGAGGGTTCTTAAACTGTACAAGAGCCTCCAAAGACTTATAACTTCTAAAGTGAGCCTCAGTAAAGGCGCTCACACCACAGACCAGATGCACAAAAATGTCAGGAAAAGTAGGAAAAGCCAGAGGAGGTAAAGGCCCATTTATGCTCCCTTACTTACGTAGATAAAAACGTCTGTTTCAAACGTCATACGTCGTTGTCCTCAAACTTCCATGTGCCTTTTTTGTTGCCATGGTTGCTAAGTGAATTTCTTCACAGAGTTCATTCCCGCTAGCCGAAGTCAGTTTCAGACAGTTTGGCAGCAGTAATGGTAAGGTAAGGCAAAGCTAGGCCAACTTATTTCTATAGCAGATTTAATGTGGAAGACAATTCAAACTGCTTTTGAATTGGTATGTCCGGTATGAAGTTGTTTTCAACTGCCCAAGACGCCCTTAACATGCAAATCCTTTCTTCAAAAGCTTGCACAATTTCAACAGTTGTTGTGCTCATCTTCATTCTTCTTCTGCTTAGTTGTTTCCTTCCTGATCCTCTTCTTCTTCTCTGGTTTGTTTCTTTAGCTGGGCGCACGCCAGCTATTCTGCTCAGCACTGCACCCAGTGGTATGGCTCCGTCTTCTGCATCAAGCGACAGTAGCTATGCTCCCTGAAAACAGATCAAATTGCACACATAACTGTCTGTTCATCTGCCTGTCTGTCTTCTGAGCATAAATGGGCCTTAAGGTGTTGGAGTCTCGGGCCCACTCTTTAGCACATTTCATATGGATCATTATCTCCAATCAACGCAATCTTTTCTGTATAGCGTCTCCACACCTCGGATAAAAAACTTGTCCCTGTGATGCACTGTCAACATTATGGTTGTTTAAATACTTATTGATCTGCAACGGTCAGGATTTTTTCTGTGGCCTCAGAAAAGGGCTCCAGCATATTGTTTACGTTCCAGAATTCACTGCGCAGTAAAGTTGGTTCCAATGCCCCATTCCTGTACAATCCCAGCCTGTATTTATTTGTACTGAATTATTTATTTAGAAGACATAAAGCAAAGGTAAAAGAGTAAAAGTAAAACTTCATACAAGAGCGCTAGCATCACCATTAGCTGTTAGCATTAGGTATTCAACACAGCCAATACATAAATATCTGAATAGTTCCCCAAATACTTAGTTCTCCTGATCTGAAGTTGGTCCACAGCTTCTGCAGCTTAGCCTCTTTTTAGGGGTAATTTGCTGAAAAATCCTGCTTAAACTGGTCCAGGTTCGAGGCGATTACCACAGACCAACAGGTATTTACTGACATTTTCTTAGTGTTGTTCTTAAAAATAAAGTTGATCCAGGCAGCTCTTTACTCCTCCAATTCTGGGAGTTGACGTAGCCACAGGACATTTCAGTGTGCAGCTTTCATGATTCCTACTGGTTTTAGCTGGCTGAAAATGGGCGGGGCCAAGCAAATCAGGTATACAAATGGGTGGGGTTAAAGACCAGTGGGGGGAGTTTACTTCCCAGGTTGGAAATCATGACTGAGGAGAATTTATGTCTTTCTTTTTGAAAGCTGAATTTTAAAGTCAGATACACCCTCATTGCGTCCCAGGGTTGTTTTTTATGTAGGTTTCTGGTCTGTTATACCATAAGTGACACTTCTAAGCATTTAGAAAAGTGATGTTTGCATAACATGTCTCCTGTAATGTATTGAAATTTAATCTCATAAATTTTGATAATATTTGACATTGTGATGCTTCCAGCATGTACCTTAACAATGTTAATTCCATACTTTTTAAATTTCATAACAAGCTGGTCTCTAAATATCTAAAATGGTTGGAATCTTTATACAAGACAGCACTCAAAATCCATGACTAAAAAACCAGTCCACCCGTTTAAACCAGATCCCACAGGTCAAACCTGGATCAATAAAATCAATGTCCGGAATGGTCCAGTTTAGATAAAACCAGTCAGAATGGGACCAGTTTAGTTGTTAACATTGGAAAAACTGACTGAACTCAGACAGAAACTAAACCACATGACAACAAGCAAACAAATCCGTCTTTTCCCAAACAAACAAAGTAAAGTGAGTTGATCCAGATGAACTTGAGCTAACTGACAGCAGCCATTGTGCTGCGATGGCATGCTGCTCTGACACAAACTGACAGCAATTGTTGGTTTGTGTAGGCCTTGATGATGATGATGATGATGGTGGTGGAGGGTGAAAAGCAACATCAGCCTCCACTGTTCTCCCGTCATCTCCACCACCGGTAAGAGCAATCTCCACAGCCGCCACCGGGCCCTGTACTAATTACAGCTACATCTGTCTTTCTATTTTTTCTGCCTCTTCCCTTGTCCCTCTGTTGTCTGCTGAACAAATAGTTCATGCCATGTTCCTCCCCTCCTCCATCTTTACTCTTTACTCCGCTTGACACCTTCCTGCATGTCCTCACAGCTGGAGGCAGTGTCAGCGCCACTCTATTATGGATTGTATTTGCATGTTTTTGTGTGTTATATGTGTGTGAGAGAGGGAGTGTTTGGTATTAAACACTGGCACATTTTTCTGTCTTCCCACATCGTCTCTGTATTTGTATATGCTAATGAGGAATTTCTGTGCTGCCTGCCATAAAGGAGCTGCTGAATAATAACCCTGTAAAGAAAACTGGTGCAAACTGACGAACCAATTATCTCTGATCTTGTTTTTCTTGTCCCTTAACAACCATATGCAGCAGAAAGATGTATGTTGTTAACAACATCAAATCCTGAAATGCTAGATTTAATATAGCTTCTTTTTTTTTTTTTACATTTCATGCCCTTCCCTTTTTTCCTCCCAGTATAGTTCAAATTTACCCATCATTCTCGCGGAGGGAACAGAGCGGATCAACAGAGAACGACATGGGCACAAAAAAAGCTGCGAAACATGACAGCACAACAAATAACCTTCAACGCTTTCTGCCCACAAATTCAACCACAGACATAGAAAACACCTAAACTATGTCCTGCAGCCAAATTAGACACCTGTCCAAACCTTTAAAGACCTTTTGTATTTTTCACAAATTCTCTGTACTGCATTCTAATTGGCTAGCGGCCTGCGTGTTAGCGTGCATGGCATGCTCGGCTGCAGAGAAGGTAAAATAGGCAGGCGGGGGAGCTGAATAGAAATTTGATTGTGTTGCTGTCAAGCGCTCCCGCATGAACTCCCCTTTTCTTTCTCCACCCAGACAGAGAGGAGAAGTGTGAAGGGAGAATAGGGGGAGAAGGAGGAGTGGGCTGATGGAGAGGGGGGAGTGGTAGAGAAAGGGTGAGAGAAAAAGAGAGAGAGTGGGTGAAAGAGACACACACTTCATTTGTCATCCAGTGGCCTGATTGGAGTGGCAAAGCCAATTCACATTTCAAGTGGAGTTCTCATCACACAAGCCCACTATACCAAACCCCCATTCCTCCTTCATCACCCTCCCCCCATCCTCACCTCACCTCATGTATCCTGCCAATCAAGTGCAGCCTGTAAAAGCTGCCAATGTTTCGAGCTGAGAGCGTCATCATCATGGATGGGAGCGGTAATGACTCGCTCTCAGGGGCTATAATAGCTGCAACTAATGGAGAAGGGTAGTAGGGAGCGAGGCACAAGGGGTGAGGGTCACGGGGAAGGTTGGGGGCGTCTGTAGAGCCGCTGCTGCTGCTGTCATGACAAAAACTCAAAGAACTTTTTGGGGGTAATTTAAACTGAATGCTTCACATCGCTCAACAAGTTGGAAGAGTCTTATTGCAGCATCTGAACACAGAAATAAATTTCCCTAAACATTCCAAAAATCTGAGCTTTTCCTCCTCATTCAGGCTTAGAAAGGGCGCCATGAGTCCCGGCGTTAGCGTGACCTCTGCCCTCATCTATCGACCACAGAAAGGGTGAGCAAAACTTTTCCTTCTACGTAGGGAAGTGTATAACCACAAGCACAGCTCAGACAAATGGAAATGTTCACAGGTCTCTAAATGTTCTTTACATCCTGAAAATCATCATTTAGTCGAAACTTTTGGCCTGATTGGTGTGAGAACGTAAAAAAGGACCAGCGGGTATCTGATAACTTGTCATGCTGATGAGGTTATGAGAAGATTTTGGAAACTGAGAGCAGTTTCCATGATTTGAGACCCGTGTTGCAGAGAACTGCACATGAACCTAATCTGCTGACAATCCAAGCAGCTTTTTGTAGACAAATCAGGAATTTCCCAGCCATGACTGAGCTGGATGAATCAACACAAGCTGAAAGCAAACAGGAGACAGCTGAACGTGCAGCGATGCTGGACATGCGTCTCCCAGCTGCACATGTTTCTCATCCATGTCCTTGTTTTTCTTTCTTTCTTTCTTTTTTGTTTTGTTTTTAGAACTGAGTTGGACTTTACATCTTTTTTTATTAATTTCCAACAGAAATGTGTCATTAGAATAGAATAGAATAGAATAGAATAGAATAGAATAGAATAGAATAGAGTGGAGTTTAATGTCATTTGTACAAATTAAAATCGGCACACTGGAATTTCTTTGTGTGTCCTACACATTTGTTTCTAAAGCGTTAAGCTTTCTCTCATGCAGCATATTTGTTTTAACGTATGAATATACAGTTAAATTATATTTATATTACGGCAGACACAAAATAAAAAAACACAGATGAGACATGAAAATGAAAAATGAAGAACTTACAAAAAAAGAAAATGGCATGAACCAAAGAGACGGAAAGAAGGAGGGATGATGGTGTTGTATTTGCTGCTCTATCATTTCCACCATTAATGTGGGAATAATGATATTTTCTGCTGTGGATAATTGATGGAAAACAGGCAGATGATTGTATCATACTTTAATCTGTCTTTTAAGATGGCAAATAAAATATTTAATCAACTTTGTTAAATTTAGGAAAAGACTGTGTTCAGGAGATAAGAGTCAGACAAGAAGATCCACCTAAAATGGATCTTAAAATAAGCCTAAAATAAGACACATTTGTGAGCCTGGCAGGATGATTTTTATTTAAAGGGGGACCAAAGGGGAAAAAAACAACAAAGTTTGGAAACCAGTTGTTTAGACAATATTTCATTCTTATATTTTATAACAAACTTAAGATGTCTTGAAGTTACGATCATTGTAATCAGTGTATCATGTAAAAATCGAAATAACCGGTAAATGTTGTGGAAATGAAATCTTCAGTAACCACAGTGGTGTTGATATAAAAATATAGTCAGCAACGGACTTAAATGGCCTCAGTTTTACAAAACATGAGCCTGTTTCTGAAGTTTACTCAGATAACACGTTGCAATAAAGAAATATGTGATTTCAGTCTAAGGAAGAAATATTTGTTCTTTTCCCCAGACTTTTCCAGCCTTCATTCTTACTGTTTCCATAGTAATGTATCTGTGTGTGTGTGTGTGTGTGTGTGTGTGTGTGTGTGTGTGTGTGTGTGTGTGTGTGTGACTGTCAGCATGTATGACAGACTCTTTGAAGTGTGTGTTGATGCTGGACATCCACCTAGAAAAGGTTTATAAAATCATTTATATTGGTTCACCAGTGATAAAGATGTTTCTCAGTAAGAAAACATGCTGCTGATCCTCCAGCGCTGCACATATTAGGAGGTTTAACCGTGAGTTAACCCCCAGTAAGACAGAGACTTGGGACAAAAGCCTAATGAACTTGCTGTTGTTGTGTTCTCCTGTCCTTCTTGAGCCTGGTCCTGCTGGAGGTCTATTACTGATAAATAGAAGCTTCCCTGTCCACCGTCGCCCCCCAACACATGCATGCACAGAGCAGAGATTAAATTAAACTCAAGATGTGATCTGTTGGCTTTCTTCACTAAGCTATTTTTCATTTCTTGGACATATATTATGATTTGGGCTGATTAGGGTGGAACTGGATCATCAGAGATGAGATCAACATAGATTTAAATTTGAATTTAACGGGATTTTGTCCAGTGGAATCACACTTTTCTTTCTTGTTTAAAGTTTCATCAGCTGTGAACTCCAGCTTTAGAGATAAACTGCATCCAGGCCTCATTTAGGTTGTTAAATGTTAAGGTTGACAGTCCTGAACCAGTATGGCTAGTTTGGAACGGTTGCAGCTGAAAAAAAGAGAACATGGCAGCATAGCTGAGGTTGGTCATGCTGAGCATTCTTCTTCTGTCTTCTTCTATGGTGCTTTTAAGGCGTTACCATAGTAAAAATGGTGGCAGGTGCCATTGTGCATTTAATTTGTGTCCAGAAGTTGGATTTTCTGAGTTCCCAGTCAAAAATAAAACGCAAACGCCCTTTGAAGTCAAATGTCCGACTTGGAAAGTTGGAGCCAACTCACCAACCCCGACTTCACCCAGTAAAGATGTCTGACCAACAAATCAAGTTCACACCTGCATGAACTTTATCCACACTAAACAAAAACAAGTAGCACATATGAGAAAGTACATCAAAACAACCAATCTCTTTTTTTATGTTGTAAAACACACATTCACATTTTCTCTTGAAGAATAAAGTGAAGTCACGTTTGCATTCGATTTTCTGCTGTGATAATTTCCACATACTGGTTCAATAACCTTCTGTAATGAGACAGAGTCCCATGCATCTAGGCCTTAAAAATAAATATTCTTATTTGTGCCCCCCTTTTTCTGCCTGGCCCCCTTATCAAAACTTTCTAAACCCGCCCCTGCATATAACATCCTTTCTACCAGTCAGCCAGGTTAGAGAAAGTCCTGCTCTGATTTGTATTTCAAAACCTGTTCATACTTTCCATTCACCACCTTCATGTCTCCTAAAAGGTAAACCTGCCTATCCAACGTCTGCACAGCACCAATGACTTAGAGAAGACATCCTCCTGTCTGATCTTCACACGCGTTAGATATCCAAACCTGATCCATCTGCTGTATCAGGACCAGCAGAGTTTACAGCTGTCAGCAGCAAACCTCAGCTAGTAATGAAAATAGCATTAAATAAATACAAACAAAAGTCTAATTAAAACGGGCTACTGCTTTACATCGACATCCTGCTGGGTTCCTCCTCCTCCTCAGAGACGATGCTGGGACAGGTAAGCCCATCAGCTGATCACCAAGAGTCCAGATTTAAGGAGCAACCGGAAAGGGAGGAGCGCAGCGCAGAGACAGAGCGACTGGAAGAGCAAGGTTTGCGCAATAGTAAAAAGAAAGAAGTTGTTCCTACCAACACACACGTCCCCCACAGGTGCGATGTTTCTACCACATAACAGCTAAACATGGAGCTGCATCAGATCCTAGCGGTCTTGGGTTGGTTTCTATCTGAATTTGTTCTTCCACGTCTGACCGTGAGACATGTCTCCAGACCCACCGAGTCCGCCTACAAGTCCGAATCAGAGTTTGTTTGGGCATTGTCACAACTTCTCAAACGAAGTGGACTTTCCCAGAAAACGGACTCAGATTTAGATCAGAAAAAGTTGTTAAAGAAGTTTATTCTGGTTTCTTTAACATGTAAGCACTGCTTATTATTTTACCAATATATTTATTCATTATCTTTTCTTTTTTAAAAATTCTTTTTCAATCTATCTCTTTTAAATATATTAACTTTTAACATTTGATTACTGACTATAGATATATAGATATCTATAATTGTGCAGCACTGTGGTCAACTGAGTTTGTTTTCAGATATGTTATATAAATCACTTTTGGCTTGAGTTGAAGTAATGCCTGAATTTAGAACAGGTTAAAAGTTAAAACATCTGACTCCAGTAAAACTTTACCTATTCAGCACTATTTATCAGAAATTAAGAGGATGATGTTTTTTAGCATTTTTTCTTCTGCATGTCACATCCTGTGTTTTCCCCATGTCCTATGCATGTCATGTCGACAATGAGCACACTTTATTAAAGCCATATTATGAGGCAATATAAACACAAAATAACTTAAAATAACTTTCATGCCCTAAACAGACCTTACCTGTAGTGCAGTCATCACAGCACCAGAGGCCACCGGATCCACTCACACCAAAACTTTTAAATGTGGGGAGTGGTGGCCTAGTGGTTAGGGAGGTGGACTGGAGGATCCAGGTTTAAGTTCTCATGAAGGCATGAAGGTGAACCACTGTGGGCCCCTGAGTGAGCCCTTAACCCCCAGATACCCTCAGACATGCCTTATGCATGGTGATATCTGCCATGGATACTCTCCGGCCATGACAATTTCAGATTTTATGTCCAGAGCACATCAGCTCCGAATGTGGGACCACTTTGATATTGATAGAATCTAGCTTTAGATTTACCCCGGATATCAGACACTAGCCAAGGCCCATATGTGGAGAGTATCACCACACTAGAGATATCCTGATAGGATATCTTAAGATTCTACTAAAGTCAAATCTGGTGATTTCTGATGCCAGCACATCAGTCATATCTGGAGTCAGGATTCTGTATATGTGGCCTGAAGCAAGGATGGTCCCCAATCTGAGCCAGCCTTCATCATGTCCTAAGCTTGTTGACCTGTAATCACATATTTGGTGTTATTAAAAAACTAGTTAACACTGGATGCTTCCATTACATTTCACAATCTTAACCACTTAATCCAACCAGTTAACATCCCATCAGATCTCACAGGGCACTCTTGGTATTTACCTGCATCTTTAAAATCATTCACTCTGTGACGTTTTTATATAAAGATTAAATAAATAAAACACTGATCAAACACTAACAGATGAGCCCATTTCCCTCCCCTCTTTACCTGTAGTTTACAAGTGAAGTTAGCCAATGTAAATATAGCGACTTTTTAAAGCCAAATAAAGAATTTTTTTTAACATTACCTACACAATAAAAACAACAGCAACAACAAAAAGCTGTCCTACTTGCCTTTATGAAAATGCCGAGAGCAAACACGCATGAAGGGAGATGGTGTTGAAAGTGATGTCCTTCCCTCACCGCTGCGACTGGGCCATCCGACGTCTCAGTTACATCCTCAACCTGCTGTCCAAAGCCTCTTTAAAAGTGGGAAACCGAACAAATCAAGTATGGCAGTCTTTCACACAACACAAGACTCCCATTTAATCAAAGATTATAACGCAGGCAAAGACGATGCACCGCTGTTTACAAAGAGGATGCAACCAACATGGCGATCGACTGCGGCTATCCCGAGTGTGACGTCAGCTGACACAGACCGATAGCAAGTTTTACCTCAAATTATCCGCTCGAGTTACCGTTCCCAACTCCCGTACCCTCGGTGTCCTCGGAGAGTTGCTGGAACTGAACAGAGAGTCTGGTCTTCGTGCAGTCTGTGGCGTCCTCGCTTCTCCTTGGAGGGTGTCTGTATACCACAACCGTAGTCCTCCGTGTCTACTGTTGTGTTTTCAATGTTTTCGTTTTTAAAGATTTGTCGTTTTCGACTTCTTCTGCGGCTGGTTAGTGCCGCCATTATTTTAAAACAGTTATGTGACTTGGCAGCCGATGGATGTGAGCAACATTGGCGCACCAATGACGCAACCAATCACAGTTCTCTTTACTGGTGCTTTGGAAATACAACATAAGCTTAACTCTCAAGGTGTTGGAGAGAAAACCCCAATGAAGCCGCACAAGATGGCGGTCGATTCACACGTACTTTCTCTCTGCTAAAGACTACACTCTGATTTTCTTGCCTTTGAATCGTTTTTACTCTGTACCAAACAGTGAAACTTCTCCTTTCTATTTCGTATAAAGCATCGGAAAAAGACTAGGACCCACACTGCTTCTTCTTTCAATGTTAAGAAGTCTGAACTTTTTGAGCTAATTCAAAC
>JBAGKP010000022.1:25623687-25636521 GCA_037177255.1 Melanotaenia maccullochi | reverse complement strand
GGGCCCATTATTGAGATACAAAAAACACTCCTCAGTACATAAAGAACAAACTCAGACAATCACAACATCAGAAACACGTGGCTGGGGGGGGGGGGTTGAGAGCCGGAAGAAAAAAAATAAAATAAAAAATATAGTCATTGGTAGGACTTGTTCATATCCACCACACTGGCTATCTGTTGCTGGTGCATCCCATGTCTCTCTCATTCCTCAGCTTGATGTCATCCATGCAGAGGAGGTGACTGATGGTGGCCCCATTTCTGAGTCGGCATCCATAGCCAGACTTGTTGATTGAGGAGGTTCATGCCTATGCCTATGCAGAACAGCAGCGGGGACAGAACATCTCCTTGGTATATACCACATTTGATATAGACTTGGCTTGAAGTTGTCCTCAAGGGTGGTCTGCCACAGCTTCATTGAGTTTGCAATGAAGCATCTTAAAGTGTTGTTGATATTGTACAGCGTCAGACATTCCAGGATCCATGTATGTGGCGCTGAGCTACAGCTGGTGTTTTGCTCCTCTGTTGCCTTTACCAATGCCTTTATGTGTCTCTGTCGTGTATTGAACCATGTGCCCCCTTCTCATAGCTACTATGACACCCAACAGGAGCTTCCATGTTGTGAAGAGACAGGTTGGATGGGACTCTTCCTTCCTGGGGATTTTTCAGTATCAGGACTGTCCGTCCCTTGGTCAATCATTCAGGATGGGTCCTATCCCTCAGCAGTTGGATCATTTGTGTCACTACCCACTCATGGAGTGAAGTTATTGTCTTTAACCAGTAGGCATGGATCATGTCCGGTCCAGGGGCCGACCAGTTCTTTGTACTTGAGATTCATTGCTGGATATCTGCCACTGTGGTTACTGGATTTTGTTTAGGAAGGGAGCTGTGGTCCACTCTTATTTCTTTTAACCACTGTGCTTTACTGTTATGTGATGCCTCCTTCTCCCATATGTTTTTCCAGTATTGTTCAGTCTCCAGCCTTAGTGGGTTAGTACCCTGCCACTGGGAGTACGCTTTAGTTGGGTAAATGGAGAACAGCTTGTGTTTCTTCTCAGTCGTGCAGCCAATGTTTGGAGTGTGGCAGTTTTCAAAGCCTCAAGTATGGACATCTAACTGTACCTCTTGGGTACCCGTTTTGTGGTTGTACCCTTCTAGAGTTCTGACAGTTGACTAACTTTTCACCTTTCAACCTCCTCCTCCATGGTGCCTTGTTCTTCTTCTTCATATTGATGTTATTTAGGTCAAGCATCTCCAGGATCACTGTTATTGTACTGTATATCAACTCATTGGTTTCAGTAATGGTTGTAGTAGGGATTGTTCTTAATGCTGCATTCACATCAGCTGGAAGACTTTCTAGTGGTTAGTGTCAGAGTTGACAGGCTCTCATCTTAGACATGGTCTTATCCCTCAGGTCGGTTGCGCTCTCATTCATCCATTCCTTATTGGGGCTTGGTACCCAAATCTCTCTGAGCTATCATCCTGGCTCCCCCTTACCGTAGCATTGTATCTCCTCAATCTCTAACCGTGATAGCAGTTGCCATTTGAGGATGTAGGAACACTGAGCTATGAGTTGTTTCAATATCATTGCAGAATGTGGGTATCGAGGTATCCATATATCCAACATCCTCTTCATGTAGCCCCACCCACTGGTGTTATTAGAGCCTTGTGTCCATTGGCATCTGTTTTGTATTCCAATAGCCCATTTCTCGCCTTAGTACTGGTTCCTCAGTACCTGGTACAGACCTTGTTTCAGCAGGCAATGTTAGAGCCAGATGTAATGGCTGTAGCTCAGGAGGAAGAGCAGTCATCTTCCAACTGGAAGGTTGGTGGATCGATTCCAGATATATTGAAGGGTCTTTGGGCAAGACACTTAACCCCACCTTGCATGGTGGAGTATGTGTGTGAATGGGTGAATGTGACAGGTAGTGTAAAGTGGTCAAACTGACTGGCAAAGTGCTACAGAAGTACAAGGCCATTTACCAAATGTCTCTCTGATTGCACTCATGACGAGGTGGTTAGGCAGTAGCGTTAAGGCTCTTGACTAAGGACGGTGTAATATTTTATTATGGGGTAATGTGGGATTCGCGGAGGCTGAAGGATGGTGTAGCTTCTTCTTCAAAGATCATCAGATTAAAGGTAAATTTCCTACCTGTTATAAAGCTTACTGATTAGCATAAGTTGTTCTTTTACAAACACAGTGTTAGCAACTTACCTCAGCTGACTAGAAGACATGTGTTTTGTTGGATTTATAGATGTTTATTTGCAGTATCATGTAACTGAGTTGATAGAAAATCTGAACAATCAGAAGTTTATCATGTAAAATATTTAATTCAGTGACTGAAATTTTGTTTTGTTCTATTTTGTCTAAATTGAATCCAGGATCATTTTACTGAATAATTTCTGTGACTTTATGGTTTGAAGATATCTGTTAATAAATTTATTTCACTATTGTCCACATGAGAAAGCAGTTTATTCTACGGTGCAACTATCATCATCATCATCATCATCATCATCACAGAAATGTTCTTTAATCACACAGAACAAAAAATCCACAACTTAAATTTAACAATTTAATGAAAACTTGCAGTAATATGACCATTAACAGATAAATCAATGATACATCATACAGTATTAATTTAAAGAAAAAAATCTGTATGTGATCATTTTCACTCGATGCAACTGCACAAAATTTGTTAGATAAAATGTTCATTTTTACATCATTGTTTTTATTTTCTCTGGTTTATAAGGCTTTGTTGTCTGTAGGGAGGACGGATCTCTCAGATGTTAGGTCCAGTGGAAAATGGAAAGGACAACTCAGGAGTTGCTGATGGTGACATGTCCCTACCGTCCCTACCCACTGCTACACCCATGCAAGAACAGCATGGATTTGTCTCAGAGATGGGAGCAGACATTACAAAATACATGAGATAATCCAAAAAGACCCTCTGGGCCCTGCGGTTTGTGGGGCCTCATAGGGGCCTTAGTATCCCCTCAAATAGGAGGTAAACATTAAGAGGGTTTTTTAATGTTACTAGTAATTTTTTTTCTTAAATGTATAAATAATAAATATAATAAATTTAAATAATAAAAAAATACGGTCTATAAAATATAGCTTTTCAAAAAACGTATATCATCATCTGTTCTTTATATTTATATAATTTAATCAAATAACTTTAACGGATGTCGGTGTAGTCTATTAGATGCTTTAAAGCACAGCATGTGACCAGCAAGGCACAAAGTTTCACACTGACCAGCAGACTGCTGGCAGATTCACTATGACTAAAAAAAAAGTTTCTGATTTCTTTTTTTTACCCTGAAGTAAAACAACATAAATACTCCCAAAACAAAGCGGATTTCCTCCACAGTGATGGACTGGAGTCTGTGCAGCAGCGTGAAGGAGGTCAAATCAGAGAAGCAGCATCAGCTAGTTAAAGTTTTTCATATGGTCCAAGAGAAACGAGAACTTTGCTCTTGTTTTCGAGGCCACAAGAACCATAAAAACGTTCTTATTG
This sequence comes from Melanotaenia maccullochi, assembly GCA_037177255.1. Lineage (NCBI taxonomy): Eukaryota > Metazoa > Chordata > Actinopteri > Atheriniformes > Melanotaeniidae > Melanotaenia > Melanotaenia maccullochi. Next base: position 25,633,010 of record JBAGKP010000022.1, on the reverse strand, counting down.
GTCCAGTCAATTCATCCAAGAGAAGCCTCGTCCACGACGGGGCGGGATTACTGCAGGAGGGATGTCTGTGTTTTCATGTACATATAAGAACTGAACCGGTGATGTCATACAGGGCGTTGTTGAGCACACGGCAATGTCCATGTCGTTATTTACCACGTGCTATTTACCACGACGTCGATCAGCTGTTCAGTAAAGCTATCCATTCAGCCTCGCGTCATTGGAAATGGAGAAGCCACAACCTCCCGCTTCACGCTTTTTCACGTGAACCATGTCCACATCAAATTTCCAACCAATCACACAATACTTCTCAAAGCCCCACAAGAAGAAAGTTCTGCTCAGCTTATGCATCAAGAACAAGCCTCAAACTCGTCTCGTCTGCGAAAACAAAATGACGTCACTTTTCTCTTGTGGCCTTGAGAATGGCGGGGGCCAGTTCTTCCAGTTTGATCCCTCTAAGTCTGTGTGCCAATAATAAAATATAAAAATACTGGCCACAGTATAAGTAGCTGTAATTTGACTGTTTTTTCAGAATCATGGATGTAGTTTTGTTCCTTAAGGTGGGAAAGACTGCATACCCCAGCAGTTGTTTCCAGGCTGTGATTCCCGGTGTCGTCCCTGTTTCCAGATTCGGATGGTGGTGAATTGTGCTGCTGCTTCTGTCTCAGTTACAGATCTGTTTGCACCACATGCTTTAATGAGAGGAAGAAGTCATGTCTTGGTGCGGAGTTGTCCTCATTTTACCTTTAGTGAATCTCTTCAGTCATTTTGACGAGTCTGATGTGTGTTTCTTGTGTTAAATGTCTTTCTGTTCTTATGTGTACGCCTGACTGCACCTTAGTCAACAGCAATTAGTCTTTTATCTTTTATATTGATGTTGTAAATGAAGCATAAATATCTGAATGTATGCTGAATACATTGTTTTATTTAAGATTTGATGGTCCATGTTGGGAGTTTGCTGTTGTAAAATAAAATGCTCCAACAAAGCTTTGATTTGAAGAAAAAGTCAGTGATTTCTGCTTCGTTTAGTGTGACGTCATAATATAATTTTCTTTGTCCACACCTCCAGCTCTGAATCACTTCCCATGGTTCTATTATCCACTAGGTCGCTCTTGAAAATGAGACCTTGTGTCTCAGTGAGTTTTACCTGTATAAATGAAGGTGAAAATAATAATTAAAACAAAAAAAACTAATAAAATTAGCACTGGATCTCACAGCAAAGCACACTCTGTACCGGAGCCGAGCGATAATGAAGCGTTTTGGTTTGATTTTTTTGTTAATCTTAATGAATTAATGCCTCCTGGTGGTTGTGGTGACTCATTTCTAACAGCTGTTAGTTCAAACATGACAGTCACATATTGAGAAAACAGTCAGAAATTATTAGATTTCCTACAATTAAATGCTTATTTAAAAATGTATAATGTCGTTACCCGTCTTTTGTCCAACGTCTTTGACTTGGAAAAACTTTTTACACCCTAGTTCAGGTTTCGTCTCAACCTTCAAATGAAAAACAACAAATGAATAAACTTTTATCAGTGTGGTATAGAGAGTCTTCTTACCAGCTCTATTACTGTGTGGTTCGGTAATCTCACTGTGAAAGAGAAGAAATTTTAAACAAAGTGGTTCGCTCTGCTCACAGGACAATTGGCTGTGACCTACCAGTCCTAGAGGTCTCCTACAAATCCAGACTTTTAACCAGAGCTTTGCAGATCATCAGGGATCCCTCTGGCCACCCTGCGTCCCAGATGTTTGACCTCCCCTCAGGGAAAAGATGTCGCTCTGTTAAATGTACAACATCTCGTCATGCTAAGAGTTTTTTCCACAAGCTGTGAAGACCTTGAACAATGCAGCTTATTGTTTTAGTTACCTCTTTACCACTACTTATTTACTGTATACAGTGTTTTTGTGTTTTACTGTTTCCTAGCATCTATGTGTTCTTATGCTCTATCCATGTGTGTTTTTTAGGCTTGTGTTTTTTGTTTTCGTCTGTTTATATGTTGACAATGCACTTTGAGCTTCTTGCAACTGTTTTCCAACGTGTTTTTTTTTATACTGCAAATGACAAATAAACTGAACTGAGCTGAACAATCTGAGTGGCAAACAGAAAACACGTTTCCAACCTTTTTACTGGAAAACATTAAACTTGAAAATGGTCTTTTTATACAGTGACCCCCCGATCCCCTCCACCTGTTTGCTTTTGATGATGTTGCTTTGGGTGGTGGTGAGATTATGGGGTAATGACAAGAAGAGGTGCGGCCTTCTTTAATCCCACATCATACGTGTGCATCACAGAGACGTATGTTTACTCTACTTAGCTGTTGCTAGCCGTTACTAGCATCCACTCACATGTTATCTGATCTTCAGCTGAATCAGCTTCAGTCTGTAAGAAACTCACTTTTTTTCTTCATCTTCATCATCACAGTAGGACCCTCTCTTTATTCTTTAACCTTAAAGATATCTTTACGTTTCCACAGTTCTCACTTGGTTTTTGCAGTGAACCATTAATAGTTTGTGATGTGTGAGAAAGTTGGAATAGTTTTACCACACTGTAGTATGAGGTAATTACAGGGTTGCTCCTCCATCCCAGGAGTACTCCCACTGACAATTAGAAAGTTGAACCACCTGGTCACATGACACCTCTCACCACAGTAATCACACAGATAACACTCTCCAGTCTTTCTCTTTTAGTTCACCCAGTCACCACAGCCACCTTGGTACTGGGCTACACGCTCACACATGACCAGTTCCCTACTTTGTCTTTGATTAACAACTGTTTTAGAAGTTGGTACCCTCTGAAAGTGATGAAGTGGAAATGCAGATGTACAGTATCTCACAGAAGTGAGTACACCCCTCACATTATTGCAAATATTTTATTATATCTTTTCATGGAAAAACACTATAGAAATTAAACTTTTATATACAGAACACCAAACCATAGAAACTAAACTTTGATATTCTGTATGTCAAAAAGGACATTTTTCCATCTCCAGAGATCCATGTGCCATTTGTGTGGGATTAGAACAAAGCAAAGCATCATCTACACACAATTTACACCTTCTATATATCTTGTATGCCACTGTAAAGAATATTGGCTTTATATATATATCTTTGTATTTTTCTGTATTATTTGTTTGCACTTTGATCTCTAATCTAATGTAGTCACAGTACAGACCCACCTGGTGACAGCAGACATATCAATCCTGGTCATTAAAGGCCCAGTGAAAGCAAAAACATTTCTACAGATTCACAGAGAAAAAACTTTTCACCATAAACAAATCCTCCAATTTAAAAGGTCCAATATTCCGGTTTAAACACAATATAAAAGAGATGCTGGAGAAATGATGTGAGCCTAGCATGTGTCTGGCAAAGTAACATAACTATGGAAGCTGGTTCGTATTATCTTTGCTATAATTTCTCCTCAAAGGTTCAGAAAGGTTTTTATTTTACATTTAATTTCCAGGATTTAATTTAATTTAATTTAACTATTCTTACAGATTATCTCGCATACATGACATTTCAAGTTGGAATTACAAGAAGGTCATGATAACATAGAAAATCATAAGCATCAGATACAGTAGAAAGTTATGATTCTAACACTCAAGTTTAAAATCATGAGCTGAAAAGACATTTATGAGACTGAATGTCCCGAGGATGAGGAGCATGCAGACCCCGGCATCCTCAGTTTGAAAAGCTGCTGAATTTAAGTTAAAGGACAACTTTAAACGACCAAGTCTCCACAGATTTAATCACTTCCACATTAAAATGTCTGTATTCAAAATGAAAAAGAGAAATGTAAAAAGTGTTCTTACAGCCAGTAATTAGGGATGTTTTAGGGCTGATGGCCGACAGGATGCAGACTTTCTTGAGCCAATGTTTGAAGCCGATGCTGCTTTTTGTTCCCTCAGTTTACATCATAAAAAAGACGATAACAACTATGTTGTGATTTCTTTAAGTAACATTCATACTAAATTAAAGTTCTGGAAGTTCTGCTGGTTTTTCTCCTGTCAGCCTGTGCCGGCTCCTCCTCAGAAAATGGTCCGTGTGCAGAGAAATTCCTGTTAACATGAATAACACGCATGTGGTGGAAACGCTGCAGTCTGAAGGTGTAGAGAGCCACCGATGAGGGAACAGCTGTTCTCTCCTCTGCACCTTAGCTTCCGGGTTTAAGCTGCAGTGATGAACAGATCTCAGCTAAATCTTTGTTTTTATACACGATTTTAACTCAATAACTGTCTAATAAAATCATGAAGCCTTGCTGCTCCCTGACTTGTCCTAAAACTACATGAATTTTAATTATACTAGTTATATTTAGTATGTACAGAACAGAAACACAATCTCTTTACGGCACCGCTGCTTATCTTCGTTGTGCGGGATTTTGTGCTGTTCTATTTTTAGACTCCTGACCTTCCGGATCAGATCATGTGGAAGAACTGGAAAAAATCATTTTTGTGTTTTTATAAAAATGACTTTGATGTGAAAACTAAATTCTACAAGAGTTTTGTATTTCCCTGTTTTTACTTTCATTTTAGGAAATATTACTTGACATCTGTTTGTATATTTTTTACTTAATTTGAAAATGTGAGTGTAACTGACAGTTATCATGTAATTTGTATTTAGTGTATTCATAAAGGCTGCACAGTGGTGTGGTGGTTAGCCCTGCAGCTTCACTGCGGCTCGCTGGTTCGAGCCTCAGCTGGGGGAATGCATGTCAGGTTAGTTGGTGACTCTAAATTCTCCCTGTGAGTGTGTGTGTAAATGGTTGCTTGTCCATATCTGTGTTAGCTCTGCAATGGACTGGTGACCTGTCCAGGTGCACCTGCCTCTCATCTGTTAAATGCTGGGATAGGCTCCAGCTTACCTGCGACCCGTAATGAACTAATGTGACCTCATTCAAACCTGGCGCGTGACATCATGCAAGGGTGTGCAGCAGTCGCAGAATAAACCTCATGAAATTCCTCTATGCACAGTCATGAAAGTTTGTGTTTATGTACTTTTAAATGTTTTAAACCACTTCAGTCGGAGATAATTTATGACAGGTGGTGAATTTAGGTTAAACACTGACATAAACTATCTGACTCTAATAAAACTTTACCTATTCAGTGTTATTTGTTGAGTCAGAAATGAGAATGATGTTGAGGATCAAATTAAGAATTTATTAACAGATCAAAAGCAATACAATAACAGAGTCTCTGGGTTCAGACTAAACGTGGGCCCGGCCAAGAAGTCTGTCCATTTAAACAATATGGGGGGAACTTTGGGGAGCTACTGTCTTCTTATCACGCACACACATGGCTGCCAACAACTGCGTCAGTTGAGGCATCTTCCATTTTGGAGGTCCACCTGTGAGATGTAGATACAGAGTGTAGAAGGAAGTAGAGCAGGAAGGAAGAATAGATACAAACAAAACTGCCAGGCCATCTCGTACTCATCTATCATCTATCATCATTAGTGGACAAAAGTTTACGTCTTTGACCTGCTAACTTATGTCCTTGCTAGCAAACATGGTGTGTGCCGAAGTGCAAATATAATTAGATGTTTGAAGCCAAGTTTCAATGGATACAGTTTGTGGCGCACTTCGGTGCAGCCAGTGTGGCTAGAGTGGAACTTCCAAAAACTGTGTAGGAAGCCTCAGAAGACACGTAAAATTAGAGCACCCGCAGCGAACATGATGCATAGCGGAGCCAGCGGGCGTTTGATCGCGGCTCGTCTTCTCCGAAGTAATAAAGTGAAGCATGAAAACCTGAATGAGGCAGTTTTGTGTCTGTTCCAGTAGCTGTAACAAAATAACACGTTCTCAAGTAGCTTGCTGCAGTTTATTTGGTAGCATGATCACAAAGTTTTAATGTATGATTTAAATGTGTGTTTTGTTGAAACGGTGCTCCCACTAACCACACCAAGTTCTACCACAAGCAAAACCTGAAAATGTGTGTTGCTGTGTACTGTGTTCATAACATTTAGAGAACTACCATCATTTTTGAGATAATCTAATGTTGGTACAAAATACAAGGAAGCTAAATATTTTGGGGGTTCTTTAACATTTTGTTGCTTGTTTCATTTTTATCACGTGGTCTATGGAGCCTCGTTGTTGTTGGCATAATGTTGATGTGCAGTAACTTGCAAAAATGTTTGTTTAGATTTCTCATTATTTTCACAACCCATACAAGAAACGTTCTCCTGACTGGAAGGTAAATATTTTGCTTCAGGTACTTTACATTCTCAGGTTTAAACTGACTTTTAATCTTGCATGAAAATTATTTCTTTTTAAGGTTTGATTTTTTTTCCACTGTTTGTATTTTCCTAATGCAGAAAGATGAGATGAGATGGTTGTGTAAAATGTGTGGATTTAATTAATTAATTAATGTGTGGATCAGTTAATTAGTTAGGGTTAATCTACTGTATACTATTATACTGTACTGTTCAAAATATCAAAGGCAAAAACAGGCACTATATCATGTAAAACGTGACATGGTTTTACAAACAAAACATAAACATCTTTGGCAAACTTAGCTGCAACATTACATCAGAGTCTGAGGCAGCTTCTTTTGCCACAACAGATACGCCAGCAAAGCTCTGCATCAGGCATACCAAGCAGCCTCACAGAGCTTTTTTTGTGTCATCAGAGAGACTTTTATTATCCCTTGGGATTCTTCTCTGTTATATCAGGACATGAATTTTGGTCTCAGCTGCATTGAAGAGGTGGAAGACAAGCCAACATTAAAAGTTGTCTAAACAAAGCCAATTTTTCTAAATCAGTTCCGTGGAAGCATCACACGGTGACTCCCTTCTACCAAAAGAAGGCTTGAGTACCTCCTCTGCTCACTTATCAGGATGTCAAGACACCATCCTTCTTTCCACTTCTGATGAAAGCGGAGTCACAACCATGGTCAGCCAGGTTTCCGACCTTTTCCTTTGATGTGGAAAATCGTTTGGAGGCTGGAAACCAAACTTTCCTAAAGGATGGTATGCAACATCCGATATTGACAAGCAGCATTCTAGAGAAGCTGGCAGAGGTGGTATTTGGTTACACGGCATATAATCCCGGTCACCACATGTTGGATCTTTTATCAGGGAGGTGGTACAATCACTGCAAGAACAAAGCGGTTAAGGGACAGCGTTTACCGACAGCAGTAAGAGCCCCGAACAAAGGGCTGAGTACTCGATAATTCCACCTCATGTGTCTTTATTTTGCCTTAATTAAAATATGTTGCAATAACTGTATTATACATTATATATTATACATTATACTCTGTATAGTTTTACTTTATTTTATTTTATTTTTACTTTATTTAATCTTATTTATTATATGTTGTATTTTGTGTTATTATGATTGTTGCAGTTATTCTATTTTATGCTGTTTCGCACTTACTGGAGGGCTTTGTAATTTTGTTGCACTTGTTGAAATGACAAATTAAGTTCTATTCTATTCTATTCTAGTCTAGTCTAGTCTATACCCCACTGGAATCCAAATTCTGACTGTGGTCGACGTCTTAATAGAGAAGTTCCCATGTCTGAGGGAACCGGGTCTTTTAACGGCCTTTATGGGAGGCATCGGAGAATCAAATACAAAACGAGGAATTACCCTGCAAAATGAAGATGTCGTCAACTTGCCTGTCCAGAGCTGGAGGTGGACGCTTCGAAAATACAGAGGTCAAATGAAAGAGGTTCAAACAAAGGTGTGAAAGGCCTAAGAAAGCTGAAGTAAATTGCCTGCCTCTCCTGCCATCTGGGGACACAGAAGCCACTTTAGAGAAGGAGAGAATTGAAATGCTGCAAGAAATTCAGAACAAAAACAATGACAAGATGGTAGCTGAGAAAATGGAAAGGTCTTTGGGATGTGTTTATTATTTATTGCAAGGACTTAAAGGATATAAAGGATACAGTAGATTGGCAAAGTATGTCCTGCTCAAACTGTTCCTAGGCTATTTTTTAGCTTCTGAACAAAACAACTGGGCCATTTTACAATTTTCATATTTTTGGGCCCCAAAAAATAAATAAATAAATAAATTAAATAAAACAGGACATTGGAAAAGAAGCAGTTAAAGAGGACCAGGCTGAGCAAGTCCTGAAGATTTGTGTCCTCTTTGTCTTTTTTATTATTTATTTTTTCTAGTTTACACTTAAATTTGTTGCAAAAAAAAAAAATGACGTTAGCAAAAAAAAGTAGATTCTTTTGGGTTAGTACTAAGTCAGTACTAAGTCAGTACTAAGTCAGTTTGTGTAAATGTTCTTGGGATGTGTTCAAAGGAAATGTCAGAATTTAAAAAAATATTTTACCTTTTGAGGTAAACCTTTAACCGTCTCATTGGGCTTTTCTTGATACAGCTGATTGATCTAAAAGGTCTAGTGAGGTTCATGATAAGATAATTGTTTATTTATTTTATTATTAATAATAATAATAATAATAATAATAATAATAATAATACATTTTATTTAAAAGCGCCTTTCAAAACACCTAAGGACACTGTAAAGAAGAACATTAAAATGCTTAAAAACAAAAACAAAACAGAACAGAGGACAACATTAAGATGGTGCGTGTGTGACTAGATGACTAGATGACTAGATGACTAGTGTCTGAACAAATGTGTTTTGAGTTGTGATTTGACGAGAGGAAGAGAGTCTATGGTACGGATGTCAGGGGGAAGAGAGTTCCAGAGATGGGGAGCCGAGCATCCAGCTGACAAGGCGGGCATGGGGGACAAGAAGCTGGTGAGAAGAGGAGGAGCAAAGTGAACGGACAGGAGTAGCAATTTGCAGGAGATCCGATATGGTTGGGCCAGATTGTGGAGTGCTTTGAATATAATGAGGAGAATTTTGAAGTTAATTCTTGTTTTATGGGGAGCCAGTGAAGTTGTTGCAAGATGGGGGTGATGTGGTGAGTGGTAGGGTAATAACTGGTGCTGCAGAGTTTCGGAGGAGCTGCAGTTTCTGGAGGGATTTGTGGGGGAGACCAAAAAGAAGTGAGTTGCAGTAGTCAATCCAGGAGATAACAAGATGTGGACGAGGATAGCAGTGGTGTGGGGGGTGAGAGCGGAGCGGAGACAAGAAATATTTCTCAAATGAAAGTATGCAGACCGGGTGATACTGTTAATGTGGGAGTGAAAGAAAAGAGTGCTGTCGAGGACAACACCCAGACTCTTTACCTGAGGGGAGGGAAGAACAGTTGGGTTGTTTATGGAAATAGGAAACCTGTTAGATTTGGAGAGAGTGGGGGGCGTGCCTACCAGAAAAACTTCTGTTTAAGAAATGTTAAGTTTGAGGAATTTGGATGAAAACCAAGAATGAATTTCTTGTAGACAGGTGGTGAGGGAGGTTGGTGGAAGTGAAGA
>JBAGKP010000022.1:25586190-25597408 GCA_037177255.1 Melanotaenia maccullochi | reverse complement strand
TGCACTTTATTGTATAGTGTATATAATGTTTGTTTCATTTAATTGTATTTTTATTTAACTTGTTTCTATCTCCTTTTGAGCTGCTGTAACAGGGAACTTTCCCCATGTGGGATTAATAAAAGATTATCTTATCTTATCTTATCTTGCTCTTTCCTGAATGTATAGTCTGGTCTGAAGACATACAAAATCTTAAGTCCAGTTCACTCTGTTCAGGTGATAAATACACTGTATTTTTTTTGTCTTTTTTTAATTCAGATCAGTGGTTCCTAAACTTCTTTTGCTGCAAAACTGACAACTTCAATCCTCCCATTATCTCTCATTATCTCAGAGCCTGCTTGTTGCTGCAGATCTTCTCGAATCTGGGTTGCAGTTGTGAGATGGCCACTCTGAGTTCATTTTCAATGTCCAGCTTTAATCTGTATTTTGTCTTGACAGCAGAAAAGCCTGTCTCACACAGGCAGGATGTGGCAAAAGGCAGAAGTATGACCAGGGCTCTCTCACCCAGCAGTGGGTAATCTTTCTCCAATTCAATCCAAAATGCAGACAGTGTCTCCGACTTAAAATGCAGCCTCATTGTTGAGTCAGAGGTGACATCAATGAACTGTTCCTCCTCTGATGTACTGAAGTCGGTAGGTGGTGTTGCACTGAAGGGGTCACGGATCCAGTCATATTCTTTGGAATCCTGCACCAAAAAATATTTCTGGAAAAGTTTCTGAAGGGCAGTGTGCTTTCATGCATGACATTACTGTGATCTGCAGCTTGTTGTCTTCATTGAACGACTTCAGGTTCTCAAATGAGTCCACGTTTCCATCTTTTGGTAGCTGCTGCCACATCTCAAGTTTTCTGGTGAAGGATGTGACTTTATCTGCCAGATGTGGAAGGTGTGTGTTTGTGCCCTGCATCTGTAAATTTAGTTATGCAAGTTTCATGAGGACCTTGTTACAGTAAAACATGTGGGTAAGATCACTTCCCTCTTCATTGAAAAAGATGTGGATCTCATTTCGCAGTTCAAAGACCCTGGAGAGCACCTTCCCACGTGACAGGCACTGGGACTCACTGTGAAACAGAACAGCGGTGTGGTCAGACGCCATTTCCTCACAGTGCTCAAAACATCCGGGATTGAACAGGTCGTGTTTTAGTTGACGTGGCAATGACATCAATCATTCAGCTCTGGACTCAGCTGTTTAGATGCCAGTGATTTATCATGCAGTGCGTTTTCTGCACATTGGGGGCGACACACTTGATAAGCGCTTGCAGCCCTCCTTGTTTTGCAGATTCCCACACAGTCCTCCCATTTCAGATTGGCATCTTTTAGATAAGAGTCAATATTTTAAACAGTTCTTCTGCAGTGGCTCTGCCAGGAACGTGTTTGCAGAGAAGCAATTTCTCACTCGTCTCATCTCCATCTATGAATCTAACATAAGTTATCAGTAAGCAATTCTTGTTACAGTCGGTAGCTTCATCCATCTTTATCATTAAACTGCCCCTCTATGTCCTTTAACATGTCATAAATGTGCCTGCCAATTGTATTATTGGACAGAGGAATTGCTCATAGTTTGCTGGGTGCTGTATCATCAGTCATGGTCGAAACCATGTCAGAGAGACAAAGATCCACTCATACCAATGTTAGGTGACCAATTCACCTAACATGCATGTCTTTGAACAGTAGGGTGAGGTTAGGGTACCGGGAGAGCCCACGCAGATGGAGGTAGGTTTTACATTACTAATTATTCTTGTAGAATTTTCACAAATATTTTTCTCCATCAGTTGATAGAGGCTCTTTTTGTCTTTCTTCATTTTTGGGGGCTAATAGTCCTTTATCTGAGAGAAATGGAAAAAACATCATTCTTTGAAATATTGTTGTTGGAGTATCTTAAAGGTCATTTGGATCCTGTTTTCCAGGAGGCCCCTAAAGCAGGAATTCCAAATAAGGTAATACCAAGTTATAATTCCTGGTAGGAAATCATGATTGTTAAACAATGTGAGACCAGAAAGAAATTCTAGGAATTAGTAAATCAGTCCTAGGGACAAGTAATGTGCTCTTAAAAATGAGTACAATAGCTCTAGGAATGAGCAAAGTAGTTTGGGGAGTCTTTTAGCTTAGTTATCCTCACCAAGCCTCACCAGCTGAGGCGATAACCTGGTGGTCAGCATGCATCTAAAGCTTTATCTGAACAAGTGGTTCTATGAGTCATTGCAGACTGTTTGTCGCAAGGAAACACAGGGATATGTATTTTATTCAGTTCTGTAACGTGTGTGTGTTTCTTACCACATTCTCCTGGATCTGGCAGTTGGAAACAGAAATGCTGATTGAAGCTTCCTCTGTGGATGAGACACAAATTTTTCACCACATTTCAGTGAAGAGTCACAGTGAACGTCAGAAACACACATATTAAACTAAAGGTTAGGGTTGAATAAAGATGGAAAAGTATGTTTATTTTAGTCAGAAAAGCTATTCTGACCAAACTGACGTCTTAGTCATCTTCATTCTGATGCTGCTGAAGGCCTGAAATCTCTCTGATGGATTATAAGTGGGCAGCATCAGCCAGACGCATCTGAAGGGTCCACAGGGGAATGAGTTTCAGCAGAAACAAAGATATCTGAGCTAGAATTCGCTAAGGAGTTATTTAAAATATTCATCAGAAAAACATATCAGAAAAAAGTCAGTAAATGAGTGTTTGGTTGATAATTTCTTTGTTGTATAGTTCTTGGTAATAAATCTGATACTGTCGGAAAGTCTGAGCCACGTGTTAAAAATGGTATTTGTGGGATGAGCAGCAGAGTTGAGTATGTGGGTTGTGTCCAAATCTTCCAAACCAAACAGCTTATTCTGCTGTTGCCTCTTGTTTCATGTCCCTTACTGGATCAGATGACTGAAGTCAAAAGAAACGAAACATGCAGGTAATTTAATGTCTTCATTTAACAAACAGGAACCTCAGAATCATGTAGAAGATCCACACACAGCTACACCAGTCTGGTACCTCCTCCTCATCCTGGTACCTCCTCCTCATACCGGCCACCAGTCTGGTAACTCCTCCTCATACCGGCCACCAGTCTGGTACCTCCTCATCATACCTGCCACCAGTCTGGTACCCCCTCATCATACCTGCCACCAGTCTGGTACCTCCTTCTCATACCGGCCACCAGTCTGGTACCTCCTCCTCATACCGGCCACCAGTCTGGTACCTCCTCCTCATACCTGCCACCAGTCTGGTACCTCCTCATCATACCTGCCACCAGTCTGGTACCTCCTTCTCATACCTTCCACCAGTCTGGTACCTCCTTCTCATACCTGCCACCAGACTGGTACCTCCTCATCATACCCACCACCAGTCTGGTACCTCCTCATCATACCTGCCACCAGTCTGGTACCTCCTTCTCATACCGGCCACCAGTCTGGTAACTCCTCCTCATACCCGCCACCAGTCTGGTACCTCCTCATCATACCTGCCACCAGTCTGGTACCTCCTTCTCATACCCGCCACCAGTCTAGTACCTCCTCATCATACCTGCCACCAGTCTGGTACCTCCTTCTCATACCTGCCACCAGTCTGGTACCTCCTCATCATACCTGCCACCAGTCTGGTACCTCCTTCTCATGCCTGCCACCAGTCTGGTACCTCCTCCTCATACCGGCTACCAGTCTGGTACCTCCTTCTCATAACAGCTACACCAGTCTGGTACCTCCTCCTCATACCGGCCACCAGTCTGGTACCTCCTCCTCATACCTGCCACCAGTCTGGTACCTCCTCCTCATACCTGCCACCAGTCTGGTACCTCCTCCTCATACCAGCCACCAGTCTGGTACCTCCTCCTCATACCGGCCACCAGTCTGGTACCTCCTTCTCATACCGGCCACCAGTCTGGTACCTCCTTCTCATACCGGCCACCAGTCTGGTACCTCCTCATCATACCTGCCACCAGTCTGGTACCTACTCCTCATACCGGCCACCAGTCTGGTACCTCCTCCACATCCTGGTACCTCCTTCTCATACCGGACTGGGGAGAAACGGGATTACCACAGGTCGTAGAATCTCATCTCTTGCATTAAGATTTTTTTCCAGTGAGGGAGATGCTTCCCCACACCATCACACTGCCTCCGTCAGCTCCTACTGTAGGGGTGCAGCAATCAGCAATGTTCTAAACATCTTCTCCACACTTTGACTCTAGGATCCAGAGAAGATTTTTCAAGTTTTTCACACATTCTTAACTAAGCTGCTCATCCCACAGTTGCATTTTCCTTGCAGATATTACTCCATTTAAAGGGGAAAAAACAGACTTTCCAACAGTTGAATATTTATTGCCAAGTAGCTTTATTAGCACAAAGAAATAATTCACCAAACACTATTCATGTTAAGCTTACTTATATTGTCTGGTGTTTAGTTTCTGCAGCACTGACTGCTGGAGAAAAACTGACCATTGAGCTGAGTTTATTCAGATGCCAGAGAGGTGAACTCTGTCATCACAATTCCATTAAATCACTTCAGTCTGGTTTAGAATAAAAGGTCTGTGAACCAGGGAATGTATGGTTTTACATCCCATCCAACTACAGAAAAGTTATCTAGTCATCACTGGCCATTACTGAAAGAAAAGCTCATCATCATGCTCGCATGTTTCAGCTGTAACGAAGCCCAGAGACTCACTGTGCCCGCTGCGGTGGGAACTGTGGCCAACTCCAGAGGAAACAGCTGGCATCAGGGCGTGCTGGATGGCCATCTCCCACATCCGAGCCACATCGTATCCCACACCACTGACCTGAAACCAGTTTGGAAAACTGTCTGGATGTTTTACAGGTGAAATGCTGATTTCATATGTATGAAGGAAGATTTGAAGAAATTTAAATATTTGTGACTTGTACAATAAATTTATTTATTCTGCACCAAGCATCCCCTGTGTGTGTTTTAAACAGTTTCTGTTACGTTCACAGAGCCCATTCTCTGGGTGCTTTCGCTTTTACTGCCTGTATTTAATCTGGCAATGTTGAAGTCTTTGACTAAGAGGTTTTTTTTCCTGTTTGATGAGGTCCAACCACTGGTCCTGAATGTCCCTGTATACCATGTCTTCATGTTTCTGTCTGACAGCTCCCAGGACAACAAGGGAAGATGCTTTGGATAATAAACCTCCTTGTTTGGACTGTGCTGGGCTCACTGATGACGAAAGAAGCCTCAACACAGCCTCAACTACCAAAAACCTACACACACAGGCAAATGACCTAGCTAAAGTAAGCTATATTTATTAGTCTCATTAGTGATCCACATCCCTGTCACATGACGCTAAAGAAAAAAACATGTTGATAACAGCAGCCTACTTCAGTTAAATATTGTTTGCCTTTATTTCCTATAACTTTTCAGTATTAATGAGGTTTGCTAGTGACACAGTTGTAAAATCTACTAGTCATCAGACAGCTGTGCACACATCTATGAAGACAGATCAGGTTCAGATATCTAGTGAGAGTGAGACAGCAAAAGGAAGCAAGGAGATGTCTTCTCTGAATCATTGGTGCTGTGCAGATGTTGGAGACACAGGTCTGATCATTAATGGGCCATGAATGTAATGAGAGAAATTATAAACAGGTTCTGAGATGCAAATCAGAGCAGGACGCCTCCCTAACAAAGTAACTGGTGGTAGAAAGGGTTTATACTTCAGCTATGCAGGGGCAGGTCTAGAAAAGTTTTGATGGGGGGCCAGGCAGGGGCACTGGGCAGGAAGAGGTTGGTACAAATGAAATATATATTTTTAAAGTCTTGATTTTATGTAATATTGAACTGATTATTAAAACATAAATGTAGAAAAACCCAAGTCTGCTCTGCCTCGTTCTGTTGATACAATACAGTAAAAATTGTCATATTTCAGGCATAGTCATGAATGGTGATTAATCATGATTAATTCATTTGTAAACTGTGATTAATCTGTTGAAAAATTTTACTCATTTGACAGCCCTAATAAAAACATCACACCAGAAGCTTTTAGGATTCAGAAAAAGTTGTTAATGCTCATTAAGGTAAAAAAAAAATGTTAGGAATTGCTATATACAGTGATACAGACTGAAAAACAGTGAAAAAAATCCTGATTTACTTTATAAACAACAACACACTAACTTACATCATTCTACATTAAATCTGTCTCACCAGAATGTTGCTGCCTGCCACAGAAGACTCAGCTTTATGCAGATTCTCTCCAACATAGTAAACCAGTGATGCTGTGAAAATTTCAAAGCAGTGTGGATTGGCTCCATCAGGAAGCAAGGAGAAGGTGTGAGGCGGTTCCAGAGATAAGATCTCTGACAGCGGGATTTCCTGCAGACAGAGGATTACAGTTTACAGTGATAATGAAGAGAAGTACTGTGGGGGTTCTCATCAGTCTGCAGCAGGTTAACGCCAGCTAAGCTCTGTGGTAGACAGTCAATACCTTTGTCATGCTGACAGCAGATGGTGCATCCTTCATCTTTCATATCTATAAACTCAGAAGAAATGAAAGAAGGCTGCTGAGGTGGACTGAACATCTGATCGGGATCTTTGAGGTGCTTCCATTTGAGGTTATCTGGACATTTCAGAGCCAGAACACACAGGAGCTATTAAGTATCTCATAGAGCTCCAGGAGCAGAAAGAAAATGTTGTTTGGTATATGTTTCTGTGGAACCTGCTCCAGCTTGGCTTCAGGAAGCAGAACCAGTTATTGGACCCCTCTCTACCTTCAGATCATCTTCAAATATTCCTTCCTGATAAATCTTATAGCAGGTCTGGCTTGGTGACCCTGATCCATCCTCTAGTCCTGCTGCTATAGGCTGAGGCTGCTTGGGGACATCCCATGATGCACTGGGCTCCTCTCTGCTGGGGGATGTCCCATGATGCACTGGGCTCCTCTCTGCTCTCTTTACTCCCCAGGTAGAAACATCTGACGTTGTTCATTCCTGTTTCTCTTCTTCTTTCTCAGTCCTCTCCACTTCCAGCTGGTCCAGAAGGATGCCTGTCCCTTCCTGGTTCTGATGGAGATCTTCCTTTCTGGTCCTGATCCTGATGGAGGTTTTCTTCTTCTCTTTCTCCTTGTGCAGATCAGGATGGAGGATTGAATCGAAGAGAAGACCTGATACAATCCTCTGGTTTTCTTAGGTATTTATTGAATGAACTGGTTTATATGAACAGTTATTATAAACTGGACTAATGTGGATCCTATGATGGATTTGTTTAAATTGGATCATAACTGGACTTAAAGGACTTCTGTCAGATGAAAACATTGTTTAATTGAAGTCATATTTTGGCTGTTTCACCTGCCTCACATTAGTGTCCATCCAGGTCCAGTTTTTAACTTATGATCAATAAGAAACAGACGTGTTGACCGATGGATGAAATGCTGCCTGTGGAGCCATCCTACCTTGTAGTATTTGCTTCCTGTATCATTCTGAAACAGTGTGATGCATTTACTGTCCAGCCGCCAATAATGTCTTTTTCTCTGAAACACAAAGAGAAAAGAAAAGCAGACACTGATGAGACAGGAGAGAAAAGGAAATGTTGAGGACTGAAAGGAAATGGTCTGGGAAGACAGAGGCTAGGACGTCATTGATGACTATGGTGAACAGATGGGGAAACACATAAACAGAAAGGTACCAGGGTGTCCTTGCTGGTGTAGTGGACCATCCAGCCCTCCTTCATCACATTACTGTTCTTTCTCTTAGTGTGCTTGACAGACTGAACGACCCGCATCAGTGGGATGTTGTTACTGGTTGACGGGCTGCAGGACGCGGGACAAAGCAAAGCTTCAACTCTTCGTTTCTGTTTGCTTTGGTGTATTTAGTGTGTTTGTGTACCTGATGGCACGGTTGGAGTCGTCCAAGTCGGGGTCACGAAGATCGCTAAGGTCACTG
This sequence comes from Melanotaenia maccullochi, assembly GCA_037177255.1. Lineage (NCBI taxonomy): Eukaryota > Metazoa > Chordata > Actinopteri > Atheriniformes > Melanotaeniidae > Melanotaenia > Melanotaenia maccullochi. The sequence continues at coordinate 25,589,547 of JBAGKP010000022.1, read as the reverse complement.
GGTCCCATCTCCAGAAGCAAACTCCCCTCTGACGTTAGTGCTTCATCCATGTCATCCAGGAGACCATCACCTCTATCAGCATTGTGGTCATCAAGGCAGCCCTCCAGCATCACCATATCTGACTCCATCCCTGGGCTCAGGAGCTCTACACCCCACCAAGAAAAGAAAAGAAGTTTACCACAGGCTGGAACTGTGTCTGAGGATTTTTGATTCAAATCTGCAGAGCACCACCCTCAGCCTTAGAAAGGTGAAGCCAGACAGACTGGATGTTGGATGGAGAATATGTGGAGGACAGTGCAGTGTTGTGTCAAAGCCTAGTGGGAGGACCCAGGTCTGTCGTCTTTATTTTTATTAACCATCTATTATTTGTAATATTTTTATCTAGCAAAACTCTATCAAGGTTTCCATGTCTGAATGACTGGAACAAATGTCTCTTCTCCCCCCATTTGTCTGTTCCTCTCTCATGCAATGAGTACAAACTTCAAGCAGCATCACCAGCAACTGGCCTGAGAGGTGGCTGGTTCTGGGGTGCCTCCTTTTCCAAAACAGGAAATCTATGAGACCTGTGTAGAGAGCCCATGAATCTGCAGCACAGTGAGTCACAGTTAGCAACCCTGATCATTCTGTTAGTTTTTGCATACATGAGCAAGCACAGAGATTTTTGCATAGTCTTGCACCCCAAGAAAACACGACAATGGCAGCGCAGCAGCGCTACTAGCCGCTCCAGCTCGCGTTAGCCCTAGTATTAGTATTAGTGTGATTAGCACAGTATCGAGGTTCAGCATCAGCTGTTCATCTCCATTTCTACCAAAGCTCAGAGCAACACTTGCCAGACTGCAGATCTTCAAGAGGAGCAACCTGATGGTCCAGAGGCAAGACGAAGCAGAAGAGGGGTAAGAGGCCTGGCCTGCTAACCCATCTAAGGTCTAGGAGCTAGCAGATATTTCAATTCCACGTGCATGCTCTGGATAATAAAATGGACTTATAACGGGGAATGTGTCATCAGAGGCAGAACTGAACACAATTTGCTATGTAAATTCACAGTAATGTTCACAGTCACTGTATATGTCCCACCACATGCTAATGCTAACATTAATAGCATCAGTTTGCTGATGAACAAACAACTCGGGCCTGTTTCACAAAAACTACGACAACCTTATAATTTAATCTTTGTGGATTAATAACATATTCTTAATTTAATTTAATTTCTATCCCCTTTCCTCAGAGTGAGGAAGAACTAATAATGAAGGTAAACGGAGAATGAAATCATATAATAATGTAGCATTTTGAGTGAATGCAACAGTTCATGTTGTTGGTAAAAACAGACCTTGTAGTGTAATGTTGACAGTATAAAAATCTAAAAGATGTCAGCATATTACACACATTCACTGTACGGCCTTCTGAAGCTGCAGGACTGACTCAATTACACCATCAAGTACTTGGAGAATGAAACAACCACAAAAACCATCCAACCCAGAAGTCCCGACTGAGGTTGGCTCCCCACTGGGAACACCAGCCCTCAGGAGAACATGGGCTGCAACAGAAATGATTCACAATGCTCTGCAGACAACCTGAACTCTCTCTACATCTGCTTCCAAGCCTCCAACACCACTTCCACCCCAGGTTCACACACTCACCAGATGATACCCCATTTAGCATGGCAGGAGGAGTACAATCACAGAGTACCAGAGGGACAAATCCCAGCTGTGTCCTTGCCCCGGTGACTACCACCCAGTTACACTCACTTACACCAATAAGGATGATGTGGTTTTAGAGGCTGTCCAGCTGACACATGACTGCAGAGTTCATAGTGAAGTTTGGAGCTACAGCAGTGGTACTATTCATCACCAATGACCAGTCAAACAGGACCTAACCTCATGGTAACGTCAGTTGGACCAAAGAGGTGATCGTTTTAACATGATGGGGTTTATCTCAATGATGAGGACTTTGCTCAGACTGAGAGGTCCATATATGTTTGGGTGTTTGTGGGTTAAAGACTTGCCTTCATTTTTGGAAACTTCTCCCAGACAGTTGTTTGGCACTTTCAGGGCACATCTTTTATGACAGTTAAACTTACAGTCTGAGAAAGAAAAGAGAAGGTTAGGCTCAGTAGGGAAGATTAAATGAATGACACATCCTCAATGAAGCACAGATGAAGCATGAGAAGAAGACTCAATGAAAACTTTCTAAACAGCCAAAACAGGACACATGAAAGTTTCAGGCGTGGGTAGGACATCAAGCTATTTTAGTTCTCCAGATGTTGAAATATTTGATTTTAACCCCCCCCCTAACAAAACATATTGGTCTTCATTTTATGTCTATTCTACATATAACTCTACATTCTTTTCTAATGTTCAATCAGCATCTCATATATGAAGACAAACACTGTGTTGTGATGAGAGTAAGACCGGGTGAAAACGTTCAGACTCCCGGAGGTGCATACCTTTGCACTGCAGGCCCTGTCTGAAGAGGCCTTTCAGCAGCTTTTTGCAGTGCTGGCAGACAGTTGGTCGGGTGTATGAGTGAACCAGAAAGGTGTGGGGAACTTTGACCTTTGACAGAAAGATCTTGTCCAGCTCGATGGGACGACCAATGTAGGACTGAGAGCTGGATCGCCGCTCTCTACTGGGGAAATAATCTAACTGGGTCTTCTGCTGTGAAGAGAAATGACCTTGAAAGCAGCTGCTGGTCAGAACTCATTTTCAACAAGTTTCACGTCATCCAGTAAAACCAGCACAGCAGCTCAAATGTGCAGAATATAAAACAGGTTGAAGAAAATCTCAGACTTTTAGCTCAATGGATAAACAGGAAACCAAAACATCAGATATCTGTGGAAATAAAGTTAGTATGACATCTGAGTAAATAAAAACATCAATAGCCCCAAAATTTGGGATGCTGTGTAAAATGTTTAAAAAAACAAACAAACAAAAAACTGAATTCATCAAACAATTGTATTCCCAGTAGAAGACAAGCAACATATCAAATGCTGAAACTGAGACAGTTTAGACCCCAAAAAATTATTATTGGTCCTAAAATACATTACTGAATTTTTTAAACAATAACTGAAATAAGTAAAATCAAAAGTGTATTTACTCATTTTATTAAATATAAAATTAAATATTTGAAAAACAAAACATGTGACATTGAGTATCAGCTCAAAAGGAGCAGTCATGGTTCTGCTTGGGACAGCATGGAAACGAGTTTGTAGCAGGAAGAAAGTTCAGCTCATCGGCTGCAGCTCAGACTCAGAACTGGCTCCACATCTGTGAAGCTCCATCACTGCTGAAAAGTACATGGAGGTTTTAGAGCAACATCTGCTCCATCCAGACAACGTCTCTTTCAGAGAAGACCTTGCAG
>JBAGKP010000022.1:25544257-25554988 GCA_037177255.1 Melanotaenia maccullochi | reverse complement strand
GGTGTATTTGTAAATTTGCTGCTTCCGTGCCTCATCAAACACACTGTAGAATTTGTACAGATAATTTACAAATTTGTTTTAACGATGAACAGGAAAAGAAATGAACCGGCTACTGTTATAGAATATTGATATTATAGGAATATGAAAACAGTACACACTTCAAACTGCTGGGTTAAAAATCACACAGCTGGGTTTGTCCTGTCAAACATGGACCGACCCAGCAGGGGAAAAATGATAAAGCAGGTGATTATTCATGTTATTTATTTTAATATTTGGTTTTGTGTATCTGATGTACAAGACAAACATGTTCTTATAAACCCATCAACTGCACTCAGGAGACGGATGTTCAGTGGCGGTCCCACGTATTACCAGATACCAGAGCCCAGCACTCCTCTGCCAGCATCAGGAACATGGACCCTCTTCTGCTGCATCAGGTACTCCACCATGTTTTCTTCAAATATGAAGAGAAGCATTAAAAAAAACGAATCTTGAAGCTAACTGTCAGATTCTACTATTAACCCACAAGCTGGACGTCAGCAGGAGCTGCAGATCTCCAGACCTCTGGGCAGCAAAATTCTTCTTCCAGCTTTGTTGGATGCAGCTGGAGGAGCACCGGCAGCTGCTGTAAAGCCATGTCACCTTATTCTTAAAATAAAAAATGTTTGTCAAACCTCCTACAAATGTACATGAAGTGTAAAGTAGAAGACCAAAACACTGCAATAGCTTCAAGGTCCATGGAAGCCCAGCAGGGCTTCTTGTGTATCTGTAGCATCTATTTCAGCTTGTTTTATCTGTAGGGATGAAAACATTTAATAAACTAGCTTCACTCATCCTCCCTTCAGTGGCTTCATCAACAACGGACCTTCCACAGCGTGTTGGCCAGCTAACTCTCCTACTGGTCAGGCAGGCCGAGAACATCCCGAACACGTTCGTTACTGTTACATCCTCAGCTGTACACCACACACGCTTGAATCTTCCTGTGGTTGAATAAGGGAAAGGTGCTTTCCACAGTAAATGAAGCTGGTTTCTCAGGTACACCAAGATTTCACTGTTTTCCATTCAAGTTCATCGGGAATGCTTGTGGTGCTTTCAAGCACATTCGTGAAAAGGAAAACAAAGCAAAAAGAAAAAGAAAAGAAACGAAGGGGAGTGAAATAAATGATATAAACACATTAAATTAAACTGTAGAAACAGTCATGCTTGTAAAAATAAATAAGGCAGGAAGGTTAAAGGTAGCATGCTGTATTGCTGCCATGAACACCCGATCTGAATTTTAAACATAGCTGCTAAAGCTGACAGTTAAAAAGATGTATCTTGTCTAGAATCAACTAAAGTTAATTCCATTGCCAGGTTATCTCTGCATGGGCATACGGATAAATTTTACTGTCTCACCGTTTCTTTTTTCATGCTGGTGCAACAATCCTGTCTGGTCAAATCAGGTCCTTGTCCTGTTAAAGATGGCAGACTGAAGAGAACGATGACAAGGCTCTTTTGACAGTTTTAAAGCCAACACACTGGGTCCCAGTGTTTGACCCAACAATTGGTCAAACTTACCCAACGTATGCCCAAATGTCCTTAACTCATGACCGTGGAACCCAATAACGGGTCTCGTGTGATGTGCACTGAGGGAACAGAGGAGGCTGATATCCAGCTGAACACTCAAAAGACGAGAGGCCGGTGGCCGACAAGGTCCGGGAATGGTGAGAGTACTCCACCCAGCACAGATGTTCACTCCAAGTGGACAGATTAGATGCAGCCACACAGCGAAGGGCAGCCCCCAGTTTTGGTTGGTCCATTCCGCCAGGCCATTAGTCTGAAAACCAGATTATTAACAGCTCAGAGGGCATGACAAAAAGACTTCCAGACCTGCGGCACAAACTGGGGTCCCCTGTCAGAGACAGCATCCAGGAGAATGCCATGAATACAAAACACATGTTGGAAAGGAGATCTTCCTAGACAGCGGGGAGTTTTGGCAAAGCAATGAAGTGTGCAGCCTTAGAGAATCGGTCAACTATGGTATGTATGGTGGTGTTATCTCTGGATGGGGGAAAACCAATAACATAGTCCAGAGCTACTGTATGTGGGACCATGGCTGACTGGCAGCTGGGAGTGTAATAGTCCCATGGGTGGCTGGGTGGAAGGAAAATCGCCTGGATAAGAGAGGTGGGGATGAGAGTTTAGCCTTTATCTTCTTCTCTGACCTGACCTATGGATGTACAGTGTGGTACGCTGGCTGCACTGCATCCGAGAGAAAACAACTTCAGTGGGTCATCAAGACCACTGAGTGGATCATTGGCTCCCTACACCCAGACCTAGAGGAGATCTGTCGGAGCCGACTCCTCAAACAGGCCACAAAGATCTGGGACAAACTCACTCATCCAGGACACACTCTGTTCAGCAGTCCTCCCTCTGGAAGATTCAGAGTCATGCGAGCCCACTCCTACATAGATTTAAACTCAGCTCTTTCCCCGTGGTTGTAGAGAGACCCAAACATGAAACACTGATTGATCCAACTGCAGTACACCTATCCATCGTGTGCTGGTCTATCTCAGTTACCTCCACGTTCAGAGGAGTTCAGCCTGCCTCTGGACAGGGTTAACAGTGCTACATTCATGCTTCTTCTTTGCACTGTAAAGCTATAAATCCTCTATAAATCTCTGTTGATGTAAGTCACAGCAGGCCGTCACCAGCCAGATCACAGCACTGATATGCACATGCTGCCCATCTGTGCTGTTTGTGGAGATGGTTTGTAGGAACCTCTAAGGGAACTGGAGACGTGAAACTGAACAGTCACATCCTGTGTAGCTGAGGGAAACCACACAACTGTTTATGTTCCAGGAAGCATCAGTGGTGAACTGGATTCTTCTCATGTACAAACCCTTAAAACTTTTTATTTGTAACTAAACTCTCGGAATACCAACTCTTGATTCTGCTCCTATCGTATTACTTCCATGATTTCAGTCATTTCCAGATGATTTAGAAAGTTGAACAAAAGTAATACTGCTGGCCCTTCATGCCAGCAGTATGATCGGATGTCCATAGACGTCTTCAGGTAAATATTAAGTGTTTTGTGCATGTCGTTATCACTGCTATATTTGACTGCCATGCACAGCAGCATTTTGTCATATTAGGTCTAATCCTATGTTATTTAATATATAATACAATATCATATCATATATGATATGAGAAGAAGAACCACTAGAGTTCTGTCAGGAAATGATCTTTCATATTGAGGTTTTCCACTGAGCTCTCATCTGTGAAAACAGACCATAGTTTCTGCTGGTGATCTGACACGTTTTAACATCTTATGTGATCAGCCACCATTGTAGAGGGGAAATAATTAATAAGGATATACTGTATAAGGATGAAGAACGCAGCGAAGGGAAGTAAGTTTAAATTGTTTCTTCCATAGGTCATCATTGTAATGGATTACAGGAACATGTAACAGACAAATTATCAATCCTGTCCTGAAGAATGAACTTAATGTGTTTGATTACCTTGTAAGTTAGAGTAAAAGAAACCTCAGACTTTCTGTTTTCAGTGGGCAGGGCTATGCTAATGAACAAATACTGAGATGCATTTGTGTCCAGGAGGTCACTGTTGTCACACACAACAGTTTAATAGATACTTGATGCTGTTAGAGACAGAAAGTGTTTAATGACAAAACATCTAGGAGCAGTTTTTGTTTTTTTTAAGTAAAAATGGAAAAATTAGTAAACCCTTGTATTTCAGTTGGTCCTTACACCACCTTCAGTGTTCAGGCCTAATGATGATCTGGTTACTCAGAGCCGTGGGCAAGTGGATGTCTCGTGGATGCTGAGCAGTTACCTGCAAAAGAGTTTTTCTTCCTGAATTCTATGAAAACTTAAGTAATGTACATGTAAGGAGCGATGATGGATCATGCTTCTTTGGAGCTTCTGTCGACTTCTACAGGTTATTCTGGGATGTTGAGTTATATGGGGAACATGAGATGACTCAGAAGCTGGTGTTGGTAATATAACATATCTCTGTACGTTGTCTTTTTCAGCCAATTGCTGCTGTTTGGCTCCAGGAGGAAAAAAAGCTAAAATACCTGCTGAGTGAGCACAGATGGACGACATTCCCCTTCCAGGATGTTTCCCAGTGCACCTGTTGCATCTGCCATGCTAAGCTGCTCTGCTGGCTCAGAGCACACAGCCAGTGAGGGCTGGTAGTTGCTAGGAGACACACACTTACAGCATATAGACACTAATACACACTTCAGTCAGCCCTCCTACACTTCAACCTTGCCTCTCCATTTACTTCCATTTACTACCAAGGATGATGCCAGACTTGAATGTCTGTTTTGTGAGAGCTAAGTGTGAGTCCAGTTTGGAGGATGATTTTGGAGAATAAAGGCGAGTCAGCTTGTTCTTGCTTTAGGGAGTCGATTTTTATAAAGGTTTTGATGATATGTAAATACGTAACAAGGTGTCCAAGTTACACATATGATGACGATGACAATGATATCATGATGGAAAATTCAGTGAAGTAAAAACTCCAAATATCAGCTGTGTGAAGTTGTTGAAACAATGAAAGTAAGCCCTCCTAAAGGTCAGCTCAGCTAGTAAAACTATTGGCTGTCCCCCTGCTCCACCTTGAGGAGGTCGCCACCTCATGCTGTATCAGACAGGTGGAGATTATCCTGTCTGGCCCCTCCCGCCCAGCCCCCCACCTGTTTGACCTCCTCTCTGGCAGCAGATAGGTCGATTAAAGCCCACACAGTCAGGATGGCAGCTCCCTTTCCTGAGCCATCACAACCATTTAACACTCACAAGCTGCAATAAGAATAATCATCTCCAAATTTCACAGTGTGCAACACTGATTATACAAGGCCAATAAAACCACCACATGCAATATCCTAGCATGTTCAAGGTTTGTGAGTATGTGTATGTGTTTAGTTTTTACATTATTTTATTCTATTATCTCCATTTATTTTTTATAATGTTATTTTTATTTAGATAATTTGGAGATGCACCTCAAATCTGTTGTACTTCTATGTGATGATAATGAAGTTATTTATTCTATTCTATTCTATTCTATTCTATTCTATGTCATACCCCAATGCACACTACTTCAGCCTACAGTTTGGGGAAGTTGGGAATCTGTCAGGGGGTGTGTAGAGACTGGACCAAAATGCAGAATCAGGCAGGATGCAGGTTGATGAAGGTGTTAGATGTTTAATAGTCCAACAACAAATGGTACGTGTATATATTAATTTATCTTAGGGCTGTGGAAAGTAACTTGTATAATTTATTACTTAACTGCAGCCATTATTTTGTAGCCCTTTAACGCTCTGGATACACAGTGTATGGTAGACGTCATCACAGAAACACATCCACTCACATCTCATATCCTGCTAGACTGTAATTCTTATATAGTGCTTAGCTGCTTCACTTTCTCTTTTTTTTTGCTTTGCTTTCTCCCTCCTGTATGTTAGTATAATGGACCATGTTATACTAAGATGAACCCAGAGTTAATTTTTGTTGTTATGAATATACACCGTATAAAAAAAAGTAAAATTCTAATGGTTATCTATTTTTTTGTAGATCCATTCTGGATATAGTTGGTAACTGTTTCCTATGTGTTTTATACATGACTATAGAACACTGTAATCCAGCAGATCATTACATTTTAAGAACTGTGTTACGGCCTTAGCTGTGTTTTGTGATGTCTGCTGTGCCTGGTTGAGTCAGCTTTATTGTTAATTCTGCAGCATGTACATGACAAACAGAGACTTGAGATTACGGTTATTTCAAGCCTTGGTGAGATGAAATTCAAGAATGTAATCCAACAAAGAAAACATATAATAAACGATAACATGATAATAAATATACGGTCCGATATATGTTTATGTTATGGAGCTAAAGCAGACTGAGAGTTAGCTTCTGGTCTGGTTAAAGTGGTTCCAGAGGGTGTAAAAAGTCCAAAAAAAAAAAAGGTCCGCAGGCTCCATAGTCTCCTTCCTGATGGCAGCAGGCTGAAGAAGCTGTGTGACGGGTGGGCGAGGTCTCTCGGCATGCAGAGGGTTTTACAGATGAGGATTTTCTCAGCTGCTCTTACGATGCATTGGAGGGTCATCCTGCAGGACGTGGAGAAGGCGCTGTACCACACCGTCAGGACACTCTCCATGGTGCCTCAGTAAAAGGTGCACATGATGAGGGCGGGGCTCTAGTGTTCCTCAGTTTGCAGAGGAAGTAGAGGCGCTTGTCGGCTTTCTTGGCCAGTGATGTGGTGTTGATGACCCAGGAGAAGTCCTCTGTGATCTCTCTCCATCGTAGTACCATTGATAGTCGGAGCTAAATGCTGTGGGCCTGGTTTCCTGAAGTCCACAATTCTCTCATTTGTCTCCTCCTCGTTCAGAGAGAAACTGATGTGTTCATGTCATGGTGGGACTTATTTTTCTTAAGCTTAATTCAATTTTATGGTTTCATATTGTTTGTTGTTTTATCATTTTGCATGATTTTTAACTGAGTTGATTTTATTTTGGCTTTTATTTTTCACTTGCTGTGTTTTAATTTCATGAATGTAGAAACCTGGATGATTGAGAACAGTTGATTTCAGTTAGGCCCACACACACCCCAGTCTCTGGACTAGATGATAACTAATAAGGAGCCTCTCTTAAGGACTGAGTAAAAATAAGGAAGGGGGAGAAGGAAGGAGGACGGGACAGAAAGGCTGTGGTGTGGGCGGGTCTGAGGGAGTCAGAGGAAGCTGCTGCATGGACTGCAAGCAGAGAACCGGAGCGGCTGCAGGACTGACCCAGGCCATGAGGAGACAACTACAACATTCGCTATCAGCTAAGTAAAGGAAAGTGGAAGAGCTTGTGGGCATTATAAGCTTGCAACCTCTTTCCTCCCACTTAAAAATTTCTCCCCCCCGAGTGGCGTATCGTGGGTATCCGGCCGACAGTGTGATGGCCACGGACCCAGGTCAGCTGACTGAACTGGAATATCTCTTGTGAGAAATATTAAGAAGCACGCTGGGACATTCTGGGGAAGCTTGCCAGTCCCAAATCAAGGACAGTGTTATTCTTTTTAATTTTCCAAGATATTTTATTTTTACAGAGAATAACAGAAACAATTTTATTAATCCTTTTTTTTAGTTAATCATTTTATTAATCCTATCCTTTTGCTGGTATTTTGAAGAGCCCCACCCCATTTACACAATAAGGCTAGGCGGTTCACCTCCCTCCTGTAGTCTGTCTCATCGTCATTGCTGCGGAGACCCACCACAGTCGTGTCATCTGAAAACTTGATGAGGAGGTTGGAGTTGTGTGACGGTGTGCAGCTGTGGGTCAGCAGAGTGAAGAGGAGGGGGATCAGCACACATCCTTGAGGAACACTGTGTTCAGTGTGGTGATGCTGGATGTGTTTCTACTGATCTGATCTGAACTGCCTGTGGTCTCCCGGTCAGGAAGTTCAGCAGCCAGTTGCACAGTGAGGTGTTAATTCCCAGCTGGTCCAGTTTCAGAATGAGCTGTTGGGGGATGATTGTGTTGAATGATGAACTGAAGTCAATGAACAGTATTCTGACATAAGTGTCTTTTGTGTCCAGATGTGTGAGGGCTGTGTCGAGGGCAATGGAGATGGCATTGTCTGTTGAGCGGTTGGACCAATATGGAAACTAGGAGCGGTCCAGGGAGGGTGGGAGGACAGACTTTATCATTTAAAACTAGCCGTTCGAAGCATTCATAAGAATGGAAGTGATGGCTACCAGATGGTAGTCGCTAAAACAGGAGGGCAATGACTTGTTCCGGACAGGGATGATGATTTTGAGACATGTGTTGATGACAGCCTGGCTTAGCAAGAAGTCCAGTAAGACATCTGTGAGCTTCCCAGCACATGTTATCAGGATCACAAGCTTTGTGAGCATTGATCCTGCTGAGTGTCCTCCTCACACTGTCCGAGGACAGCAGTAACACCTGTTTGCCAGGAGGGGGTGGAGACACAGTGCAAGTGTGCTTTTGTGTGCCTCAAAATGAGCAAAGAAGGCATTTAGCTCATTTAGCAGAGAGATGGAGCTGTCACAGGTCTACAGTGGGGACTTATAGTCCATGATGATCTGCATCCCTCATCACAGGCTCTGTGTGTCTCTGCTGTCTCTAATGCGATGAGCTATCCTCCTGATGCTGCATGACAGGTTGGCCCTCACTGTCCTCAGGCCCTCCTCATGTCCTGCTCTTTAGGCAGCGTTCCCAGCCTTCAGCAGCCTGTGGACCTCCCCTGTCCACCATGGCTTTAGATTGACCTGAACAGTGATGGTCTTGAGTACTGTTACATCACCATTGCACTTGGTGATGTAGCCAGTGACGACATCTGAGTACTCCTGGAGGTCTGTGCTGTTGTTGCTGTGGCATCCTGTTTAAACACAGTCCAGTCTGTGATGTTAAAGCTGTCCTGAGGGGACCCTTCCGGCCCTTCCAGTCTCTATGCCAGTGGTCTGTATTAACCAGTGGTCTGTATTAACCAGTGGTCTGTATGATGGCATTAGCATGACAGTGATATGGTCAGAGGTGCAGAGGTGTGGGAGGGCCTTGTAAGCTCCTGTGGTAAAAACTTGGTTCAGTGTGTTGTTTCCACGTGTTGGAAAGTCTGTGTTTGTATAGTTTTGGAAACACTTTTTGGGTCCATGTGGTTAAAATTCTCAACCAAGATGAGAAAGGCATCAGGGTGGGCTGTCTGCTGCTCTCTGTATATAGATATAGTTCATTCAATGCCTCACTCCTATTGTTTTCACTGGCACTCAGAGGGACGTAAACAGCAATGAGCAGTATAGCTGTAAACGCCCTCGGAAGGTAGAAAGGTCAGCATTTAATGACCATAAACTCCACTGAAAGTGAGCAGTATTTGCAGACTACAGCAGTGTCAGACACCAGGCATCGTGGATATAAACACAGAGTTCCCCGCTGCAGATTCTCTCTTCCTCAGCGAGAGCTCTGTCTGCCCATTAGCAGGGCGCTCAACCACGACTCATCGGGAGCAATTAGAGGCTCAGTGTCTTGCTCCGGGACACCTCGACATGAATTCTCTGAGCCGGGATCGACCCGGCAACCCTTGGGCTACAGGACGACCACGCTACCCACTGAGCCATACTCACTATGTGAGTTCATTTAGGGAGCAACTCCATCATGCATGTGAGAGTGCACGGAACAGTCTTTCTTTGACAGGAAATCTGTACAAAAAAAACTTTCAGGTGGGTGAGAAGGTGTTAACTCTTCTCACAATTCCTGGTTTGTTCCTTTGTGCAAAATGTTTGGTCTCTTATATTGTTATGAAAAACTCAGCGATACTTTTTACATTTTTGGCATCCCGATTGTACACGACAGTCTTGTGTGTGCCATGTTAACATGTTGAAAATTCACTAGCCATTCCAACTGTAGTGCATGGAGTTCTCCTTGTCTTCTTGCACCAAAGCTTGATGCAGCCCCACATTTTTTAAACTGATTTTGAAGGGCGAGTGCAGTAACGAAAGCAGATTCATGCCCTTTGCCCCATTTGGAAGACTGCATGGACAGGGTTGTTCTGGCCAGGTTTAATAAAGGGTTATTGACAATTCCCTTTAAGTTCCTGTGCGTCAGAGATATCAGCTCTTGTCACCCCTGATCCCTTTCTGCAGTGTACAATGATGCCATTTGGTACCACAAATGTCTCCTCTACCTTCCAAGGACTCATGCACTTTTTAAGCGGTATTCAGAACTGTGAGGCATACACTGTGGTTTATTCCTCTGCTTGGACTGAGGACATTAGCACTTTGCATGCTGCTTTCGCCAGACTAGAAAAAGCTTCCCTCATTTTTTTTTTTTTTACTTTTTTTTTTTTTTTTTACATGTCCTGTCTGGCATGGTGGCAGCAGAATGATGGTTTGGCAGCTGTTTTGGTGGCAAACAAATTTGCTTTGCCAAGTGGAGCTTTATGGGTATAAGGCTTCCCATTATAATCTCATTTTTATTTCTTTATTTCTTTAAATATATTGTTTTATCCTATTTATTTCAGATTATGGAATTTATGTAATCTTGCTGGACCTGACCAGAGGGGACGGGAAAAAAAGGACAAGTCCCTACATATGTGTGTGAGAGATATGGCATTACATCGCTGCCAAATACCATGATGAGCATACGAAATACCCTGTGAGCGTATTTATTAATTCAGCAGCACATTTCTTAATCGACAGAGCACAGAGAGTTTTTAGTTACTCGCGGGGCCGTGAACGCAGCACAGCCAGCGTAAACCAATTCGGTGACAGCACGGGACTTGGCTGTATTCCTTTTTTTTTTTTTTTTTTTTATAGCTTGGTGCAACTTTATTACCCCAAAGGTACGGAAACATTTACAAACACGGCAGTATAACCTGAAAGTAAGCGGAAAATCTTATGGGAGCACCAGGAAGATTAGAAAACAAATATAATACAGAGAGCTAAAAGCCATCGGATTACTGAGGGGGAAAACAAAATAAACATATTAATGCTGCACATACAACCCCTGGCAAAAAGTATGGAATCACCAGTCTTGGAGGAGTGCTCATGCAGTTGTTTTGTTGTGTAGAACAAAATCAGAAGACAAACACGACACACAACTCAGGTCATTCCAAATGGCAAAAAAAATATGGAATCAGTCTATTTTTTGGGGGGGGGGGGTGGCTCACCCAGTCAATTTCCTTTCCCTAAATGAGCACCTGCTTCAGATTAGATCTGCTTGTTAGTCTGCAGTTAAAA
>JBAGKP010000022.1:25497950-25509407 GCA_037177255.1 Melanotaenia maccullochi | reverse complement strand
GTGGGGGTGAGAAGTGTGCTTTTTCGATCTCAGGAAGTTCAGTTCTGTTCTGGACCGTGGGTCCCCCCCCCCCCCCCCCCCCACCCCCCCGTGCTGGACTATGAGTCCCCCCCTGCAGGACCCCTGTCAGGTCTGGAGTGCAGCGTCAGGGACAGACTGATCCATCCTCGCCGTGTGAAGGAGATGCTGCAGGTCGTTCCTTCTGCTGCTGCCACACTTTACAATGAAAACATGGGAACTGTGTTTACATGTTTATATACTGTACATACTCATCCTGTCAGACCAGAGACTGGACATAGTATTTATTGTGTGTGTGTGTGTGTGTGTGTGTGTGTGTGTGTGTGTGTGTGTGTGTGTGTGCGTGCGTGCGTGCGTGCGTGTGTGTGTGAGCGTGACTGTAAGCGTACGTGTGCGTGTGTGTGATGATAATTGGATGAAGGTTGGTGCTGTGGAATAATTGAACGCCTGAACTACAAACACAATAACAACAGCAGCGGCTGTGGGTTTTGTTTTCTTTGTTGTGAACGTAAAGTGAACAAACAGCAGCCATGTTTTGTCCATCTGACTGTAAACACACAAAATAAACAAGACAACCGACACACCACACTGCTTGCCATCCTCCTCATCTCTAACAGAAACAATAAAACATAAATTCTCCAGATGAAAGAAATTATTGGCTGAAACACTGAAATGCAATATGGAAACAAACAGTATGATTAATCCCTAAATATGTAAATATGCTGTGTTAACATGTATGTAAGTTCTTGGCAATGCAATATTTTTTACAAACAGAAATATAAGCAAAACCAGCAGAAAATCAGACTCTCAATACAAAAGTACATTTTTAATTTAAAGCATTATTTTGCACACATAAATAAATCAGTCGTCTTTCACAGCAGATTTAAATATAAAATAAGTCATAATTAATATTTACACATGAGATAATGAACAATGCGTGATCAACATGTAGGTTATACAATTTAAATGAGCAATAAAGGAGAAACTATGTTCTTTATTTCATGTGAGAAATATTTATCCTGTTCTTTTAATGTTGTGTTTCACACATATTTCATTGTTAGTACAAAGAGGCAGTCTGTAGATATGTTTTAGTCTACGATTCTAATGTTGCTTCAGGCTCCAGGAAGCAGAGACGTTCATGTTTCTGCAGGAGTCTTTGGATGCATCTTATTCTGTGTTCTGTGCTGCCACCTACAGGCTGAATCCCAACTCTTCCTCTTGTTAACCATGACGTGAGAAGAGGAAACAGAAAAGATGGAAATTCTTTGTTAACTTACCCAAACTGAACAAACTTCTTCACCTTTCTAAAGACTGAAGCAGCGTTTGGCCCATTTTCTGAGCTTTAGTCTCCACAACGGTGAGATTTCAGAAAGCAAATCAGTTAAACTGAAAACATAATGAAGCTTTATTTGCTGTTGTGTGATAATTGTGTGATTCCTGCCACCAGCCTGAAACAGTGGAATAAATGTTGTTATGAGAAAATCAGAGACATTCATCAGCTGCATCAGCCTCTTCCCAGAAACCACCACTGGTTCTGTGGATCTATGGAACCCGTTCACACAGACACCAGATATCTGCAGATACATCCTGGTTTCAGTCTCATCATTAAAAGAGCTTCACATGCCACAACCTAACATTACAACACTCATTAAATAGTATATTTGTATTTTCTATATTTATATTATATAGTTTAGAAATAAATTAAGTTTATTAAATTGAGCATAACTCTCCACAGTTTATCCAGGACCAGCATGTTGTCACTGAAGGCCGACTGAAAACTAGCGCAGTCATAACTGTTTCTGTTAACTCATTCTGTTGCAGCTTGGTGTCGTATTTATCTCATTTTAATGAAGTTAAACCCAGCAGAATCTTCGTCATGGATGAGGAGATAAGTGTAAACTGATTTACTGGAGGCCGATGCGAATGCTTCTAGTCATTATTTAATGAAGTTGATTCAAACTTGGACAATAGTTGTTGTGTTTTTCTCTCACAGCAAAAAGCTTCCTGATTAAAATCTCAGACCTTCCTCGTGTCAACTTGGGTTTTCTCACAGTCCAAAATAATAGATGTCTTCATGATAGGGATGGGCGTATCGATACGCTGGAGTCAGGGCTTCGATATCTCCTCGTCAAAGTATCGGATTCAATACGTTTTTATATCGCGACACCAACGTGTTCATACAAAACATGACATCTGTTTCCACTTCAGAGAGTTTCAGGCATTAAATCATGTGTCACATGATCATGGTGTCCTATCAGATGTCCTGATGCCATCATGATGTCTTCATGGTGATGGTGATGCTAGTGTTAGTAAAGATGATGATGTATTTAAATATTTTACTGGTTTAATGAAGGTTCTTAAACACTGTTCTTTCAGTTTAAAAAGGGTAATATTATATTATTGTGTAGTCTCATTAGCTCATTTTTATTTAAAAAATCTTTACTTTTTCCCATTAGTATTAAATAGTAACATTATTATTATTATTGTTGTTAATAATAATAAGAAGAAGAAGAAGAAGAAGAAGAAGAAGAAGAAGAAGATCATTTATTATCAGTTTCTCAGCCTTTCTTTTAAGCACTTATGTCCATGAGTTTTTTCATATTTCATATTGTCCTTGTAATAAAGATATTAATGGACACTCTATAATCATGTGATTTTCCATTAAGTGGCAAAGTTATTGATGAAAAATGACAATATATTAATGGTATTGTATTAAAAGAATAAATGTAAAGTGATTTACTGGATCCCTGGTTAATGTTCATAACACAGATTCTAAGACATAAAGAACAAACATTTAAAATTTCCTCTCATGACCAGATTTACTCGTTTGTGACATTTCTGTAAGTGATGTTTATCGTCGTACGAAGTGGGCCAACAGGGCCTCATACAGAAATCTGTGGACCATTGCTTGGGACTGGATCAGACCGGACCTGCAGCAGGATTTTTCTAAAGCTCTAGAATTTCACTGCTTCTCGAAACATTTCAAGTTAAACTGAAAATAGAGAAAATAATGAAAAGTAATGTTGTGTAGTATCACTGAGCCATCAGAGCCAGTGGAAACCTGATGAAATTAATCCTGGTGTGGCCTGAATGTTGGTGTGAGGGTGTGAATTCAGGAGGGAGATGGAGTCGTCTCCACAGTCACTCACAAGATTAACAACCCGGTGGAGTCCGTTCTGAAAACCTCCTGCACTTGTTAAAACTTTAAGACGATTCCTCGTTATTCATGAATGTTGTTAAAACATGATTAACACAACAAGAATGTGCGTTTGCTTCTCTCTCCAAATATACACTTCTTCTGTTTTCTTTTGGGTTTTTTTACAGTTGCTTGGTTTCCACCTGCCACCATCTGTTTCATCCATATGATTATGTACCTTATTCTTTATGGTCAAAGGTGTCGTGTCAGGTGGGAATTGAACTGGCAGTTCTCTGAGGGAGTGGAGGGCAGGTTTCGCACTATAATTCCATTTTTAAAAGGAGCTCTGTCTCTATTTCTTTTACAGCTCTGATTAAAGGTGTCGTCACCATGTCATACCTATGATTATGTCTGAAGTCAATTGGGGAAGTGTGTGTGTGCATGTCTTTGTGTGTGTGCATGTATGTATGTTAGAAGGTCAGTCCAGAGGGAACCTCTTCAGTAATGTGACTAATATATTGTGCATCACAGTGGAGTGAAGCTTGACAACATTAATAATAGCTTGTTCAGTCAGAAGACGAAGGACCTGCCTTGATGTAGCTGCCTCCTGCAGACCTTCTGGTCATCAGGAACCTTGTAGATTCAGGAGGTGAGAAAAAAAATCATCTGAAATTTTAATGACCAGGTTTGTGCAGCAGTCAAATTGTGAGTGTGTTCGAGTCGTGATCTTTCCACCAGATGTATCCTTCCGGTTGTGTGTGTTGTTTTCTGTACCTCTGCTCCAGTTTCAGGGTTTTTAAAATGCAAACACAACTTGCAGAGATTCTTCCTTTTTCAACATTTACGCTCTCGATTTCTCCCTAAATCCCAAACGCCCATGAGATTATCACTGTCATCTAATCCAGCAGGCATTAGCTGCTATGTTGGAGCTCATAAGCTGTAAAACAGACTAAATGTGAATGTTTTGCTTTGTTTGTACTCGTGCTGCCGTCATGATTTTCTCCTGCATTCTGCTCACATTTTGAGACGCTGAAAAGACGGAAGCAAAACAATTTTTTTCCACATGTGCAGGGACCCACAATAATATTTAAATGACCGTACAGACAGTTCAGTCAAGATTTCTTTGTTAATGATGTGAACGAAATCTGTTTCGAAATTCAAAAATAATCCCATTGCCAAAAAACAAGAAACTGACATTTTTTGGCTTAAAATTTCATCCTAGAAGTTTATTACATGTGTTAGGGATCATTATGGAAATGATTGTATATGAACAATTAATAACTATTTATCCATGAATACCATCATTCGTAACTCAGCACGCATACAGAAAGGCTGACTCCACACTAACAGCGTTGATGATTGGCTTAGAGGAATTGAAATGGAGAATATGGTTGGTGTTGTGTTTCTAGACTTCTCAGCTGCTTTTGATATAATTGATCATCATTTGCTTTTAGAAAAACTTTCCTGTTATGGCTTCAGCAATAAAAAACAGTTTTCTATCAAACAGGACACAAACTGCATTGTTTAGTGGAAGCTTTTCACAAACCAGAACCATGCCATGTGGAGCACCCCAAGGGAGTTGTCCTGGTCCTTTATTATTCTCTATTTTCACAAATGATTTACCGTACATATTAGATAAAGCAGCATAGAAATGTGTGTAGATGACTCAAACGTATGAACATCAGCACAAACTAATAATGAATTAAATACTATTATAAATAAGAAACTAAAAGATAAAGGAAACTAGCTGGTCCTGAATATATTGAAAACTATCTGCATGATTGTAGTTTAAAATTATAATACTGATAGTAATCCTGTATTAAATATTAACATTAATAATACCACAATGTGCATGAGACCAAACTTCTGGGAGCGACAGTTGACAATAAATTATCATGGAAAAAACACATTAATAACATGACTACAAACATGGGTAGAGGCATGCAACTTTTATGAACATCTTGAAAACAGCACTTCAGTATCTAATGTTACCACATCCCGAATGACGCTGGAGATGTTAGTCAAGCTACAATGTTTACAAAACAGAGCTATGAAAGAAATCAGACGGTTATTGGTGAAAGAGAAACTGTTATATTCACTGATGTTTGTTATATCTGCTCTAAAATTACCTTTTTTTGTTTGTTTAAAAACCTCTCCTTTCATGCAGAAAATCATATTTACATCCCTAGATGCACTGTTCTATACAGAGTGATGAGAGAATGGAATTCATTACACATTAAACTCATCAATAACATAAATCAATTCAAAATGTTAATAAAACAGCACCAATCAAAGTAGGGATTCATTATATGTGTGTAGGTATGAAATATTTGGCTTGGATATATATAAGACTGCGGTAACTTGGGAGGTGTTGGGAACTCGCGGCTGTGGGCGGAGTCTGCAGCCGAGCGCTGCCAGTGGCGCTTGGCTGTGGGCGGAGTCTGCAGCAGAGCGCCGCCAGTGGCGCTTGGCTGTGGGCGGAGTCTGCAGCAGAGCGCTTGATTTAACCAAAGTTTTAACTAAAAACAGCACAAGAGCAAACTGAGAAAAAGCAAAAAAATCGGATCATTTCATTTTTATGATTGTTGAAAATCCAGATCGAAACTGAGATTAAAATTCGATCGCTCAGCCCTAACGTGCATGTAAACTGTCCTTTTAGCAAAGTTACCTGCTGCCTTCGCTAGGCCATGTAAACAATGGGGCACATTGAGTTTTCTATTTTGGTTTGGAGGCAGGATTTCTTGGGCGCTCTCTGTATATTTCTTACACTTTTTAACATCTATGATAAGATCAGATATAATACTTTATTTGTCTCGTAGACCAAGACATTCAGCTAGTTTGACAAGTAGAAAATTAGAGTAAAACTTCAAGTAAAGAAAATTACTAATACTTAATACTACTAACTAAATTAAATATACCAGTGGGAAAAAATATAACCAAGACTTAAAATAAAATATTTACAGTTAAGGGAATATTGTGTGCATCAGCCTATTATTTAAACTAAAAGAATAGATAACATAATAAAACATCACAGATGGCAGGGATTTGGAAATATGGTGCAGGTAGATAATTTAGACATATGTAAACGTGTGCATTATGTTCTAACATAGACACAAAACAATAAGTTGTTAATGAAGATGAGTTGACCCAAATTGGAAAGTTTTGGAAACTGTTTTGAGTACAGTTGACAGAGCTATGGTAGCTCTCCCAAACCACCATCAGCCTTACACTGGTTTCTGGTTGGGTTTTACTCGTCAGGCCCCAGAGACAGATCCTGCTCGACTAGAAGCTTACTGCCCCCCAGACACGTGCACACGTGGAAAGTTTTCTTTATTATCTGAACTTTTAGAAGCTGTGATTCTCACTTTCATTCTCTTCTAAGTTCTTCCAGGTTATAGTACATCCCAGTTTGGAGCTTTCATATGTCCATAATACATTATACAAGCAGCTCATCACAATCAACCAGCGATGTTTTACAATTTATAGGGCCTGGGCTCAAGGTGGGAGTTTAATTTAATTTAATTTAATTTAATTTAATTTAATTTAATTTAATTTAATTTCTCTGTTTATCAACTTTGAAAAGTTAAATAAATAAATCCATATATATTTTGGCATGAACTGTAGCCATATAAAGATGGATGTAAATTCAGGCTACCGCCATCTTAATCAGACTAATAATCAAAGAGCTTCTGGGCAGAAAAAATACGGAAAACCTTGTAAATGCATTAATCCTCAGAAGGCTACATTACTGTGTTTGTATAGGTCGTCTACAATGCTCCTGCCAGTGTTAGCAATCCCTGGATTGGAGGACTGGATCCCCATGTGTGAAAGGGTGGACTTTATAGACTTACTTCTGGTCTCTAGAACATAAAATTGATTTGGGTTCGAGCACTGTCTTGTTCGTTTGGGAAAGGTTTACTCAGAGATCCGGGATCAGGCCTGAATAGATTGTAGCTCTTGTGTTCCCTACTGAGTCAGCTTCCTGATCACCTGAGCTGTGATGAAACTGTCAGTTGGTGTAAATCAGGGTTTAAAAGACTTCTGCTTACAGTGACTTTCCATTTATTAAGACCAGTATGTTCCAACGACGTGTCAGAGTTAAACTATGTGTTAGAATGTGTGACTGAGGACAGCTAAGTCCACGATTCCTTGAGGACTTCTTTTTCTTTTTGAACAAACTATAAATAATTTGATAAATGATGCTGAACTCCAGCGTTACAAAGGTCAGGAACCTCCGGTCTGAGGGACCATCTCTACATAACTGCTGTATGAGAATATCTTGTTGCTGAAGTCACTTTGCTTCCAGACTTTAATGTCACTGGGACACTATGAAAGCTTACTGGTTCAATGTTTTGATGACTAGTTCATGTGCATTTACACAGATTAGTTAACACATGACTACCTGACAGGTAAACGTTTGTTGACACAGGAATGAACCGTAAATGCTGAACAGGGAGATGCAGTTCTTGTTTCTTGGGGATAAATGATTGTGAATGGCTCCTGCAGACTGTTTAAAAGATGAATAAAGGCTGAAGGAACATGCAAATCGAAGGATGGTAAGATGGATGGATAAGTTAGAAGGATGAATAGAAAGGCGGATGAATAAATGGATGGATGCAGCTTGACTGCTGTGCCCTGCTCTGAATAGTCATTTGTACCAAATTAGGGAGAGTATGAAAGATAGAAAAAGAGAAAGTGGCTGCTCTCCCTTTTTGCTTCTTGTTGTGTGCTTTAATTTCCCCCAGCACCGGTGCTTCAGCTGAAATCTAATTTGAGTGAAAAATGGCAATCCAGCTGTTCCGTTGACAGAGCCCAACCAAAACATGGTTTTCTTTCAGCGCAAAACATGCGGCCGCCATCTTCATCTGCACATCAATGATTGCTGAGCGGAGGCTGAGCTCTGTGCAGGGTACTAATTACAATGTTCCTGCATGTGTGCATGTGTATATGTGTGTTTTGTGCTCTTAGTGTGTGTGTGTGTGTTGCAGTGACAGCAATTTGCAGCAATGCTCCTCCTCTCGTCTCTCAATCATGGTGGATGTGAAAAGTGAACGAATACAGAGAGAGAATGACGGTATTGACGCTGCAGTTATTGAGATTAGAAGGAATAGAAATGATTTAGTTGCTGCTCTTTTTCTTTCGTTCTCTTCTATTTACCTCTCCCTCCTTTTCTTTGTGTCATCAGGCAGGATGAGTTGAGCTGGAAATTAAATAGCCCCCCATCTACCTCAGCCTCCTCCCTCCACCTCCTTTCCAAATCTATTATGCAAACAGAAGTGGTTAATTGTCCATATATTTGCATGCACCGGATATATGAATTATGCAAGGTCTCTGTTGCTTAGCAACAATCCTGGGTGACAGAGGGAGAGGAGGGGGCTAGAGGGGTGAGTGAGTTTTCTGAGTGAAGGTTTGAGAATGACATTAAGGTGTTAGAGTGGATGCTTGGGAAAATTAAATATAAAGACGAAGAGAAATTCAAAGTTCTGGTAAAATGTTTGTTAATCCGCTTGTTAGTAATGAAGAAGAGAAGAAAAGGAGTGAAAGAAAGAAAAGAGAGGTGGATTTTTGTGTTTGCATTTCTTGTTTCTATCATTTCCAATAATAATCCATCCCTCCATGTTCTATACCTAACTTAACCTCCTAACACCTGAATTAATTTAGTTATATAATAGCTAAAAAATACAGAAAAAAAACATGACAAAAAGAAAACGTTTGGACTAAAATAAAATATACTTAAATATAGTATGTAGTAACAATCGGTCACTTTATGTCAATGATCAGTTGCAGTTTCACAACAATCAACCACAGTTCATCAACGTTCAGCCGCGGTTTGTCAACGATCGACTGTGATTCCTTAAAAAGCTGGTTATTAAAGATCAGGCATCAACAGTCAGTCACGGTTCGTCAATGATCAGCTGTGGTTTTTAATGATCGGCTGCAGTTCATCAATTATCGGCCATCAAAAATCTTCAGTCAACAATCAGCCGTCAACAGTCGGACGCAGTTAATTAATAATAAGCTATGATTTGTTACTGGGTCACGGTTCAAGAACAATCAGCCGTAGTTCGCCAACAATCAGCTATCGACGATCAGCTGTCAACGATTGGCCAAAATTAATCAATTAGCAGCCGCAGTTTTGTCAACCAGCCATCGATGCTCGGCCATTAACAATCAGCAGCAGTTCATCCACAATCGGTTTGTCAACGATCGGTCGGGGTTCATTATTGATCGGCTGTGATGCCACAACATAAAATTAGATAAGTAACTTTAATTTAACCCTGGTTCATTTTCAACATTACTTTTTCATTTACAGTATGCCAGAATAACTTTAAGCATCACTGCAGCATCTAAAGGTTTAAAACTCAAAACAAGTTATTTCTTATGCTTTTGTTTTTAATATAAAAATAAAGGCTGAACCCTTCCAGTAAACATGCAGACATGGTGTCTTCAGGACAGCCTCACTTGTCAGATTATGAGGTTTAAAGGATGTAAAGTAAATGTATCAATAGTTGTAGCAGCATAAAGGCCGACTTCAACAAGAAAACTCAATTAATTACTACAGGCCAATTTATGCTTGATGCAGAAGACGTATATGAAGACAGTTTCGTCCATCTTCTGTGTCGGTTACATGCATAATTTGGTTCATTGTGACAGAGCTGAGCAGAATAACTGACATGCGACCCACAAAAGAAACAAGCCAGAGAAGAAGAGAATCAGGAAGCGGTAAAAAAGCAGAAGAAGAATGAAGACGAGCGCAACAACTGCAGAAATTGCGCAAGCGAGTGTTTTGGATATGTTTGTGTTTAGGGAGTGTTTGGCTGTTGGAAACAACTTTATATGCATTGCTGTTGCCAACTGGTCTCTGAAACTCATGTCATGTAGAAAAGAATAGAATAGAATAGAATAGAATAGAATAGAATAGAATAGAATAGAATAGAATAGAATAGAATAGAACTTTATTGTCATTGCAACAAAAGTGCAATGAAATTGCAGCGAGTCTGAGGTACGAAAGGATCCATAAATGGGCCTTTACAGTACTTGTGACCAGGGGCCACTGAGGGACTGAGACATCCAGGATGAATAACTAAGCTGGGCTCATCCAATCCAAAACCAGGGTGCCCCTTTGTTAACGATTAGCTGCACAAAGAGCAAACCAGGATGAGCAGAGATCAAGCCTGGTAAAATTTATCGTGGAAAGGTGCACCCTCACTGCTTCCAACGTAGCAATATATCACAGAATCACTGATCTACCATGGCAACGAGAGTGGCGTACTGCTCTCCATCAGAGCAGGAAACCCTAGAAGCGAACGGAGAATATTTTTAACTGAACTGAACTGGGAAACACCACCACGGTTATAAAACAAAGAGAGAAAGTGCAGCAAAGTAATGCAGACTGCCTGAATGTCCACTCATGTCCGAAAACGCAATTTCTGATTCTGAATCCATTGAAACTGCAGAATATGAGTGAAATTATATAAATGTGTGTATCTGGCTATTAAAGCTTTGTCATATGTCTTTATCTTCTTCCCTGGAAACAGAACATTGCAACATCAAAGAAGATTTTTATGGGATTGCAGGTCAGAGAAATGCTAGATTACACTATATTAACAGTCATAGTAGGAGACTCGTTGCTTTGTGTTACAGGTTTCTCCAACGTCTTTGGTGCACTGGACTGCACCACATTTTATTTAACCTTTATTTAGAACGTTAAAAACAAATTCTTATCCCATTAGGGGATTTTGTGAACAGGAAATCCTTTTAGAGCATTAACATTTAGGTGAACAGGACGTTTTGATATTGTCCAGTAAAGAAGACTGTACTTTGCTTGTGATGTGCATCGATTGGTTTAAAAGCCTATGTCTCATCGTTTAAGATATATATATATATATATATAGATACACATATATAGAGAGAGTTTAGTTTTGTGGTGACTGCTGACTGCAATAGGGGATGAGAGTAAATAAATCCTGGAACTTAGCCTGGTCTGGAGCAGTCTAGTTCCACAAAGTAAAAATTCATGGTAATTTAAGTCATAACATATCCCACTTTCCACTATCCTGTTTTTGTGCAACCGAATCACAGATAAGTTGATCCAGGATGACCAACATATCCCGGTTTAATCCCTTATCTTGGTTTTGTGCAACAGTGACCAAACCTTTTCTCATCTCATCGTTCTCTCAAGTCTTGGCTTCCAGGAAAAAAAAATATTGTTATTGAAACAAACAGAAAAAACAGAAACTATTTCCATGTTTCCACTTTTTCCTCATTTCCAGTTCTTCCTGCTACTATTTACCTGCTATCCT
>JBAGKP010000022.1:25381604-25393717 GCA_037177255.1 Melanotaenia maccullochi | reverse complement strand
TATATATATATTTATTTATATGTGGTAGCAGAGAGGAATGTTGTTTGAGAAGCATTAGTAAAGAAATTAATATGTTCAGAACAGCACAAATAATAAATAAATAAATGTAAAAAAACAACATAACATCATGTCTACAACATGTTACAGTATTTTTAATTTTTCTAATTCTTTTTCTTCCTCATTCCTCATTAATAGTAATAACATAGGACTCGATCAGGAGGAGGAGGATAGGATGATAGCTCAGGAATGTGACGCCACATTGGCATTTGTAGGCACACCAGGCTTTTATCATTGACTGAATGTGAAGGTGGAGTTATTGAATAGTTGCCATTTTTTTTCCTGCAATTTCATTGTTCGTCTACACACTTTGAAGTGCATATTCGTCGGCTCTTCGTCATCATGGTGCCAAGCACTGTCCCACTTCGAAGGCGCCTCTGAATCCACCCTACAAGCCCACACTTCCTTTGGCCTGCACCAAAGGCTGCAGGTTATGGACCCTTCACGGCCTCTTTTTTTCCAGTATTCCTTTTGCACAAAGTGACAATGGATGAGCAGCAAAGCTCAGAAGAGTAGAATTTTATTTATTTATTCATTTATTCTTTTACCTCACTTTAGTAGAAATGTGAGAAAACCACGTACATTAAAACACCTTTGTTTTTGTTACTGGCTTTATTTGCCTCTGCAGGTGGATATAGGTGGGGGTCAGATCCAGTAAGGTGGGGGAGGGGAGTGGCTCTGTAGGCATGTCTGATGTTGGAATAAACGTGGTTCAAGGTGTGGTACACTACACAACCCTGCATGTCAAGTTTTAAATCAAGTCACCAGTTTATGGAACTAAACTCCCTGGTTCAGCTCGTCGGTCTGCAGAATTTTACACCTGTTTCTATGTCTGGTTGGTACTTAACTTACATCACATGAAGGAAAGGGAGAACAAATCTGATACAGATGCTTTAATTACTATTTTCCTTCATATTTACCCCTAGCATCATGAGTAACAAGTTTGGTGAATTATCAGTCATAGAAATAAAGGCAGGCTTAAGATGTTTAGCTACTCTTCTTTCCGCTCATGACCTGGATATGTCTGTACATATTTATGATGTTTAGAACAAACTTATCACCAAGTTTCTTCCGTTACTCAGCCACTGTAAAGAGTTTTAATCAATGCTGGCATGAGATTGCGCAGCTCTACAGTCCCGTGTAGCAGGCAGGACCTGGACTCTTTAAAACTGCATGTTTGGGTCATGCAGACTTTATATTTCTCTGGAAGGATTAGCATGTTTACATCAGTAGGACCGAGGTTTATTTTCTGATTCGGTCCCGCTTACACCACCTTCAGCTGCCACTCTTTCATTATTTTACTCCTAGCAGGTGACAAAGTAGAGGCTTTTCTGTCAGTTATCACGTCATGTTTTTTATAAACACATCTTTGCTGTAAGAACTGCTGAGGTAGACTAAACAGTGATGAGGTCACCCCATAAAGATGCCAAAGGTTGGATGAGGCAGTCTCCAACATTCAGACAAAGATGGTGATTTAAGTCTTTATTAGCATGTGTGAGATTATTATTTTTTATGTCACACTAGCCTTAATTTTTTAAACCTTTATTTTACCAGGAAAGTCCCATTGAGATTACAAAATCTTTTTTTAAAGGGAGCCCTGGCCAAGACAGCAGCAGTCCAAATTCCATTACAGTAATCATTAAAGCAACCAATCAAAAACAAACAACATAAAACATACAATTTAAAACATCTAAAATACAAATCTAAGAGGAACAGAATACAGAAAGCAAGGTTAGCCGGACAAGCAGTTGCAGACACCTACTGAGTCAGCTTCCCAGCACTTCAAGACATTTTTAAAAGCTCTAACTGAGATCAGCACCATCTGTCAGCTGTTCCAGGCTGCAGGGACAGAGAATTTAAAAGCCTTTTGCCAAATTTAGTGCGAGCTTTGGGGACTGTCAGTAAAAGAAACTCGTTAGAGTGCAGACAACACTTACTTGACCTAAATTAAAAATAATCACAAAGGTAAAAAGAAAGCAGGCCAATAATGGATTTATAGATAAAATAATACCAATGTGAAAGTTTGCGTATGGATAGGGAAGCCACTGAACTCCTGAGGATGTTGTGGTGGGTGGGAGCTTTGCAGCCCATCACAGCCGGTGATTCATAGCATCCAGATAGCGCAAGGCCTGAACAGAGGCGTGTATTTACAGCAAGTCTCTATCTAGAGAGGGACAGTAAGTCCGCCAAGCCAGGTTTTATTGTTGGGAGGAGAGTCGACTGCCTTCCTAGAATTATAAAACAGCATAGCTTTGGTTTCATTCAGCATTAATTTCAAATCAAGCAGTTGGGCGTGTATGATGTCAGAAGCACATTGCAAGTCCGTCACAGCTTGAACAAGCATGACAGTGAACCACAGTATCATCTGCATAGAAATAAAATTGTGTATTTAAAATGTTTTGACCCAGATTGTTGACATGAATAGTAATAAAAGTGGATCCAATATAGGACCTTGCAGAACCCCTGACTTAACATTTAAACCATCATGTCTAACACACTGAGTTCTCCCAGAAAGGTCGTTCTCGAACCAGCCTTCAGCCTGTCCAGACAATCCAATATTTATAAGTCATTGCTGTAGGATGCATTTATTAATAGTGTTAAAGGACTTCGAAAGACCAATAAAAAGAGTAGCACACAATTTTTTTATTGTCTACTGCCTCCATAATATCCTTTACGATCTGATGTTTGCTTTTGACAAAACTGATAAATTGAAACGGTGTTTAATTGGTGATGTAGGGTCCCTCTCCTTTCAGTGGGGGGTTACATGCCGATTTCCACACAGACAACATCCAGACTTCCAGACTTGATAACTTTCCAGAATTTCTTTGGGTTATTTAAATTTTCAGTTGTAGTGAATAAAATAAGGTGAGATTTCATTTCTTATTGCAGCAGTTAAACAATTGTCACTCACATCCCTTAGAAATACACCAGCCTCCTTGAATTTATGGGAGCATTAGTTAAATATAAATCAATTAAAAATGATTTCTCTGGGTATTTGGAGTTGGGATGTGTTGGGCTCCCAGTAATTTGAGTAAGATTCAAGGAATTACAGAGATCTTTAAACTCAGATGTGGACTTTAACCAGTCACGTCTGAGGGTGATCTCACTATACTGAAGCTGCGACAACAAATGTGACGGTGTAGAGATTGTATCAGCAACAGCTGATAAAGGTCTATAACATCAGACTAGTTATATAACATGCTTTAGATAGGGACAGATATCGCTGCTTTGTAGGCTTACAGGGTGGTACATTGCTAGAATGTATAGGGGAAGCAGAGCCAGCAATTTTTTCTGAAAACACAAAGCAGTTTTTTTTAAAACAGAGAGGCATAGAAGCTTCAAATTTAAAAGAACTTGAATAAAAAATGACCATATGATTTATATTACAATGAGGTTGTGTTTGTATTTGGCAAAACCAGTGGGGAAGGTTTTCCCTTGTCAACACACTTCCAGCAACAGAGACTGGTTCCAGAGCTCTAGGTTGTCTGCTTTAGAAAAAAAAGCAGTTGAAGAGAGTACCTGACCCAAACTCAAAAAAAAACCAAAAAAGTTGTAGTTAGTCGAAAAGTCCACCTTAGCAGATGCATCCAAGCTGTAGCTAGCAGACATCCAGGTTGTGGTTAGTAGGTGAGACCAGGTTGTGGTTAGCAGGTGAGACCAGGTTGTGGTTAGTAGGTGAGACCAGGTTGTGGTTAGTAGGTGAGACCAGGTTGTGGTTAGTAGGTGAGACCAGGTTGTGGCTAGCAGGTGAGACCAGGTTGTGGTTAGCAGGTGAGACCAGGTTGTGGCTAGCAGGTGAGACCAGGTTGTGGCTAGCAGGTGAGACCAGGTTGTGGTTAGTAGGTGAGACCAGGTTGTGGCTACCAGGTGAGATGAGTGAGTAAAAGTTGTGTTCTGTGTACATGAGTGGAGATTGTTTGATTTTTTATTTTGCAGACCTGTCTGTAAACCAAGTTTCCCATTAGGGACATTAAATAAATGACTTGACTTAAACCAATACAGATCAATTATTTATCAAATAGGAGCAGGACTAAATAAGCATTGATTTTTTGCACACTTTCAAATGTAAGAGTCACATTTTGTTAATGAGATGTTAGTTTATGGAGTTTGACGTGATCTGTGTAACATCATTTGTTCAGCATTTCAATATTATCTCAAGATTTTTTACATACTTTTTTGTTAACTTTAAGTTCAAAATGAATCAATTTACAAATAGTCTGGAGGCTGGAACAATTATCTACACAGAGGGGAAATAAATGATGAATAAATAAATGATCAGCTGTTCTATAAAATCTGTAAAAGTCATCATTTTTTCGTCATGGTCATTGGCAGATTCGTTGGACTAAAACAGCAGGAGGAGTGTCGGACCGCCAAGGCAACTCCTCGCTGCACAGCGAAACTCTGAAGATTGAGGCTATTAACCGCCACCAGGGAGGACGCTACTACTGCAAGGCTGAGAACGGAGTGGGATCTCCGGCCATTCACTCCATACGAGTTGATGTCTACTGTAAGAACACACACCAACACACACTGACCTCTGCCGTGTAACCACAGAGGGTAATAACAGTCAAATCCAATTAATATCCCGATGACCCAGCTTTCCACCAGGACTTAAACGCAGCATGTATTTAGCAGAATCTGCATGTCAGGCCATGCACGCACTCTCATTTAGCAATCTGTTTGCACAGAAAGCTTCTTATAAATGAAATGATGACATCTGTGAGGTTGTAGGTAAAAATTAATGTTTGTGCAGTTACAATAATAATAAAAAATTGGATTTATACTGTTCTTTATATCACAAGATCTCAAAGGGCTACAAGTTGGAGAAAGAAAAAAATCATGTAATGTTTCATGTATAAAGTTATTTTATATGTTGGTCATTGAGCTATTGAAGGAAGGAAGGAACGAAATTTTATTTATATAGCACCTTTCACAGATAACTGTAGTGGAGTTCGGTCGGGTCGGTCCTCCGCGTGTCGGGACCGAGCCCGTCCACCAGAAGCTGTGTGTCTCTCATGGAGCTGGCTTCCTCTCCTCTCTGTCCCCGGTCGGCTGTGACGCTTGTAAACTATTTCTCTCCCGGATACATTGATCTGACTCCAAATACTTATTTTCTTTAACTGATTTATTGCGAATGCACAGAGATCTTTGCTGATGGATTCAATCACGCACGAACTAACCCCAGTTCTGTAACACACAGACTCTTAAAGTTAGTTCGACCCCTCTTTTCCCCTATAAAGTTCCATCCTGTCTCACACACACACATACACATACACATACACACACAGACATCTGCTTCTTACTCAACACCTTGTAGGGGAAAAACATCTCCTGATCTTTCTATTCACAGAAGCTCCTGTTTACTCTGGCTTGTTTCCCTCGCATTCCGTCCCGGTCATCTCGCCCTCGAGTTACGAGTTAGTCACGTAGCTCTTAATAATCAGAAAAGGTCGTTCAGCGAACAGTGTCCTTAACTGACTTTTCACCACATAACCACAAAGTGCTTTACAATAAGAATAAAAATAAAATGAATAAAAAGACATAAGTAAACACATAACACATACATACAGTCATAAAAACCTCCAGGCTCACTCATTTATCCATTTTCTATACCGCTTTGTCCAGTTCAGGGTTGCAGAGAAGCTGGAGCCTATCCCAGCTATTTGAGGTGAGAGGCAGGTACACCTGGATAGGTTGCCGGTCGGTCGCAGGGCCTCGTACTGTTGGTGACCTGTATCAGAAGCGTCCCAGAAGCACATTATTTACGCACTGAGTCTATTTTTGAGGTTTCATGCTGTTCAGATTGGGACAGACAGGAAATCAGACACGGGAGTAGTGTAAAAGCTTCCAGTATTTTTCAAAATAAAAGCCCCCATGCAGCTTTGCGTTGCTGAACCATGTAAACATTACGTAACCGGTCAGGGCGTCGCAGTGTTTTGTTTTTGTTTTTGTTTTGTTTTTTTGTCATCATAGGCGACATGACGTTTATCCTGGAAGTGGAGAATCAGAAGATTCTCTATTTCTCCTGTGATTTCGTGATCTCGCGGATCCTGCTAGGTGGACTCCATACCTGATACGCTCCAGTCCTCAGATCTTTACACTGGCTTCCTGTCTGTCAAAGAAATGACTTCAAAGTCCTGCTGTTAGTTTACAAAGACCTGAATGGTTTAGGACCAGAATCCATTCAGGATCTTCTGGTTCATTATGAAGCAACCAGATCCCTCAGGTCTTCAGGTTCAGGTCTACTTCCTGTTCCCAGAGTCAGAACTAAACGTGGAGAGGCAGCGTTCAGCTTTTATGCTCCTCACATGTGGAACAAAGTCCCAGAAACCTGCATGTCTGCTGACTCAGCAGTTTTACATTTTAAAAACGTTTCTATTTGCTGCCTTTTAACAAAACAACTGTTAATTCTTTACATTTTATTTTAGCTTTTTCTGTTTTTATTTTGTTTCTTTAATTTCTTTTTAATGCACTTTTATTGCTTCTTGCACCCCACTGTAATGCTTTAATCTTTTCTTTTCTTGAATTGTCTTGCACATGAAATGTGGTATACAAATAAATTAGCCTTGCCTCTGTTTCCAGACCATGATCTTAATTGTACTGGTACATATAGACCCTAATCCCATATATTATGTACCATTATGTTTGTGTGTGTACTTATAGCCAGAGATGGCGGTTCCTCCCAGTTCATGAGGTTTTTATCTTAACTAGAACAAATTCTGACTATTGAGGAGCAGTGATTGGATTCTTTATCTGTACATCATCTGGCCTTAAATGTTATACCTTTTTTTTTTTTTTAACAAAGATGATTAGATGGTTCTGGGGGCTTGATTTATGTTTTTATTGCTCCTTTTTGCTGATTGTACTTGCTTTGTGTATAATAATATACCTGTGGTTAAAGTTTACTGGAGGACAAATCAGACTGGGGTTACCTTCCCACCCAACAACAGTACGAGACATGAGTAACAGCAGTGCATTCTGGGACGGCTGCTGGATCTGGGAGCATTCAACCACTCATTTGAGTCAATGAAACCACATTCAAAGATTTGACTCCTTTAAAAACGAATGGTTAGAAATTTCTTGGTGAAAAGCTGCACAGCTCCAAATGCACACACAATAAAAAGAAGTCGAACTAACACAGATCCATGTGTACACACATGTTTATTACATTTATGTTCTGGTAATTATAGGAGATAAAAAAACACCACCAGCACTGCGGAGACTTTGGGAGTCCCAGAACTAAAGTCCACCTTTTTACCAGCCTGGATGCTTAATCCTCTTCTGCTCTTGGCACAGGCTGTGATGCTGGGATCTCTTCTGGCAGCTGGTGCCGTTAATAGCTTGTTATCTTTGCTTGGCTCTGCGCCACAAACCAGGATGTACATCATTCTCCGCTCACTGCTGGAGAAAGCAAACATTTCAGCCAGAGCCAGAGCCATGTATGTGGATGTGAGGACTCCTGGTTACTCCCTGGATAGCGACATCCCTGCAACACCACAGGAAGCTAACATTCTGTAACCTGGAACATCTCACAGACCAAACTTCAATCTTAAGTTTGTTTTTTTCTGAAATTTGCTGATTGAGAGAAACATTTTGCTTTTCCATCTCTTTCTCTTCTCCCTCTGTCCACTCAGACTTGGATGATCCGGTGATTACGGTGCATCAGAGCAGCGACGAAGCAAAGCAGTTCTACTTTGAGAGGACAGTGTTCCTCCGATGCATCACCAGCTCCAACCCTCCTGCCCTCTACACCTGGAAGAGAGGCAGGGAGGACCTTTCTCAAAGCTCTGACTCAGGGGTGGAGATATACAAGCCATTCTTTGCAGAGGTGAGGAGAATTAACAGATGAATAGCGTGATTTAATGAAGAACCTCAACTCTGATTTGGATACTAGCTTTAGGACCAGGATGCATACAAAGTTTTCTGTGTATTTAGGAAAACAAATTATCTGTTCCTTTGATTCTGTGGAAAATGCTGTAAAAATACACACAGAACTTTGTCCTGCAGGTTGGAGGAAACCAGCTACTGTTTCCATCTCCACCCTCAAGTTTTCTTACTGTGATAGAAACACGTCTGAAACACGCTAGAGAAACGTTCTCGCCAACGATCAGATGACAGAAGCGAGTCGTCGTTACGAAAACACTCATTATTAATAACCTAGGTTTAGATGTTTTCACCGACTCCAGTCTCACACGTTGGTGTTTACCTGGTGTTTAGTGGAAGTTCCTGCACCTGTCATCAATTTATAAACTACTGATCATTAAATGCAGACATGCAGACATTTTACAAACGAATTAATTAAAATCTGCAAATCTACAAACTGTCGCTGCAGCTTCCCCATCGAACTCATCATTTATATTTTAAGTAAACTTTTATTTTGATATTTTGATTCTGAAATCAAATAAATTATCTGTGTGGATTCATTTCTGACAAATAAATAAATGACGGATGTCTGAATATATATAGGATTTAATTCATCTGGTGTAAGTAAAAGGAGTAAAAATATGAGAGCAGTTAAAAATATGTGAAATTATTTAAATTTATTACAAGAACAATAAAACTGGATGTTATGTGAGCTCCAATAAAAACAGTAAACAGTCCTGAATGTGTGACAGAACCAGACTGGGACTCATGTTAACCAGAGAACAACAAACATCCCACCTGGTGGAGGAAAGTGATGTTCTGTAGCTGGAGTCCCATCCAGATGTAAAACCCTGCAGCAGCCTTTCTACCTGGATTCTCAGGTGTTACACCTCGGACACCTTGGAAACGCAGCCACCTGCTCACATGAACTGTCCTTTATATCCAACCCACGCTCATCCAGAAGCTCATCAGCTGGAGACAGTAGTCTCTGGGACATGTCCACAGGTCTCTGGTACATGACTACTGGGATGTGTTTATCGCTGCCTCTAAGATTGAGACAGAGGAAGAAAATTTACTGCCGACTTCCTGTTTAGCTGCTGCAGCAGACGAAGACACAACAGTCTGATTTTCTGAATAAGACAAAGAAGAAAAAGACAAAATCACTGCTGAGCCGCAGGTAAACAAAATGCTGGTTCCCCCAGCATGGAGGATCAATCCTACACTTCTGGGATTTAGAAACTGTTGTTTTATAACAATCCTGAACCAGGATGTTCTACTTTATGAACCAATAGTACCCACAGCCATGCTTGGCAATGTCTCTGGCTTTTCTCTTCCCCTGTTGTCTTTGTCTTGTGGGATATTCATAATTGGTCATTTTTTTGCCTCAGCAGTTGTTTGTCCTCACCTTTATTTTTTACACAACGCATCAGTGACAGTCTGGATGTTCAGGCAGCAGATCTTGTCATGCACGTCTAGCTGGAATAAAGAGACCATGGACGTCTCTGCCGGCACATCACACCTTGAATTAATTTATTAACTAACAGCTGTGTGTTTGGAGTGTTTGATGTACAGAAGCATGGTTACCCTGTCACTTCCTTCCACCTGATTCTGTAGCTATTAGAGACCTCTGAGCTCAACCTGAATGAATCTTTTTTATGCATGAAAATAGAAAAAAATGTCAGCGGCAACAGCAGCAAGGCAAGAAATAGGACAATAGCAGTGTCACATGGTGGTACATCAGCTAGTACAGTGTGTGTGTGTGTGTGTGTGTGTGTGTGTGTTTGCTTTAGGTTGCTATATATATAAACTCTGATACATACATAAAACAGAGGAAGGGAGTGGGAGGTAGTGTTGGTAGTAATGGTAGTGTTCCCTTTATATTTTACGCAAAGTGGATATTGCGGCATTATTGAGTGTCTGTTGCTCAGACTGCGTATTACAACAGGCATTTATGGCTCTGACAGCAGTCGAAAAGAAACTGTTTTTCAGTCTGTTAGTCCTGGTTTCGATGGCCTTGTACCGTCTGTCCGGCGGCAGTAGCTCAAACAGGAAGTGGCCCGGGTGGTAAGAGTCCTTCAGAATTATACTGGCTCTCCTGAGACAGTAGCATCCATGATGCCCTCCAGTGTGGGTAGAAAGCACCCACTGACCTTCTCAACCATTTTGGTCATCCTCTGGAGTTCTTCACTAGAAAACAGTTGCAAGGAACTCAAAGTGCACTGTCCACATTTACAAAACATAAGAAACACCCTAAAATAACACATGGACACATCCTTAAACACATGAAAGTAAGAAACAATAAAAACACTATAAATAAATAGCAGTAAAAGAAGTAACTAAACCAGTAAGGTGCATGTCCGAGGTGATTCAGCTTTTAGTATGACGCGATGTGGTGTGTTTAATAGTTTCCCTGAGGGCAGGAGATCGAACGTCTCTGTAGCAGCGTGGCCAGAGGGATCGTTGATGATCTGTAAAGCTCTTGTTAAGAGTCTAGATTTGTAGATTTGTCCTCCAGGACAAACCACTCTGTTTAAATTTTTCTTTTCTTTCACGGTGAGATTACCAAACCACACAGTGACAGAGCTGTAAGAAGACTTTGATACCACACCAATAAAAGTTTAAAAGAATAGTTTAGCTTTGAGTGAATTCTTTTTATTTCGGTAAAAAGAAGAGATGGTGGCGAACCTTTTCAGCAGTGTTACTAGTGCTTGACTGCCAGCTCAGATCTCTGGAGAGTGACACTTAAAAACTTAGATTTATCAACCTTTCATACCTGATTTTATTATTTTCCATCTTAGTTTTTGATTTTATCTTTTTATTATCTTCTTATTTTTTGACCTATTTGGATTTTCTTTTGTTGGGATAATTTTTTGTTTTTTAATCTTTTATATGTTCTTCAGTACTTTGGTCGGTAGATGATGTTTGTTTTCTTTTTTTGTTGTTTTTTTACAGTGCTTAATACATGAAGTTGGATTGGCTTTATAACATTTGAACGTTTTTGTTGATGTAGTCTAACAAAAAATTATCCAGTGTTTCATAACTTTTACAGTTCACAGTAAATATCACAATGCAAACTAGACACAGAGAAATAATCATTATTTAATAAAAATTATTTTGTCTTTTTAATTTTTGGAAGCTATAAATCAACTTTTTGCTTTATATTTTTGTCCATTT
The DNA here is from genome assembly GCA_037177255.1 of Melanotaenia maccullochi. Taxonomy (NCBI): domain Eukaryota; kingdom Metazoa; phylum Chordata; class Actinopteri; order Atheriniformes; family Melanotaeniidae; genus Melanotaenia; species Melanotaenia maccullochi. The sequence continues at coordinate 25,382,623 of JBAGKP010000022.1, read as the reverse complement.
CTCCATGTAGCCTAAAACAAATATAACCAAGCTCAGGCATAACTAACGGATAACCCTGAGGAGAGTAAACGTCTAAACAGAGGCTGGTTTATTGTGAGAAATGATGGTGGTCGGTTAAAAGATCCTGGGAAGGCAGTATGGTCACGTGGGACAGAAGTGCACTCCAAGACAGCTTGGCTCCGGGATCTGAAAACACTCAAATATCCAGATGTGCAGTCAAGCAAACCGGCTTTGGTCTTACACGGAGAAGCAGAAGTCAGGAGACTTATCCAAGGGGAAGGCGAGAATCGATGGTCAGATCAGAGCAGGGGTCGGTGTCCAGATAATCACAAGGCAAGGGACATCCTGGGACGTGGCTCGGTTGGTAACAAGAAAACTGAAACATAGAAAACAAACCTGAATCTCAACTTTGACAAGGCTGTGGATAATCTGGCAGGGATGGAGAGACTGGAGAGTGTTTAGGGCTGAACACAGGTGAGGATGGGGAGTGTGAGGGCCCGGGCCCAAGGATGAAGAGAGAACAGACGGTTTTTTAAAGAAAATGTCTTTGACATTTAATTTTACAAAAAAAACAACAAAAACACAAATTCCTAGTAAAAGTTCTGGGTCCATAAAAGAGGTCAACCAAACAGAACATCAACATGAGGAGCTGAAATTAACTGACCTAACAAACTGACACAGAACAGGAAACTTTATTCTCTTTATAACTTTATAACTGATCAGACTATGTTGAAACAAGAGGAAAAACATAAAATAACTATCTTCAACTAACTTAATAAACTTAACTAATTAACAGAACTTTTAGACTCCTAACTCATTAGGGAAACAGAAATCTAAATAATCATAATTCTACATAAAGAATAAACAAAGTAATACAAAATAGAAAATCTAAACCCCCCTCCCGCTGTCCTGTTGTGAGATGGATGAGTCCAGTTTGGCTGCAGCCTCGTCAAAGGAGATCCACCTCAGCTGGGACTCTTAGCAGGCTTGGGCCTCCCACACAGCAACTTCCCCAGGAA
>JBAGKP010000022.1:25299114-25314071 GCA_037177255.1 Melanotaenia maccullochi | reverse complement strand
TTCGCGCACCGCGATGACGTATGTGGCCGACGAATCCGCACTTCGAAGTGTGCAGACCCTGAATTGGGACACACCTACAGAAGATGTTTGCAGACATCAGGAAGCAGCAGTGCTAACATGTAGCATAGCAACATGACAGGGAGAAACTCAGCTAAAAGAACCTACCAAGCATTGGCATCAAAACCAAACAGCTCAAAACCCAAGCAATTATCTGGGAATGTAAGACAGAAGCTCTGTCCCTTTTAGAGTTTCTGTTAATTTCTCCACCTCAAGAAAAGCAGAGACTCTGCTTATTGCAAAGATGTCTGTCTCATCTTCTCAACTTCTGTGGTACGCAAGGTCCGCTTTACAGATCTCACATGTATTTAATTTATTTTGTAAGTGTTGTAGCTGGTTTTTTGCTCCCTGGTCCGCTGCCATATTTTTCCCCTGGCGGACTTTATTGCGCAACTTTCAGCAGAAAAAGGAAAAGACAATGTCTCACTCGGTATGTTTTTTTTTTTGGGCCAACAACAGTTAAATTCATTGTCGACTATTTTTATTATGGACTATTGTCGACTAATCGTTGCAGCCCTAGAATGCATACAGTGGCATCTTTTTGCATTGAATAATTTACTCATGATATTTTCCACTGTGTAAACTAAAAAAAAGCAATCAAGGATGAAAGTGTATTATTTTTAATCCTTTGGTTTATCACAATTTGCTCAGGCATTTGAACGTTCACACTGTTTCTCACACTGGAATTAAATTCTGTAAAGTCTCAGCTATACATCGAGACCACAGTTTTGCACATTGACCTGATAATTGTGGAGTTGCTGATTTTAATTTGGGTAGGTCTGTTCAGGCAAACCACACCTCCAAAAAGCCCTAGGGTTTAATAGGTTAAACCCATAACCCCTCTGTTTACTCCTTCTGCTTTATCTCCACTGTTCTTAATCCAAAGTGTTTGTCATTTTTGGGTCAAACTTGGAGTTTGTCAAGACCTTATCATTTCAGATGCTGTCACAAATTTTTATTGAGGAGAAATCTTTGTGTTTCAGGAGACTGGATGTGTCCAGTGAACAAGGGCGATGACAAGAGGAAGAAGGACGTGAACAAGGAGGAGGAAGAGGGCATTGAGCCTAGAGGAGACCCAGAAATGGCTCCTTTCTACCTGAAGAGGCTCCTTCCTGTTTTCGCACAAACCTTTCAGCAAACCATGCTGCCTTCTATTCGGTAAACTGCCCGACAGTCGCACTTCTCTGCTGCCGTCTGTCCATCACTTCATCATTTATCCATTTTCTAGAGGTTGAACACTCCTCAGTGTTTGTGTGTGAACACCTTTGTGTTTTAATGGTTTTTAGGAAAGCCAGTCTGGCTCTAATCAGGAAGATGGTTCACTACAGCAGTGAAGTTCTGCTGAGGGAGGTGTGTGACAGTGAGACGGGACATAACCTGCCAACGGTGCTGGTGGAGATCACTGCCACTGTTCTCGATCAGGAGGTACACACTCAATTTCAAATTGAATGTGTGTGGGTGTTTATGTGTATGGATAAATCAGTTTTTTTCTTGTTATCTGTCAGGACGATGACGACGGTCACCTCCTGGCCTTGCAGATCATCAGAGATCTGGTGGATAAAGGTGGAGATGTTTTCCTCGACCAGCTGGCTCGACTGGGAGTGATCAACAAGGTGTCAACTCTGGCTGGACCAGCATCTGATGACGAGAACGAGGACGAAGCAAAGCCCGAGAAGGTAACAAAAGACGTGCTTTTCACCCGAAACCTTGTCAAACAGGTCTGCGATGCTTGTTTTATATTAAGTTTATAATGAATATGTACATATTTAATATCCTGTAGATCAGTGGTTCCCAACCTGGGGTCCGGGACCCCCAATGGCGTCCCTGAGGCTTTTTTTAACTCTGAAGCAGAAAACATTTCAGGAAGTGATTAACTGTAAACTACTTGGCAACAAGTACTAAAAGAACCAAACACATTAAAATACATTCAAACAAAGTACTAAAAGCCAGAGGCCTTCTTAAATATATAGGCCTTGAGTTTGGCCTGAAATAAAGGCAGAGCAGTGTGGGTCTGTAGCTCATGGGGATCGGGGTGGTATGTTCGTGCTTCCGAGTGCTGGTGAGGATACGAGCGGCATAATTTCGTACAAGCTGTAAACAGGAGATGCAGGATTGATTGATGCCAACGTATAAAGCCTTGCAGTTGTTGAGGCATGGATGGCCTCCTCCAGATCACTGCGGCTGAGGAAAGGCTTTACTTACTTATAATAGACGAAGCCGAAAGAAACTCCTTTTCACAACAGCATCAGCCTGATTGTCGAATTTCAAGCAGCAGTCCAGTTTTACCCCCAGATTTTTAACCACATGATTGAAGTGGGGGGCTGAAAGACTTAGACTGGGAACAGCAGTATATGGCTTATTGGAGGCATCAAACAAAATCCATTCTGTTTTGTCATTATTTAGGTGGAGAAAGTTTTGAGAGAGCCAGTGTTTAATGTCCTTTAAGCAGCCATCAATGAAGTTTTAACTGAGTGGAGAATTGGGAGTGACTGGCAGATAGATTTCCAGGTCATCTGCATACAGATGAAAAGACAGATTATGATGTTTTAATTATCAGTTCTAAAGGTAACATGTATAATGAGAAGATCACAGGCCCGAGAATGGATCCCTGCAGCACACCAGAGGTCAACGGAGTTGAAGATGAAGACAAGTCACCTGTCAGGACAGAAAAAGACCTCCGTTAACCTCTGTCAGTTAAATATGATTTAAACTACTCCAGCACTGTTCCCTGGAGGCCAACCTGCTGAGCCAGACGATGATGGGATGAGGACTGGATGGTCTACAGTGTCAAACGCTGCCGTTTTGGCATAGAGGGACAAGAGAATATCATTCTGTACTTTTAGTAGTGCAGATTCAGTGCTGTGACAAGACCTGAAACCAGACTGGTATTTTTTAAACCACAGCATATTTGAAAACAGATGGGGCAGTGTCTGAACTTAAGCAGCTATTAATAAAAATCAGAAGACATGGACCAGTAGTGTCAAAGGACTGTCTGAATATCTTGGAGAGAATAAAGTCCAGAGGGCAGCTGGTGGGGCTCAGCTGCTAAACCTTGTCAGAGAGTTCCCATAAAGGAGTCCAAAAGGCTTTGAAACTAATTTGCCAGTTGGCTAGAAGGACAGGAAACATGAACATTAAAGTCTTTACATTAAAGCAGACTCATATTTTGGAAGCAGTTCCCCTAGTAACTCTGAAAACTGGTCAGTAAAGTTCTTATTATATTTCGGTAGGTTAAAATGTTAAATTATACATGGCTGAAGAAAGCCGTGTCCTCAGGACTGATGTTTGACCAAAATATTCAACTACATTTTCTATAGAATTCAACTGTGAAGCACGGTGGTGGAGGGCTGATGAACTGGGCTTTCTTTTTTAATTATTCTTGTTTTTACTTTTTTATGTTTTAGAGTTTATGTAACAGAATATAATTCTGATTGTCCTGCAGGAGGAGGAGGTGCAGGAAGATGCTAAAGAAATCCAGCAGGGGAAGCCATACCACTGGAGGGACTGGTCCATCATCAGAGGCCGGGACTGCCTCTACATCTGGTCGGATGCTGCTGCCCTCGAGCTTTCAAACGGCTCCAATGGCTGGTTTAGGTTCATCCTGGATGGGAAGCTCGCGACCATGTACTCCAGTGGGAGCCCAGAGGGGGGTTCAGACAGCTCAGGTATGATTGACAGCTCACACTTCTTCACCTGTCTGTTATGTTCTGCTCTGATAGATGGTCCATCTTCTTCCTCCTGCAGAGTCTCGCAGCGAGTTCCTGGAAAAGCTGCAGCGGGCAAGGAGTCAGGTGAAACCAGTAACAACCAGTCAGCCCATCCTGTCCACTGTCGGCCCCACTAAGCTCACCGTAGGGAACTGGTCTCTGACATGCCTGAAAGAGGGAGAGATTGCCATCCACAACTCAGACGGGCAGCAGGCCACCATCCTGAAGGAGGACCTGCCAGGTTTTGTCTTCGAGTCAAACCGAGGGACTAAACACTCGTTCACTGCAGAGACGTCGCTGGGTGAGTCTCAGGATCCGGAGAAATGATTCCTGAGTCAGAAATGTTTGAGGATAAGGAGTAAAACCACACATATATATATATATATACACACATACACATTTACTCTACCTCTCTGGTGTGTTGACAGGCTCTGAGTTTGTGACAGGATGGACTGGGAAGCGAGGCAGAAAGTTGAAATCCAAACTGGAGAAGACGAAGCAGAAGGTAAAGAGCATGGCCAGGGAGCTGTATGACGACCACTTCAAAGCTGTGGAGAGCATGCCCAGAGGAGTGGTGGTCACTCTGAGGAACATCTCCACACAGCTGGAGTCTGCCTGGGAGTTGCACATTAACCGACAGGTACAGAAACCGAACATGAGCACACAGATGTGCGTATTGGGTTGATTACAGTTGTAAACGTTAAGATGTGTCTGTGTGTGATGTTCACAGTGTCTAGAAGGGGAGAACACATGGCGGGACCTGATGAAAACGGCTCTGGAGAACCTGATTGTAGTTTTGAAGGATGAAAACACCATTTCTCCATATGAAATGTGCAGCAGTGGCCTGGTCCAGGCATTGTTCACCGTCCTCAGCAATGTGAGCACCCGTTCCACCTGACGTTTAGTTTTCTCTGTTCATTACCAAAGAAACAAAACAGCCTGCGGTTCAGTGTTACATAAAGTAGACACAGCTGTTTGTTCTCAAGCGTCTTTTGAAAGTTTTGCTGTTTTTCCTTTAACTCAGAAAGTGATATAACGGCTTTAAATGGATCAGGGTCAGCGGATGGCTCTGATTCGGTGTTGTCAGAATGCTGAGGGTCGTTTCAGGGCAGACAAACCATTTAAAAACTGTAATTCATGGAATATTTTCTAATCTTAAAAGTAAAATGAAGGAAACTTTCTGAAATTTTCCATAGAAATAAAATGGGTCATAGTTTAGAAATGAGAGAGATCTACCAGCAGAACAACTACCCACAGGGGTCGAGTTGAGGGTGACCGTTCGTACGGGTGTCTTTGTGGATCACCTGCCTGGAAACATGCTGGCAGCAGACTTAATCTGTAGAAATAAACAAGTCTGTCTTTAAGCAAGAACAGACTGAAGTGAGAGAAGAACCAGATTCCAGGACAGACGAGTCCAAATGTGAGATTTTTGCTACAAACCACGATGTTCATGTTGTTAAAATGATGAGTGCGATTAATCAGTGTGTGGGAATAACACACTGAGTCAGGCTCATGGTTGTAGAAATGTTTCTGTGCATTTTTACAATAAAATCTTCACAATTCACTTCTCACATAAAGAAGCCAATAAATTGAAGTTTATTTCTTTCTTTGTTTAAAATGTCTACTTATTTCTACTTTCTCGTTCCATGTCAGTCAGTTTTTGAAGCATTGAACAAAGTGAACTAAGAAGAAGTGGCAGGAGGGGATGAAACCTGATGTTTTAATAAATATTTAAGTCTTTTGTCCTGCACTAAAACATTTAGTTATTTTACGTTTAAGACTTAAAGCAGCAACAGTGGTCTGTTCAGGATGTTCAGTGTGATTTTACAGCTGTTTTTTTCCTCATCTGTGTGTCTTTAAACAGAGTGTTGAACCTGACATGAAGCCTGATTGTAAGCCTTTAATGGAACGGATCAATGTCTTTAAGGCGGCTTTCAGCGAGAATGAAGACAACGAAAGGTAACCAGACTCCACTCCTACGTTAACCTCCACATCTGTCAGGTTTAATGATTTTCACTAATGATCTGTAATTACTGTCAGTTGGTTGAAGATTGACAGTTCTGGTTAAAAGATGAGCTACTCAACTTTATGATGAGTGAAGCCTGCTGTTATGAAGCTTGGAGGTGGTGTTTATTTTCTATCGGAAGCTGTGGGTGGGTAAAGAAATGGTAGAGCCTCACAGTGCAGCTGAGATGAAGGTGGGGAAGCTCCTTGCGGGAGGACATTCCTCTGGTTGGATGTACATGTCAGGGTTATTTCCTAGACGGGAACACTGAGGTGATGCGACACGTTTTCTTGTAACGGCAGCTTCCGGTGCTGCATGCACGTTTTCAGCCAATCACCACCGACTGAATTTCTGCTGTCTGAACATGAAACACAGCTTACATCCTCTCTACCAGCAGTACAGATGTTCTGCTGTCCAACTCTTCTGTGTGGCTCAGATGATCTTCAGCCTGAAAGCTAAATGTTTACTTTTAGTTAAAATCTAGACTTTGTACACAGACCATGAACAGTAAACTAATGTTTACTTTATTCTCCTGAAATAAAACATTTTGGTTAAATACAGTCTAGTTTAAAGAGGGAGATTACAGCTGATGATGAATCCTGTGTGTGTGTGTGTGTGTGTGTGTTTGTGTGTGCAGCCGACCAGCTGTTGCCTTAATCCGAAAGCTGATAGCAGTCCTGGAGTCAATCGAGCGTCTACCTCTGCACCTGTATGACACGCCAGGATCTTCATACAACCTGCAGGTGAGTCTGTGTCTTCTGGATCATGGTGTGACATCTGAGACGCTCCCATCAGCTTCATTACTATGTACCACAGCTGTTGATGAAGTAAGTGTGTGTGTGTGTGTGTGTGTGCCCGCCCACGTGCATCAGATCTTGACGAGGCGGCTGCGGTTCCGTCTGGAGCGAGCTCCGGGAGAGACGGCTCTGATCGACCGGACCGGTCGCATGCTGAAGATGGAGCCACTCGCCACTGTGGAGTCTCTGGAGCAGTACCTGCTGAAGATGGTGAGCTCACACTGAGCATGCTCACCGACCACAACCAGACTTTTAAAACAAATGTAAACGTCTAAAGTCCAGGGCTTCAAAGCCAGACCAACATCTCCAGATGACGTGTTCGTCATTTAGATCCTGCTGCTCCTTTTAGGTGTTACAACATTAATCCAGCAAAATTCCCAATAAAGCTCCCATTCCTAGATTTCCCTGTTTCTTTTGTCAGAAACTGGGGCTGAAAATTGCTCTGTTCTGACAAAGCTATGATTTTATAAATAATAATTTTATAAATATTATCTGATAAATATTCAGGGAACTTTAAGCCAATGTCTGGACTCAAGTGGACCATGATCTCCCACAGGGGAGGTTCTTAACCAGTATACTTGTCTCAGCCTCTCCTCTTCCTCTTCCAGGTGGCTAAACAGTGGTATGACTTTGAGCGCTCATCCTTTGTTTTTGTGAGGAAACTGAGAGAAGGGCAGACTTTCACCTTCAGACACCAACACGACTTTGATGAGAACGGGATCATCTACTGGGTTGGAACCAACGCCAAGTAAGAGTAGCTGCTACGGACAGAAATGTCTGAGATCTGTAGGACAGATTTTATTCAGAAGTCACATTAAGTCTCCGACTGAGAAAGCGGAGCATGGTGTCAGATTTATGCAGCATGGATCAGCGTTGTAGCTTATTTTACTAATGATGCTTCATGTAAATGTTACCATGTGATGATTTAGACTTGGTTTGATCTTCTGCTCCCGTCAGGACGGCCTATGAGTGGGTTAACCCTGCCGCTTACGGCCTGGTGGTGGTGACCTCTTCAGAGGGGCGTAACCTCCCTTATGGACGGTTGGAGGACATCCTAAGCCGGGATAGCTCCGCCCTCAACTGCCACACCAACGATGACAAGAATGCTTGGTTCGCTGTTGACCTCGGCCTGTGGGTCATTCCCTCAGCATACACGCTGAGGCATGCCAGGTAATTTAATACACACACACACCAACAGACAAACATCTCGACATTAATGACGACACAATGAGAATTTTATTTAAAATACGCTGTTTGGTTTGTGTTTCCCTGCTCATCTTCCTCTGCTTCATCTCGTTTCAGGGGCTATGGGCGCTCTGCTCTGAGGAACTGGGTTTTTCAGGTATCAAAGGATGGTCAGAACTGGTCCACCCTGTACACCCACATAGATGATGGCAGCCTCAACGAACCCGGGTATAACCTGTAACTTAAACCTTACAGTTACAGTCTGAAAATGCGACTTTAAAATGATTCTTATGTCATTTGTATATAACTGACAGATATGATGGCTAAGATGACAGGCTGCATCTTTTCTTCATGCTGTGTTCTTGTTTTCATAGTTCAACGGCCACATGGCCTCTGGACCCATCCAAAGAGGAGAAGCAGGGCTGGAGACACATCCGGATCAAACAAATGGGAAAGAACGCCAGCGGTCAGACCCATTACCTGTCTCTGTCTGGACTCGAGCTGTACGGCACCGTCACCGCCGTCTGTGAGGACCAGCTGGGTGAGAACCGACTTCCAACTGAGGATGAAATTCTTTGCACTCCGGGCCTTTTTGTGATCACGGGGTCACATGTCAACATGGGTGTGGAAGCTGGCTGTTCTGATCACTCGGGCTTGACCTTCTGGAAAGAACGTCTGCAAACGTGATGTTTATGTTGTCTTTCAGTGCAGGTGTTAGTTTTGCAGGCATTTTAAACAAGGACTCACGTTTTTAACTCAGACTTAGTTAATTTTGGATGAAACTTTAACCAATCTCTGTTTAACTGAGCAGGTAAGTGTCAACAGCCAAACAGACTAGCTTATCTCTGATCTTGGAACAGTTTTAGTTTAGGAAAATGTGCTGTAGTGTAAGATTTCTACCCCTGTTGAACTGGTCATCCTACAAGGCTTTTCTACATGTGTACATCCACTTTGTACAAGCAGTCACAGCTTCAGTGACTACTCTGTAGCCCTTTTCACATTTCAGTAACACCTCATCTACAGAGGTGTAGCCTGGAGCTGTTCCTGAACGGTGGAACTCAGTACTGTATCGCTGTATGTTTGCAGCTTTGCACAATCAGCTAAGGATTGTAAGGATTTCCATATTTCTCCTTCTTCAGTCAGAATATCATGAAACCACTCAGTTAATCTGGTGGAATTTCAGTGTGTAAAGGGCAAGGGAGCAAGTCTCATCTGGACACTGGTCTCTGACCCCCTGAGATGGACCTGCATCCAGAACCATCATTCATCACCTATGATAGAACCACATGAACAAGGATTACTGTGGAACCCTTCTTGAAGCTCTTTTGAAAATCTAAGAGCGACGTCACAATGTTCAGACTTTACTGAGCAGAAAAGAAGCTTCATGTTAACCTGGTCCAGAGTTCCAGAGACAGCATTGACTTCTCTGGACGCGGCGCCATCTGGGATGGACCATCACAAAGTGGAAACCTGGACTGTGGTCAGACCGGTCAATATTCCATATCTTTGTGGAAAGACATGTAGTGAAGAGCAAAGGAGCATCCAGACTGTTGTCAGCAACAAATACTGATTAATTAAATTCTTTCATGCCCAAAAATTGAACTCTGGAAGGGAAAGATTTCTAAATCCATTTCAGGACAGCTGCAGAGCTCAGCGTCCTAAATAACCACCACACCTGGACCGTAGACACCGAGAGAATCTTTGATCATGTCAGAAACCAACGACGATCACAGAGGTTTAGCCTGGTCTGAGATTTAGACTGATTCAAGATTTAGCCTGGTTTGAGATTTAGTCTGGTCCGAGTTTTAGCCTGGTTCAAGATTTAGCCTGGTCTGTGGTTTAGTCTGGTTCGAGATTTAGCCTGGATCAAGATTTAGCCTGGGCTGAGATTTAGCCTGATTCTGACAGTTTTAAGCCTGACTGACCTTCATTTGAAAGCCATCTCTAAAGTTAGGAGGATGATGTCAGAATCAGATCTTGAAAAGATAAGAACATTTTCATATTGATTATTGTAATTCTGTTTTCGCTTGTTTCAATAAGGCTCAGTCAGACCAGACTCTCAACAGACTTCAGTTAGTGCAGACCTCTGCTGTCCATAGTCAGGTACGCCCAGAGCAGCCCACATCTCCACAATTTCATCATTGGCTTCTAGTCAAATTTTCTTTTGTCTTTCAAATTTTAGTTTTGACTTTCCGGGCGTTAAAATGGTCGGCCCCCCAGTATATTGCCGACTTGCTGTGTCGCTACTCCTCAGGGCGCATCCTTCGGTCTTCTGACCAGAGCCTCCTGAAGGTCCCAAAGACCTGTTTTAAAACCGAGGGAGACCTGGCTTTTCAGGCTGTAGCCCCGAGATTCTGGGAGGACTTGCCCTTGTCCCTCTATGTGGTCGAGTTGAATAAGATTTTATTTAGGGAAGTTTTTGGTTGATGGTTGTTATTTGTTTCATGCAATTAATATGTTGTTTTATTGCACCATTTTATGTACAGCACTTTGTGATTTTTATGTGAAAACTTTTTACTTTACCTTCCATTCAGAGGATGCTGCAGGATGACCCCTCTGATATATCACATAGGTTTTCATTCCCTGCGCGAGTTTCATTGGTCTGCCGTTATGGCTCCGACACGATCGTTTATAGAACGTAACAGCGTTCATGAATCTTCACAAGTAATTAATCGTGGTGTTTAATATGCAGGTAATTGTGAAATTACGTTATCATAACATCCCTGTTCTGTCCTCTTTCAGGTAAAGCTGTGAAAGAGGCCGAGGCGAACCTTCGCCGCCAGCGCCGCCTCTTCCGTTCCCAGGTCATGAAGTACATCGTCCCAGGTGCGCGAGTCGTTCGTGGGATTGACTGGAAGTGGCGAGACCAGGATGGAAACCCAGCAGGAGAGGGCACCGTCACCGGGGAGGCTCATAATGGTAAGATATGTCAGCACTAAACGGAAACCTATAAACTGCTGATGCATCGTTCTGTCTGCCTGAGCCAGGATCCTTAACCAGAAAAAGATCCTCAAAGAATTTTGTTCTTTTTTTCAAGTTCAGAAGTTCTGATCTTTTTCTGTCTTTAGGGGCTTAAATGTGGGCAGATGTTCAAGGCATCAATTCAATTTTTTCCAATTTTTGTCACCATGGTTCAGATGTACACACATTTCCCCTTTAATCAGTCATCTCAAATCTGAACACTTGAGGTGTCTAAACACCTCCACGTTCTCCTGGTTCCCTCATGACCTGGGAGCCCTCTGATGTCACAGTTGATGTGTCTGTGTTTACTGCAATGTTAACAGTAGTCAAATCGTATCATTCCACAAACACAGCAGAGATTATTCACAGTGGAACAAATTTAAGTGTGGACTCTTCAGACAATGTTTACCTGTTGCTCAGCTGGGTTTCGCCATGGTTTCTGGTACAGGGGTTCTGTTTCTGTGGCTAATCTGAGCCTGGGTCAGCAGCTCAGATGTTTCTTTTCCTAGCAAGAGCTTATTCTTGGAGGTCCTGAGATGAAATATGTAACTCAAACACTGAGTTACTTGATTATTTCAGGGACGACTCTTTTAGAAGGCATACTAAACAAAAAAAAACTCAGAGGAAAGGGATCTGTGGGGGATCCAAATTATATGACACCTGAGTCAAGTCAGCTTACTGCTCTGAATATGAAGGAGCAGCAGATCTCCAAGCTTTGGCTGAGTGATCGACCTCCTCACTCTTCAGTCTTTCAAGATCTTCTTCAACTGACCAAATTTCCTAAATCTACCCTAAACTTTGGAGCTTGGTGGAAATGCAGCAGACTGAGGGCGTAAATAGTCTCTTAGGTAATGAAAAACAGCCCATTGAAGATCAGTGCGGTTTCTGATCCCACCTTCGCAGCCTCGTCCTTTCGGTCACTGCAGTCGACCAGGCTTGGTGATGACCAGCTGCTCCTCCACCATTACGAGGCTGCACCAGTCTTCCTGTCCATTCGTACTCCTTTATACTGTCACTTAGAGGAGGAATTTGAATTTATTAGCCTGTCAATTTCCAACCCACCTTACAGGTAGATGGACGTTGGGTACAGCACAGCTTACCGTGCTTGCAGAGAGTTGTGTTGATTATTTTCAGCTTGGGATTGTTTTTATGTAGGTCGGACAAAGAGGCAGCAGAACAACAGGAAGTCTAAACACAAACAGAAAATTTAGATTTTTTTCTTATACGCAAACCTGTTAGTATGCAAAACAGGAATCATAATACATTAATACAAACACAACAGAAACTAATTCCATGTTTCCACTTTTTCCTCATTTCCAGTTCTTCCTGCTACTATTTACCTGCTATCCTCACTAAACCAACTCCANNNGCTGCTTTGTGGCGCCACCGTGCATCAGAAACGTCTTCTTGGCTTTATTCCAGCCATAGAGGAGCATTATTTTTCTTAATTGGTGGAAAGTTTGAGGAGGCCGATCGCACAGATCCAGGCTGCTGGTTCTTCAGGGAAACCAGTAAAAAGGCTTTCCCTGTTCACGTGCCTTCTTGTCTTAATGATTGAACAAATACACAATAACTGTCCACAATCGCTCTTATTTCTCAGTAGAAACAGACCCACAGCATTTCCATCTGGCTGCTTAGCTTTCTGCCCTTTGAAGCAGTTACAAGCAGGCACGAGTGACGTATGCATAAATTAAAAAAATCACCCATTTACCCCAAAGAGTCACACACCACCGTTCCTGAGAAACTGCTGATAATATTATAAGTGATAGTGTTTGGGGCACCAGGGATCTAGTGGAGGTTTAAGAGTAAATTTTGGCTTAATCTGAGAGTCAAATTCTTACTCAGGTGTTTATTTTCTTCCTGAAGAAACGGGGGTGGGTTGTTATCCCTCTGATTCAGACCTCTACAAGCATCACCCACGTTTTCAGATTTTCATTATAATCTCAGTCTGAGCTTTTTGATTCAATTCGGTGTTTGTGTCTCTTATCGAGAGCACCTTCATCCCATTTGTTTAATCGTCTGAAATACTCTGATTCTTTCTTTCTTTCTTGCTTACTGGCTTTCTTTCTTTGTCTGTCTTTCCTTTCTGCAGCTGGAATCTTTTCTTTAACAGTGAAAGTCACAGTGAAACAGCATGTTTAGGAAATATCCAACAATATTAAGTACACAAAACAAAACAGAAGATATGAACTATTTCCTCTCATTAACTTCAGCTCTGAAGACATACTTGTATGCAGCCATGTTGCTGTCCATATGATGCATTCAGGGACCAGGAAATGGTTCCTCATTGGCTGATCTCTGGTCGCCACCACCCCGCTGATCTTTGAAGCTGCAGCAGATTAAACTCTGCTGAACTTCATCATCTGGTCTAAGCAATGCAGTGGTTATCAGGTATATGATGAATATAATGGAAAAGCATTACAAGTTTCCTCCCCATCTTTATATTTCAGAGCTGTCTCAAACCACTAAACATGTTGGCACTGTTTGTTAAAGACCACAGAAACATGGGGATATTTGTTCATCAGAAGCAAGTGCTTCAGTCAAATTAACAGCAAGGGTGGATCTTAGCTTATGATCGGATTTCCTGATGTTGTTGTTAAAATGGTAAAATAATGCTGCTGTTGACATCCCCATCTTCAGCTTCCATCCACTGTAGGTCTGTTGAATACAATCGTAGCACATGTCCCGTCCCAGGTACATGAAGACCTGGGAGAACTTTGATGTAAAAACTATTTCAATAAATTGATGAAGATGTCACGAAACTGGACTTTATTACTGGAAAAGGGATTACATTATCATTGGAATTTTTTGCCACTTTATTCTTTCCATGGTGCGGTTATTTTTGTTTGAATATTATTATAAAAGAAAACAAAGTTGTTTGCTTTTCATTGTGACTTTAAAGGAGAATTTCACATGAATGTGATCTGGTACTCTGTGGAGCTGTTCTGACTGTAAGCCGCTTGTCTGCTGTCCACCTCCCTCTACCACTCTCTCTCTTTCTCTCTCTCTCTCTCTCTCTCTCTCTCACACACTCACTCTCTCTCTCTTTCACTCTCGCTCTCTCTCTCTCTCTGTTTCCCTCTCTGCCCGTCTCTGACATCCATTCGTCCGTCTCCCTCCTATCTCTTTGTCCATCCAGGCTGGATTGATGTAACCTGGGATGCTGGCGGCTCTAACTCTTACCGTATGGGCGCTGAAGGGAAGTTTGACCTCAAGCTTGCTCCAGGGTATGACCCTGAGTCGGCTGCAACAGCGCCATCACCCAAACCTGTCTCATCCACTGTTTCAGGTCCCGCCTCCTGCACGGTGGGACCCTCTGTGACACCGGTGGCCATCGGCGGAACCACCACTGCTTCATCCTCCTCGTCTTCCACCTCATCATCTTCACAGCAGCCTTCTTGGAGTAGCCTGGTGAAAAATAACTGTCCTGATAAAGGTGGGGCCAGCTCCTCCAGCAGGAAGGGAAGCAGCAGCTCTGTCTGCAGCGTGGCTTCCTCCTCTGATATTAGTCTGAGCTCTGCGGCCGGACTGCCTGGTTTGGGGGGTCTGCAGCTGGAGAGGAAGGCCGAGGGACTGCTTCTTGACCAGGGTGTCGGGGTGGGAGGAGTGATGGGAGGAGGGTTGGGCTCTGAAGGACATCAGCAAGAGCCGATCGTTGTGCTGTCTTCTGCAGCAGAAGGTGGATCCGGTTCAGCATCCAGCTCCGGCACGCTCACTGCTGACACGTCTGCAGCTGGAGATGAGCATCACCCAACATCAGGGACGGCCACTACTGACCCTGCGACAGCCATCTCCATGGGACTGGTGAGCGTAAGCTCCCCCGACGTCAGCTCCGTGTCAGAGTCTTCCAGCAAAGACACGCACTCCCAGAGGCCTCTGTGCTCTGCAGCAAACACACGGCTGTCCGTCAGCTCCTTGCTGGCCGCCAGCGCTCCCATGAGCTCCAGCGCCAGCGTTCCCAACCTGTCATCCCGCGAGGCCAGCCTCATGGAGTCATTTGTCCGCCGCGCTCCCAACATGTCGCGCACCAACGCCACCAACAACATGAATCTGAGTCGCAGCAGCAGCGACAACAACACAAACACATTGGGCAGAAACGTCAGTACCGCAAGTAAGTACCTCAACCTGCATCATCATTAGAGCAGTACCACGCTAACACAACGCTATCAGAGCAGTACCACGCTAACACAACGCTATCAGAGCAGTACCACGCTAACACAACGCTATCAGAGCAGTACCACGCTA
>JBAGKP010000022.1:25280014-25296383 GCA_037177255.1 Melanotaenia maccullochi | reverse complement strand
TAAGTACAGACCATTTACCATTTAGATAATGTAGCATGTGTTTTCCAGGACAAATGTAACTTTCAAAATCTGGCAAGTATTTGACATTATATGTTTAAAGCGCAGCACTACAAGCAAATAGTGTAAAATTTATAACAGTTATCACCATGAAACCTTCCTGGTTTATTTCACACATTTTTTGTGGGACAAGTTTAGTGAAATTTTATGTTTAAATATGCAAATGAGGTGTTATATAACCAAAAATATGATAATTTGCATGCAGTTCTAGGAAACATGAACACCGACGTTCATATGTCATGTTCTGGCGCACCTACTGGAATTACAAATTCAACACAGCTCCGTTATAAAGCATCTGATGTGCAAGCATCAGACCCAATCAGATTCACAGAAAATTAGATGAAAATTCCAGTAATCGAAGCTTTGTTTTAATCAAAATAGAAAATATAAAGTTTTGTTTATCGCATCACTTCCGGTCTGTATGACCTACTTCTGGTATTACCTGCCAGTGAATAAGAAGCTGTGGTCTGTAGCGGGTTAAAGATGATGCTAATTTTATGATGTCATGCAACGTGAGAAAGCCTCACCACTTGACATGTGGACAACAGAATTTAACCCTTTAAAATTCTGTTAAATTTACCAAAGTAAATGATAAAACGTCACCTTTGATAATATTTTTACCAATTCTTTGAATGAGGTGATCCATTCTGGAATATTAGTTACAGACATATGTGATCATTTCCCTATATTTCAGTTTCCTGGGCTTAACGGTTAATATAGCAAACAGAGAAGAAACCGAACATCGCATCGTTTTTATTTCAGCGTTTAAGAAAGAGCTTGAGGAGCCTCCTGGAGGGAAGGGTTCAGATTTCCAGATGCTGAACCTGCTTTCCACTTGTGTTATCTGCTGCCCTAAATGTAATGGAGATGATAGCAACCCCTGGTTTACCTCAGGATTATAGAAATCCACAAATAGACGAAATTGGTGCTTTTCTTTCTTCTACTTTCTTATAAGAAAAGTAGAAGAGTGTCTTGCAGATGAAATCCCTAAGTATGATTCAGAAAATGTGTTTACTGACCTTGTATTATAGCCTTATTTTTCCCAAATATTAGTGTAACATCGTACGGGGTTCTCACTGTTATACTTGTCTTAAAACGTCTACATTACAAAGTTAGGTCCACGTTTTCATTTGCATTTGTTCAGTCTTTGCAACTTTTTTTTTTTACAGTTCAAATTTGTACTTTTGTATATAAAACTGTCTCCATCTCTGTCAATATTTCAAAGCAATTTAAAAACAATTCTTGAAGCTTCTACTTTGACTAAATGATGAATGTGAGAATTGTAAATCATTGTTTTTGTTTGGTGTTTTGGGATCGAACTGGTCAGCTCAACCTTTCTTACTGGCTGCTGCACATGAGCAGATGTAAACATGCTGAGTAGACACGGCTGTTATCTGACTGATCATCCAATCTGGTAAATCAGGCTTCTCCCTTTCTTCCTGAAGACTTCCTGGACAGTTGCCGTGCCAACACACTGTTGGCTGAGCTGGATGATGAAGAAGACCTCCCAGAGCCTGATGATGATGATGATGAAAATGAAGATGACAATCAGGAGGATCAGGAGTATGAGGAGGTCCTGGTGGGTAAACAGAACTTAATGTAGTTCATTGAGTTTGTCTGAAGTCATGGTTTCCAGGAAGTGATGTCATGCGTGTGCGGCTTCCTTCTTCTAGGAGGAGGAGGAGTACGAGACCAAAGGAGGACGCAGGAGGACGTGGGACGACGATTTTGTCCTAAAGAGGCAGTTCTCTGCTCTGGTCCCTGCTTTCGACCCCCGACCAGGAAGAACCAACGTCCAGCAGACAACCGACTTGGAGATCCCTACACCTGGTACACCACATACACACACATGCACACACACACACCAGACCACTGCTGTTAATTTACTGGCTGACATGTGGAGGACTGAGAGAATTACATCCACGAGGAGCTGAAGTTTTAGCTGTTCATGGAGCATCTTCATCCAGACTTCAAAGGTTAGTCAGACTCTGATTTTATTTGTGGAACATATTTCGTCACACGTTCCATTTCCAGGCACAGCTGCTGGACTCTGAACCAGCTTTTTCCAGTTTGTGTGTTTGTGTTCATGTCAAGCATCAAAATAAATAATCATTCCCCGTATTTAACCTGCAGTGGACACAGAAACAAACCAAACACAAAACAACTGAAGCGTCCAGAAAAAGTCAGAAAACTAAATCAGAGCGAACTTTTTTACCCAAACGTGTCGTGTTGTTTACAGCAGCCGTCATGTTCGGCACAGACCCAGCTGGACGAATCCTCCACACAGATGAGTCTGACGATTACTTCCTCCAATATGACCTGATTGTGGATTTAAAGACCACGACAGTCTGATTAGACGATCTGTGTGGTGCTGGCCTCTTTGGCTTGATACCAGAATATTACTGCAGCGACTCCAGCTTCTGTTTTATTAGTCAGATGGTGAAAATAATGTCACGTTTTAGATCAAAGTTGAGCTTGACATCCGTGCTGGTGGTAGGGCTGGATGATGACAAAACAAAACAACATCGATAAAAAAAATCATGTTGATCAATAGCGGACAGGATAAAAAAATACCTTCATTATTCAGCAGAACCGATCTAAGGTTGATATTTACATCCAGTTTATTAAGCCTAATGAAAGTTTAAGGTATGAAACTATTATATTATTCCAACCCGCTTTTCATCATGACATTTAAATATGTTAAATTTCGGTTTGATTTGGTTCAGGAACGCCGCGATCGGAGGTTCGGGAAGAAGTGGAGTGTGCTCCGTCTCCTCACCTCGTTCTCACTCTGAAGGTAAAATCTGGAAAAATCCGCACATTGAATTAAACCAGTAAAACCAATATCACATCATACAATTACAATTTCTGGAGGAACAGTTTTACTCCAGTTTTAATCTATTTTATTTTGATATCATAACAAAAGTCAGCACAAAGGTTTTAAATGTGATCCAAAGGACAGATCCTGGTCTAAAATAACTCCAAAGTTCCTCACTCAGGAAATGATGATGGAGAGATGCATGTGCGTGAAGAAAACACACGTGTGTGGTGTTCTTTTGTTTTGCGTGTCAGGTGGCTGGACTCGGAACGACCCGGGAGGTTGAGCTTCCACTCTCGAACTACAAGCTGACCATCTTCTACTACGTGCAGCGGCTTCTGCAGCTCTCCTGCAGCGGATCTGTAAAGACGGATAAACTACGGCGGATCTGGGAGCCCACGTACACGTAAGAGTCCGAACCTAATCCAGTTTAACTGGACCAGAGTCTAATCCGAGTCTGATCCGGCTCTGGTACGAGTCGGGTCTGAGTGCGATCCGAGTTTGATCTGATTGGGTCAGCGTCTGATCCCAGTCTGGTCTGAGTCAGGTCCAAGTGATCCGAGTCAGACCGACGGCCTCATGTGTGGCAGGTGTTTGAGTGTCTGTGTTGTTCTGCAGGATCATGTACAGGGAGCTCAAAGACTCTGATAAAGAGAAGGAGAGCAGCAAGACGGTGAGTCATGCAGTCCAACATCTCTCACGTTTATTAATTCACGTTTCATCCTGAGTAAAATCAACCAGGAATCCAGCTGCAGGTTTCTGCTCTGAATGATCAGGTCTGTTTCCAGGGGGCAGAGAAACCTCCTGATCATGGTCTTCTGCTCTGTTTCTGTCTACAGGAGTTCCTCGAACATGGCGTCGGGGGGCGATCAGGAGGCCTGAGCCCAACCTCGGTGTCAGGTAATCAGAGCAGTGAGATCCTGGGTTGGGCGAGAGAGGCAGCGCAGGCCAAAGCCGGCTGCAGCCAGAATGCATGTGGGGTGGAGGACGTCCTGCAGCTGCTGCGCATCCTGTACATCATCGGGAGGGACGCCGCCTCCAGTTCACGCACATTACAGGAGGGTACGAAACGCACACATACACAGATAAGATGGTTTTAATGTTTGATTTTTATACATTTACCGTCAAACGATGCAGAGTCCACATCACTGCAGCAAACCAGAGACCCACCCTCGAATCTACCAAGTGTCCACTGCTGCATGATCTTCAGAAACCAAGAAGAAAAGATTAAAAATCTTTGTGGTTTCACAGAGATAACAGTGGAGAGATTAGTGTTAGACGTGTGTGTGTGTGTGTGCTCTGATCGCCATCATTTTACAGCAGAATTAGATAAAACTCGCTGGTGTTTGCAAGCATCAGAAATGATTTCTGAGCGAAAGTATTTTCTATAATCTAAAAGTCAGCTTTGATTTGTGGTGATGTTCCTCCAGATGTGGACGAGCTGCAGTTCAACGCCCCACCGGAGGAGTTCACCAGCAAGAAGATCACCACCAAGATCTTGCAGCAGATCGAGGTTTGTTTCTTCTTCATGCTTTACTTGTTGAGGTTTTCTTAAAGATTCCCAGTATTTAAAAAGAAGTTGTTTCTCTGTTAAACTAGCAGATGATGATGATGATGATGTTGGTGTCGTCCTGACCGTGTGAAACACAGCAGGTGTTGATTCCCACCCACTTAGTTCACTGTTGATGTTGGTTTTCTGAACTGTTTCCATCTTTCAGGAACCTCTGGCTCTGGCTAGCGGGGCGCTGCCCGACTGGTGTGAACAGCTCACCTCCAAGTGTCCTTTCCTAATTCCCTTTGAGACCAGACAGCTGTACTTCACCTGCACTGCCTTTGGGGCCTCCAGGTGAGCATGAGACCCTCAGCTACTGATATCCAGCACAGAACGGGCGCAGCGGGCTGTTGGAGCTGTATTCGGACTTAAAAAACTGTTTTTTTTTCTTCTGCAACACAAACTAAACGAACCCAAACTAAAACACTGAAGCTGTTTTTTACAGTGACACTGAACACCACATTTACTAATGAAGGATTTTAACCCTTCACGTACTTTAACTATGATGGGCCATCTGGACATTTTTGCTTTTTTCCAGTGAATGTGTCAGAAAATGTCCTTTGTGTAAATAATTGTGCACTTTTTCAGGACAAATGTCGCTTTAAAAATCTGAGAAGTATTTGTTATTGTTAGGATATAAATATATAAAACTGTTCAGTGTCTAAATAAAAATATATTTTCATAAGAACAGCCATTTCCAGTGTCCATGTGACAGGTTTTCATGTTTGTCCGTGTTGAGTCTTCAACCTTCCACTCTGAAGAATCTCTAAAACATAAAGATGTATCACGAGATTAGATTTATCCAAAAGAAAAAAATGTTGTACAGTATAAGAATACGGAAGGTAAAAGACAATAAAATAGAAAAAACAATAATGAAGCAATTTGAGACAAAGAGAAACTACAGGTTAAAAATATTACTGTAATAAAGCTGGATATAAATATCCAGAGTATACAAACTATTACTTACTGTGGTGGAGGTGGAGATACTCCTCCTGTTGTCCCTGCTACATCTCCTTCCACTATTTACAAAACTATTACCAATAAAATCTGTACATCTGCAAACTATTGTGAAAAATACAACCAGGGCAAAGAAGAAAACCCAAAATATTTTTTACCAACACTAAAATCTTTAGACAGAGAACGCGGCTTTAAAAGTGTCGTCCTCCCTCTACACGGCTTCACAGGTGATCCTCACAGGGATGGTGGAGGTACGTCTACATTTTATGTGTGTGGAAGAAGTCTGAGACGAAGGTTTAACTCTCTTTATGTTTTGTCACGATGGCGTTTCTCCGGTTTATAACGTGTAAGAAGACAAAGATCATTTTAAAGTTAAACTCTGAAGTCTCTGTTTTCTCTTCAGCGTTGACCTGGACCAGGTTCCTCTGATCCAGATCTGTCTGTGTCCTGACCTCTGACCTCTGTGTCTCTGCAGGGCGATCGTGTGGCTCCAGAACCGGCGTGAGGCGACTGTGGAGCGCTCGCGGCCGTCCACCACTGTCCGCCGGGACGATCCCGGAGAGTTCAGGGTGGGCCGACTCAAACATGAGAGGGTGAAGGTTCCCAGAGGAGACTCCATGATGGAATGGGCGGAGTCAGTCATGCAGATCCATGCCGACAGGAAGTCAGTGCTGGAGGTGAGAGGTCAACTTTCCTCCCTGGTTGGTTTCCTGTTTGACTTCAGACGTTGGATGAGAGACGGAGAACAGGATCAGTGATGTTGTTTAACCAGGAATTTTTCCTACATTACTCATGGAAGCGTGTCTTATGTTCAGGTGGAGTTTCAGGGTGAGGAGGGAACCGGTCTGGGTCCCACTCTGGAGTTTTACGCTCTGGTGGCTGCAGAGTTTCAGAGGACGTCTCTGGGTATCTGGCTGTGTGACGACGACTTCCCCGATGACGAGTCGCGACAGGTCTGGAAGCAAACTCGGCTCGGCTGATGTGTAGATGGATTTGCTGCTTTTTTCCTTTCTTAACCCAAAACTTTCATTTTTACCTGTGTTACATCAGAAGGCTGCAGCAGGCTAGATCAGATTAAAGGAGGCATAATAACGTAAGAAATGTGGGGAACAGTGTTGAACCAGATCTACACACCTCTCTGGGATCTCCACAGACAGCCTCAGAAAGTTTTCTAATAGTTTCAAGGCTTAAAAATGAGGAAAGTGTTTTCACCCAGTCTCTATGGAGATGCTGGAATGTGAACAAAGACATTTATTGTTTCTTATTAAACTGAGGGGATTTGTTAGTGTTCAGATCTTAATGGGTTTCTTTGTTCAGGCTGGTTTTTGTTCTGGAAGCCCGGCCTCATCTTGTGCTTGTTCTCCAGGTGGACCTTGGTGGTGGTCTGAAGCGTCCTGGCTACTACGTGCAGCGTTCTTGTGGACTGTTCCCGGCTCCGTTTCCTCAGGACAGCGAGGAGCTGGAAGGAATCACCAAACTCTTCCACTTCCTGGGAGTATTTTTGGCCAAGTGCATCCAGGACAACCGCCTGGTGGACCTGCCTATCTCTCAGCCCTTCTTCAAGCTGCTCTGCATGGGGGACATCAAATCCAACATGAGCAAGCTGCTGTACCAGTCTCGCAGCTCGCCGCAGGGCCACGTCCCAGAGCGAGCCCACCTGCAGTCCTTCCTGCTGCTGTCAGAGCTGCAGTCAGAGGCGTCCACTGAGGAGAGTCAGGAGACCTTCTCAGTGGGAAGCTTCGATGAGGACTCAAAGTCTGAGTTCATCATGGACCCACCCAAACCTAAACCGCCCGCTTGGTACCACGGCATCCTGACCTGGGACGACTTCCAGCTGGTCAACCCTCACAGGTCAGAGAACTGCTTCCATCTCAGCCCAGCTGGAGCAGCACCAGCTGTTAATCAGTCTAGTTTAGAACTGTTTAGACCAGTCCAGGCAGCTGTAGCTCCGGAGGAAGAGCAGTCGTCCACCAACTGGAAAGTCAGTGGATTGATTCCAGGTTATTATAACAATAGCTGACAAGAGCTGTGTGTGTGTGTGTGTGTGTGTGTGTGTGTGTGTGTGTGTGTCTGTGGGTGACTGTGATGTGAGATGTAAAAATGCTTTGAGGGGTCAACATGACTAGAAAAGTGCTATATAAGTACAGTCCATTTACCAGTTACTATCCGGTTTAGTGTAGTCCGCTTCAGTATGATCCAGCCCAGTTTTGACCAGTCGTGTTCAGACCAATCCAGTTTAGTCCAGTTGAGTTTAGACCAGTCCAGTTTAGTCCAGTTGAGTTTAGACCAGTCCAGTCAAGTGCAGTCAGGTCCAGTTTAGACTAAGGCTGTTAAAAATAACGTGTTAATGTTGTGTACACATCAGCTGATGTTCATTGAGGCGGTGTCGACCTGTCAGTCCGACTCATCGACAGGGCGACGCCGCCCACTGTCAGAGACGTGGAGGCAACGTGGAACAAGAAGACCGGCTCTCTGCGTGGATTTGGGGCATCACAGGATGTTTTTGTTGACTTCCTGCTTATAGTGGGAATCTGTGAGACTGGAAGTCTCTGGTTTTGCCGGGTTGTTTATGGCAGTGGAATAAACCGGGTGGTGATACAAACGTCTCTGACAGCCTCCTCCTCCCTGTCTGTGATCAGCTGATCAGCTTTTCTCTTGTTGCGCTTGTTCATGGATCAGCTGAGGAGGAAACTAGTAGTTCATGGTTATTGGACACAATAGTTATTTAGCAAACCTGAGGAATCAGAATCTGTATCGGACAGAAAAAAATGGCATCAGAACATCCCTACTTACAATTAATCATGATTAATCACCATTCATGGCTGCCTGTAATCCCCCGTGGGGAACCAATGAGAGCTTGTAAATTCTGTGTATTATTGAATTGGTTTGAATCGTTTCATGAATCACGTTGTATAAACTCAGATCGTTGATGAATCACGTCGCATTGTGAACAGGGTGAATCGCTTAACTAATTAATTGACTGAAAAAATACTCAGTGAATGAATTGAAATAATAAATTAATACTCGTAAATTTAAAGTTAAATTTTTGGCCTCCTGGTAAAAATGCAGCATTTCATTTAAAGTTTGAAGTTTACAGGCTTTTTTTATACGGAGCATTAAATATGCGCTTTGGGAAGCCAAAGCAGCATTTTTACTTCCATCCCAGCCTGCTGATTATCTCCTCCTCCTCCCTCTCCAGAGCAAGTTTCCTGAAGGAGGTGAAGGATCTGGCCGTGAAGAGAAGACAGATTTTAGCCAGCAAGAGTCTGTCTGAGGACGAGAAGAACACGCGACTGCAGGACCTGATGCTGAGGAACCCCATGGGCTCCGGACCTCCACTCAGCATTGAGGACCTCGGGTAAAGTACACATGATGTACAGGTTGCTATGGAAACAGTCAGCTTTCTACAGAGAAGTTAGTTTGAAAACTGGAAACAGGTTACAAATGTGTCTCATGTGTGATGTCATCAGTCATGTGACGGGACTCTGCTGCTGCTCGGCGTCTGTCTGGTGTGCCGGCTCAGAAACAGGGATCGTGTTTTTTATTGAGTAAAAATAATTCTACGTGAGCTGTTTAATGTTTCCGACTTAAAGTCTGGAGCTTTTAACACCTGGGCCTCCCGTCATATTCACATGAACCTGCCTGCTCTCACGTTGCATGTTTTCCCACAGCTGGACTGGATGAATTCATCGCTTCATAAAATGGAAACAGGACTAGTTTTTAAATGAAGAACTGAAGTCGACATATTTAAACCTTCGATGTTTCCTCTCTTCAGGTTAAACTTCCAGTTCTGTCCATCCTCCAAAGTTCATGGATTCTCTGCTGTGGATCTCAAACCAAATGGAGATGATGAGGTAAAAACACTTCCAGACGTCCAGAACCAGAACCTGTAAACAGTTTGGTTCCAGTTAAAGGAATATTCCATGTAATGTGTGCAGATGGTGACCATGGAGAATGCAGAGGAATACGTGGAGCTGATGCTGGACTTCTGTATGCACACTGGCATCCAGAAACAGATGGAGGCCTTCAAAGGTAGAGAACACAAACACCTCATCTGGTCCTCCAGGGTTCCTGATCCTAAACATGATCCCTACACTGAGTCTGAGCCTGAAAGAGATCAGTAAATATTTTTATCTCTGGATGGCAGCCTGGTCTCCGCTACCAGATTGATGTTTCCAGACCTCCTCAGGATCTTTCCTTCCACATTTTGACATGAATAAATCCTGTTTTTCGTTTCTGTTCATGTGCGACACATTTCTCATGATTTTAACAGTTTATTCACTTTTTTTATTCAGTTTATTTCACTGAAAATAGTTTAAATTCTCATCATAAATTCTCCTGTTTGAGCTTTGATTCTGAAGGTGAGCAGATCCTCATGGATTACCTACAGTCCCATTTAACATTTCTCTTGAGAATTTACTCTCAGGCTGCTTCTGTCAAGGAAAAAACTGTAAATCCAGTTTAGATTTTAAACGAAAACTCCAGATAACAAGTTTTTATTTAATGCTTTTCCTACTAGTTATTAATCCAGTTCATCTTTAGTCTAGAAGTAAAACTTGTGAAATTTGTGAAAGTACCAGTAGGCAAAAGATGATGAATCAACAACAAAGATTTCAGCTTCCAAGAAAAGGGAACAAACTATGATGAGGCCTTTCTTTCTCTGGGCTTGACTAGGTAATGGTCAGCGATGGGGAAAAAAAAACAGACCAGTGTGTCTCAAAAGATCCGACAGCATGAAGCCAAATAAGTTAGAGCGCCACGCGGGGACGTCCTGAACACACAGAAATACCTGCTGATTAACGTAGAAATAAACTAGTCAGCTGTGATCGGTAGCAGAGTTTAACTCAAGCAGCATCCGCTCAGTCTCAGCAGGCAGCTGAATCTCCGTCTGCCAACGACATGGTTACCTAAAGACTGTTTCGTGGCGCTTTTCTTCTTACGTTTCTTTGTAAGCATCGGGGTGAAACTGGGTGCGAGGTTGGGGGGGCTGACGTTGATGAAAAGGGGGCCCTGCAGAAAAAGTTTGGGACCCACTGGATCAGATGGAGACTTCAGAACATTTCTGGGACAGAACAATAATTCGTATTAATCTCCCATAAAGCCCAGAAAAAACAACTTTAATTTCACGTTTTAAAACAAAGATTGTTTATGAAAATAAAACATCATTATGCTGTTCCTCCTCTTCATCACTGGATTCTTCTTCAGGTTGTTTTATTCTAGCTCTGGTCATCATCAACCTCTGAACCGGTTCTAACAGACCTCTTGTCTCTTCAGAGGGTTTCAACCGTGTGTTTCCGATGGAGAAGTTGAGCTCCTTCAGCCATAAAGAGGTGCAGATGATCCTCTGTGGCAACCAGTCACCTTCCTGGACTGCTGATGACATCATCAACTACACTGAACCAAAGCTCGGTTACACAAGAGACAGGTACCGTTCCCGTGTCCCAGGGCTCGGGCTGGTTTAATGAGGTCCCACATAAATAACGAGGTCCTCCTCTTCCTCAGCCCCGGCTTCCTGCGCTTTGTCAGAGTTTTATGTGGGATGTCTTCTGATGAGAGGAAGGCCTTCCTCCAGTTCACCACCGGCTGCTCCACACTGCCTCCTGGTGGCCTTGCTAACCTCCACCCTCGCCTCACCATCGTCAGGAAGGTGAGTCTGCTCTGTGATTGGCTCAGAAACGGGTCTAGAGCTTAATGATTGGACTCTGTAAGTTGACTGACTCCCCTCCCCCCTCCCAGGTGGACGCCACAGACTCCAGCTATCCCTCCGTCAACACCTGTGTCCACTACCTGAAGCTGCCCGAGTATTCATCCGAGGACATCATGAGGGAGCGTTTGTTAGCCGCCACCATGGAGAAGGGCTTCCACCTGAACTGACCTCCCACCGCCACACTGAGCATGCTCCTCAGATCCTTCTGTCCACCTGGCCGCAGCAGCCGGCCACGTGACGGACAGACAGACGGACTTCCTGCTGCTGGAGGAAGAGTTTATGTTGCAGAAATAAGATGACAGGAAGTTTCTGTCCTCTCCTGGTTTACTCCTTCCCTCGCCTCCTCCCCGGTGACCAGCAGCATCGTCCGAGCTGCCGTGGGTGTGTTTCCAGCTCCGACGCTGCAGGCTGGTTTGTGTGTGTGCTCCCATGCTCATCTCCTCCTCCTCCTCCTCCTCCTGTTCGCTCAGTTTTAGTGCCTGCTTTGACTCATAGAGCCTGTTTTCAGTTCCTCCTCCTTCTCTTACTTTTCGCTTGTGTGTGTGTGTGCAGCAGTTTTTGGTTTCTGACCAGATGAAAAGGTCAAAGTTCAGAGAGCATCTGATGAAGCTGTAGAGACAAACGCTGGTTGGTTGGCACATCACATGATGAAAACAAAGAAGCTCTGCTCTCCCTGTATTTTCTTTGTATATTATAAACATTTATTTAACTAATGTTGCAGTTTGAAGTAAACAAATATTTTCAAATGTGTATGCTCCAAAAATAATCATTAAAATGTTTGCAAACTATGAAGTAACTATGGAGTCCTGTGGTCTGTGGAGGGGAACCGGTCAGCCTGATCAGCATCGTTCAAAGTAAAATGAAACCTAATAATAGTTTAATGTCTCCACTGAGGAGCTTCTCCAAGTTGTTTTTCCTCAGGAAGAGCTGAGCCTTCCTCTCTAAGGCTGGGACATGATGAAACCTGGGGCCTCGTTCATAAAACCAGCGTACGCCACTTCTAGTCCACTTCCAGGAATTAAAAAACAAACTTGGTGGGAGTACGTGCCTTTGTCCACAGCTACCGTCGGTTCGATCCTCAGCCAAGTCGTGTTCATGTCGACGTGTCTCTGAGCACAACACCGAACTCCTGATGGATCGTGGTCGAGCACCTTGCATGGCAGCTTCTGCCATCAGTGTGTGTGTGTGTGAATCGGTGAATGTGATGTGTGACGTACAGCTCTTTGGGTATCATTCCAGGTACAGAAAAGTGCTGTATAACTTGGACCATTTACAGTTTTAAAGAGGCCCATTTGATATTAATATTCCTTAGATTGCTCACCAAATAAAAAAACAGGATTTACTAGAAAAAGATGTTAATACAACAATTTACATGTTAAAATGCATTCAAGTTAAATACAGTCTGCTGCCAACATGCCAGGCAGATTAATAATAGCAAAATCGTGGTTTCCATGGAAACATGCTCATCAGTCAGGCTACCTGTCGCTATTCAGCGCGTAAAGACGCTTAACGGCTGATATGGCGCCAAACTTCAGCGTGAGCGGATTTTTGGAGACCAGCAAGACTTCCTGCACGAATCATGAACCGGTTCTGACTGCCGTGTGCTGTCGTCTCAGACCTCTGCGATGCTTTGGGCGTAAAAGGAGGAACCAGGCTGTGCCAGTCCCTCTGCAGGTAATGACAACACTGGGTTTCTGGCACCCAGCACCTTCCAGAGGGACCCAGCTGACCGGTCGGGGACGTCACAGCCAGCCTTCAGACGTGTTAGACGGCATCATCGGTTTGTCCCAACAATGAACTTTGCAGCAACGTCCAGTTTCCCTGATGGCATCTGTGCTATTGATGCACTGAAGTTGCAAGTTAGAAGGAAATGAATGATAATAACCTCAGAGGGAAATTGCAAATTGGTTAGTGACAGTAAATTTATTTCCAAAGTATTTTCAGTATCTAAACGTCCAAATCGTACGATTCTACATGCTGCTCACCAGTGTTGTGGCTCTTCAGCCGGGGTCCACGGCACCACATTACGGTGTCTGCAAACGCTTTTCTGATGGAGTCATCCCAACGTAGCAGTCAGTAAAAGAACATTCATCCTATGACCTATGACCCAGCAGAGCGGGACGCAGGCTGGAGGCTGGAAGTGATGCATCCACTGTGGATTTCCTTTTATTTATTTATTCTTACACATTGCTTCTTTTAAATTGTTCCCATTTCCACCAAGACAGTCGATTTCCCTCTATGTGGAGGCTACATCCGGCTGAATCCAGAATTTCATCAGAAAAGAGCTCTTAGGACCACAGCTCAGCAGACCAGGTCCTGTTTTCTTTAGTCCAGGTAAGACGCTTCTGACGTTGTGTTGTGTTCAGGAGCGTCTTGACAAGAGGAATACGACATGTGAAGACCAGGTCCAGGATCCGTCTGTGTGGTGGCTCTGGAAGCTGTAACTCCAGTCTCAGTCCACTCCTTGTGAAGCTCCCTTTATTTCTGAACAGCCTTTTCCTGACCGTCCTCTCCAGCTGCTTCATCCTGCTGATTGTTCCACCTTTTTCTTCCACTCAACTTTTTATTTGATGCAGCACTTTGAGAGCATCCAGCTTCTTCTGCAATCACCTTTCTAGGCTTTTCCTCCTTGTGGAGGGAGTCATTGATGGTTTTCTGCACAACTATCAGGTCAGCAACGTTCCCCATGATGGTGGATTCTACTGAAATAAACTGAGACCATTTAAAAGCTCAGGAGTCCTTCTGGATGAATTAGACGACATATATTGTGAATGTAATCGGATCAGTTGCTAATTTTTTATATATCCAAGATTCTAATACCATCAAAGACCCTAATTTATTAAATTTATTTATTTATAAAGGCCTTTTATTTATTAGATGTTAACAATGTTTTTTTCTGTTTTTGTAATAAATAATGCAATAATTTAATTAAGCCATCTGCCATTTAAAAGGTTTAAACCCATAAATGATTTAAATGAAATGGTTTGGTTGTTTTTCTTTCCTGACAAAAGGCCAAAATTTCACATGTTCTGTTGGAGTATCTAAACGTTTCTGTGGTTTTCTTATTGATCAGTCGTCACCAAAACCTGAAGTGAACCAGCAGAACTGAGAAGTGTTTACATGGAAAGTGGACGTTTATCATTTGAACAAAGAAAAATGAATCCATTACGACGACTGTTGACGTTTCTTTGTTTTCTGAACCAGGAAGGTGTTTTCTTCGGGTTCGTGGTGAGGTCAGAGGTCAGAGTTAATCCATCAGCAGGACAGACGGCATCCGTCAGCCGGCGTTCATCAGCAGTTTGTGTTTCCTCACATTGTACCAGCAGCAGAGAACAGAGGAGCGCTGACCTCTGCTGGTGCAGACATTCCTCCCCACCAGGCCCAGCCACGAGGAAACGTTTACCTTTTCCATCTTTCTGGCATAATAGATGTGACTTACTATTACTTTTTAAATTTAAAGATAACCTCAGAAGATGGGGGCTAAAAAAAGAAAAAAAAATTAAAATAAAATGTTGATTAGACATTGACTTAAATTATTACACACTCAAAAAAACAAAAGTATTAAATAATAATTATATAGCAGTTTTTTGGGTGTTTTTTTTTTGTCTGTTAAAGTCATCAGAGGGAGTAAATGTGAGCAGGATACAAGAGTTAAACTGCGGATGTTATCAGGCCAAAACCTCTCAGCAGCGTCGTGATTTGAACAGAACAAACACTATAATTTAATAAATGTCTTTATCTGACCACAATTCATGAATAAAACCTTTTTTTTTTTAAACAATCGTTAATATTTTTTAGAAATGGCCAAAAAAAACAATTCTGCCAGAGTTTGGAAAACCTGTGAACACGACTGAACTCTGATCTGAACAGAAACAACTTTCACTGAACAACAAACAAAAAATGAGATTATTTGGCATCAAGGAAAGTTGCTGGTTTTATTAAGCTTCCACTAAATCTGATTTTAATCATCATTACAGGTTAAAGTGAATTTCTGTCAGAGGTTAGGACAGCAGGAGGAGGAGCAAAGGAAATAAACATCCGTCTTCTTTGGCAGGTTTTCTGACTGATGATGAAGATTTTCTCTGTAAAAGAAGCCGGTGAAACCTTCAGAATAAAAACGGCTCTTCAGTTTGTGGAAGTTCATACAGACGTGAACAAACAGAAAAGTGAAGGCAGGACAGAGTTTAAACGTTTCCAGACGACACCAGACTGAGTCCCTTCTCTCCTGTGGTGTCTTAGTCGGTTTAATCTGATCTTGACGAGGTTTTCCGTCTAGTCTTCGGTGTGGTTGTACAGGGCGTCCGCCGTATCGTTTTTACGGTGGGCTGGAGGCACGAGGTGAGCGGGCAGCTCGGTGGGCAGCTCGTAGCCCTCCAGCTTGACCTTGATGAGGTGCTGAGCGAGGGCGAACTCCTCGTCATCCAGCATGCCGTCCCGGTCGCAGTCAGCCAGTTTCCAGATCTTTCCTAACACCGTGTTTGGTAGCCGAGAATTCATCATCTCCTTCTTGGCGTTGACGCCCGTGATCTTGCCGTTGATGGGCATGAGCGTGTAGAAGATCTCGTCATAACGGTGCTTGTCCCGGCTGACGATCCAGTCCTCGGTGTCGGCCCCAGCACTGATGCCCTCGCCGTAGCCCTGACCGAAGGGCCCGTCCTGGGAGCCCTCGAAGGCACCGCCCGACACCATGGCCGGGGGTTGATTGGACTCCTCCTCCCGGATCATTGCCATCAGAACAGCGATCTTCGTGGCCAGCATCTTGTCCACTGACTCGATCAGTTTCACCTTCAGAGATGGGAACTTACTGAAATCACAGTGCTGCAGCATTTCCTGAAGAAGAAGAAGAAGACCGAGATTTATCAGCAGGAGTAAGAACTGACACATTCTCTGCAGCAACATTAGCACCCTTTAAAACCCCAACTCCACAAATGATGGGTCTGTGTGTAAAATTTAAATAAAACAGAATCCAGTCAACTCATCTTTTATTCCCAGTAGAAGATAAACAACTTCTCAGATGATGAAACGGAGACGTTTCACCATGTGATATATATGAGCTGATGCAACAGCACCTCTGGAAAAAAGTTGGAACAAGAGCAACAAAAGGCTGGAAAAGTACCTGGTACAAACCAAAAACACCTGGAGGAGCATTTAACAACTAATCAGGTTACCTGGCAACAGTATGGTATGGTATGATTGATAGGTATAAAAGGAGCATTTCAGAGAGGCAGAGTCTCTCAGATGGAAAGATGGACAGAGCTTCACCAATCTGAGACAAACT
>JBAGKP010000022.1:25157421-25169509 GCA_037177255.1 Melanotaenia maccullochi | reverse complement strand
TTCTTCCACTCAACTTTTTATTGATGTGCTTTGATGCAGCACTTTGAGAGCATCCAGCTTCTTCTGCAGTCACCTTTCTAGGCTTTCGCTCCTTGTGGAGGGAGTCATTGATGGTTTTCTGCCCAGCTGTCAGGTCAGCAACGTTCCCCATGATGGTGGATTCTACTGAAACAGACTGAGAGACCATTTAAAAGCTCAGGAGTCCTTTGCAGGTGTTCTGAATGAATTTGCTGGTTAGTGTGGCTTTTAGATGCTACAACACAGAACCTTTTATATTAGTTTTATATATTAGTTTCTCTTTTAAAGTTGAATTATTGAAATAAATTAAGTTTTGCAAGATGTTCTAATTTTTTTAGTTTCACCTGTACATGAAAAAACAAGATTTTGATTTTATTAAATAATAAACCGACTATTAAACTAAAGTGGTCATTTCATGGTAAAAGTAAATTTAGTGAAAGCAACCAGTCAATAATATATTTTCATCTACAATTTGTTACTTGTACGGCTTCAATCACTGCTGCATGAAGACAAACTTTGAATGAAAGCACAGCTTTTATCAGTGTTTTTATTGGCTTCATTTGTTACATGAGGTGGTTTTATGAACTCACATGAAATGTGACTTTTATCAACAAGTCGGTTGCTGGTGAGATGATTCTGTATAAATGCTGCATTATGAGCAAGCGAGAACCTCCGCCGGTAAAATGTGAAGCCTGTGTGGAAGTGCAAAAAATTGCAGTTCCCCTCTCATCCGCTAAGAGCTGTCTATAAAACCGAGCAAATCCCCAGAGACTCCCATGTTAAAAAAAAAATCAACTTCACATCAGAAATAAACAGGGAATGACCACACGTGTGACGCTGCTAAGATAGCGATGGTGGGAATCACCCAGTGAGCTTCAATTCAGCTATATATATATGTGTGTGTGTGTGTGTATGTATATAATATAATTATATATTTATTCATTTTCCACCATATTAATGTTTTCTTGAACTCTTTTCTGCTGAATTTTCTGGCTTTTGTGTGCAGAAACTAGATAAGAAGCTGCGTGAGAACCTGCGAGATGCCAGAAATAGTCTGTTTACTGGTGACAGCATGACTGCTGGACAGTTCAGGTGATTTTCAATCAAATTCTTATGTTTTTCTACATGAAATTCAAGACTTCTGTTTTTAACATAAATATTTCCATGTTGTGTCCTTCTCAGTTTCCAGAGGCCATTGTTTGTCCTGGCTGATCGTAACATGGACATGGCCACGCCTCTTCACCACACCTGGACCTATCAGGCGCTGATCCACGATGTTCTGGTAAGATTTAAATGCATTCATTAAAAAATGAAAATGCTTATTTGATAACTGTTTCCGGTGGTATTGCTCCGTCTTCTGTCTAGCAACCTGTAACCGACACAGAAGATGGACAAAACTGTCCATCCATCTGTGTATTTTACTTCTACGTCAAGCATAAATGGGCCTTTAGCCTCAGATTTAGTTAAAATATTTCAGAGTTTTTAACGTATGTCTGTGTTTTCATTCATTCATGTCTTGTATGAGGGACCGAGCTGGTGAAGGACAAGAACACAGGTGGTTTCAAAAAGAACTGGTTTTATTTACCCACACAAAATACTCACAAAACATTTCAGGGCCCTTAAAAGAGGTCAAATGAACAAAACTAAACAAACCAAAAGGTATAACAATAACTCAGAAAAACTTTAAACTAACTGTTCAACATGTAACTCAAAGAAACCAAAATAACACAAGAACCAAACTGACCTTACAAACATGAACCAAAGGGGAACTTAAATACTGGCTGATCAGACCAGTCTAAACACATTAAACACGGAGACAAAACCTAAACAGTTCAGTTAATGCTTAAACAGAAGATTGACCAAAAATTAAACAAGAAAACAATCTACTCAAAATCCAAACAACAAATCTAAATGTTTTAAAGATGTGACCAAATTATCTCCCCTTTGGAAGGAGATGGCTTGGTACAGGCCCATAGCACTTCCTGCTCCTTTGGTTTCTGCTGGTTGTGCTCACTTCTGCCGCCAAGCGTTCATAAGGCTGCCTCCGCACCTTTAAGAGAAAAGAATACACGTTAAATAAACAAAACTTGTTGAAAATACAATGGTGCTCTAATGTGTGCACTAACAAAAGAGAACTAAAGCATTTCAACCTAATTTAAACCAAATATGTAAATGAAATTGTGTTAACTCAAACTAACATAACTGAAATGTGTTGGTGTTATGGGGTTTACCGCCTTTAAATGTGTGGCTTTAAGTACGGCCATCACATCTTATTTCTCCAGACTTTAATCATCCTGCAATTAATTGACATCAAATAAGAGTCAACAGCAGAATCAGCAGTTACTCTGCTGCTCATCCCACACATCCCACACTCATTTTCCATTTAAAAATAAACAGACATTCCAACAGTATAAAATTCCTCATCCATCCATCCATACATCCACCCACCCTTATCTGGAGTCGGGTCCGAGGTATTACCAGGCCATTCGCGACAGGTAGGCCGTCCAGCATGACCTGGGTCTTCCCCGAGGCCTCTTTCCGGTGGGACGTGCCTGGAACACCTCACCAGGATGGCGTCCAAGAGGCATCCGAGCTTCTCACCCTATCTCTAAGGGAGAGCCCGGCCACCCTGCGGAGGAAACTCATTTCGGCCGCATGTATTCGCGATCTTGTTGTTTCGGTCACTACCCACAGCTCGTGACCATAGGTGAGGGTAGGAACATAGATCGAAGGGTTAATCGAGAGCTTTACCTTTTAGCTCAACTCCCTCTTCAACACCACAGACCGATGCAGAGTCGGCATCACTGCAGACTCCGCACCGATCCGCCTGTCCATCCACTCGTGAACAAGACCCCGAGATACGTGAACTCCTCCTCTTGGGGCAGGACCTCATTGCCGACCCGGAGAGAGCACTCCACCCTTTTCCGGCTGAGGACCATGGTCTCGGATTTGGAGGTGCTGATTCTCATCCCAGCTGCTTCACACTAGGCTGCGAATCGCTCCAGTGAGAGCTGAAGATCACGTCCCGATGAAGCCAACAGAACCACATCATCCACAAAGTGCAAAGACTCAATCCTGAGACTACAGAACCGGATCCCCTCATCACCTCGACTGTGCTTAGAAATTCTGTCAATAAACGTTATGAACAGAATCGGTGACAAAGGGCAGCCTTGGCGGAGTCCAACCCTCACCGGAAACGATTCTGATTTACTGCCGGCAATGCGGAGCAAGCTCTGACACCGGTCGTACAGGGACCGGACAGTTCGTACAAGTGAGTCCGGCACTCCATACTCCCGGAGTACCCCCCAAAGGAGTCCCCAGGGGATACGGTCGAATGCCTTCTCCAAGTCCACAAAGCACATGTAGATTGGTTGGGCAAACTCCCATGGCCCCCTCCAAGACCCTGAAGAGGGTATAGAGCTGGTTCACTGTTCCACGACCAGGACGAAAACCACACTGCTCCTCCTCAATCCAAGGTTCGACTATCCGACAGACCCTCCGCTCCAGCACCCCTGAATAGACCTTACCAGGGAGGCTGAGGAGTGTGATCCCCCTGTAGTTGGAGCACACCCTCCGCTCCCCCTTTTTGAAGAGGGGGACCACCACCCTAGTCTGCCAGTTCAGGGGAACTGTCCACGCGATGCTGCAGAGGCGTGTCAACCAAGACAGCCCTACAGCATCCAGAGCCTTAAGGAACTCTGGGCAGACCTCCTCCACCCCTGGGGCCCTGCCACTGAGGAGCTTTTAAACCACCTTAGCGACCTCAGCCACAGAGATGGGAGAGCGAACACCAGGGTTCCCAGACTCTGCTTCCTCATCAGAAGACGTGTTGGTGGGATTGAGAAGGTCTTTGAACCGCCTGAGTCGAGGTCAGCAGCCCCCCATCCTCGCTGTACACAGTGTTGACGGAGCACTGCTTTCCCCTCCTGAGCCGTCGGATAGTGGACCAGAATCTCCTCGAAGCCGTCCAGAAGTCATTCTCCATGGCCTCTCCAAACTCCTCCCATGCCCGATTTTTTGCCTTAGCGACCGCCGAAGCTGTGCTCCGCTTAGCCCGCTGATACCCATCAGCTGCCTCTGGAGTCCCACAGGACAAAAAGGCCTGATTGGACTCCTTCAGCTTGACGGCATCCCTCACTGCTGGTGTCCACCAAAGAGTTCAGGGGTTACCGCCACGACAGGCACCGATAACCTTACGGCCACAGCTGAGGCCGGCCACCTCAAAAATAGAGGCACGGAACACAGCCCATTCATACTCAATGCCCCCCGCCTCACCCGGGACATGGTTGAAGCTCTGCCAGAGATGGGAGTTGAAACTCTTTCTGACAGGGGACTCCACCAGACGTTCCCAGAAGACCCGCACCACACGCTTGGGTCTACCAGGCCTGACCGGCATCCTCCCCCCACCATCTGAGCCAACTCACCACCAGGTGGTGATCAGTTGACAGCTCCGCCCATCACTTCACCCGAGTGTCCAGAACATGCGTCCGATGATACGACTACAAAGTCAATCATCGAACTGCGGCCTAGAGTGTCCTGGTGCCAAGTGCACATGTGGACACTCTTATGCCTGAACCAGGTGTTTGTTATATTCCTTGTTACAATAAATCGTCAAATGCTCATTTACTCATTTAAAAGTAAACAAATATAAAAATATATATTTTAAGACAGATAATCATGCCATGTCAAGCAGGTGAAGGTAGCAGATGATTTCAGTCCAAAAGATCTTAAAGAGATAAGTTCAAAAGTAAGCAGTACAACCTGAAAAATCAGTCTTTGGATCAGTTTTTAGAGTGATTTGTTTGTAATTCTTCAGGCCAGTTAAAAATCGAGCTGCAGCTTTATAAAAATTTTTCCAAAGATGCAGCGAAGACTCATCTGTTCTAAAATTAAGAGAAAAAGTCAGGCTGAGATGGATGTCTTCTACTTGTATCTTTGAAGGACCAGCGAGGCTTGATCTTGGTAATCACTTCGTTTAATAACGTTTGTTTTGACAACCGCACTGATCTAATTATCCAACTTAGAGTTCAGACTGTGTGACTGGATGAAGCTGCAGAGCACAGAGTTGCAGAACAGATCAGAATTTCCAAATCAAATCACTTAAGATATATTTAATTTAAACAAACAGACTTGATCTTCCAGTTTTTACTCAGAGAGGTCCTGAAAGGCTACGCTGCCCTTTCTCCTGTCTGACTTGGTGAGTAAAAGTCATGGATATCATCAGCTAAACAGAGAAAAGGGGTAAGATATTTGGTAGAAAGAAAAATGTACTATAAGGAAAACAAATGGACCCAAAATGAACTCTTGACACCCCCAAAAATGAGAGTAAAACAGGAAAACAGGAACATGGTGTTGACTGAAACCTTCCCTCTGGTAGCGGTGAAGCAGCCATGTCTGGGGGCAAGCCAGCCAAGCACGTCCATGATGATGCTGATCTATCTCTGTTTGGCGTCTGGGACTTACCAAGAGGGATCGAAAATGCAATCAGATCTGCCGGTTACTGTGGCAACGTTAATATTATGGCTGGTGTTTTCTGTGTGTCTCGGTGGGTTTTAAATAGCAGCGATGATGGACTCGTACTGCTCTGTGAAGCAGCAGCACTCAGAGCTTCTCCTGCTGCTCTTGGAGCAAGTTTTGTGTCGTTTTTCTCTCCAAACCCTGAGATGATGATATCATCAGTTTGTTATGGCAGTCAGTTTGGATCCAAAAACCTAAAGACTGATTTAGATCACTGAAAAATATAGAGTCAGTGCTGAGAAATTAACATTATTTTTTTCAAAAAAACATCTTAGTTGAAATTCAGCGGTGAGGTATTAATTAGAAGAAAATCATGTCACATCTCACTGAAAAATATATTAACATTTTCTTATTGGTGATGTCGGTAGCTTAAATTTATTCATGTATATAGAGATAAATCAT
The DNA here is from genome assembly GCA_037177255.1 of Melanotaenia maccullochi. Classification (NCBI taxonomy): domain Eukaryota; kingdom Metazoa; phylum Chordata; class Actinopteri; order Atheriniformes; family Melanotaeniidae; genus Melanotaenia; species Melanotaenia maccullochi. The sequence continues at coordinate 25,163,572 of JBAGKP010000022.1, read as the reverse complement.
AAAATAAAACATTTAAAGCAGCTGATTTTAAATTTGACCTAAAGTTTAATGTATGAACATATTAAGGTTAAATTGTAAAATTTAAAACATAGAAAAAAATAGAAACTGCATAAACAAAAGTCATTAAAGGCACATTTAGGATGCACCAGTCAGATCAATCACAGTGGGATGTAGTCTGGAAGACATGGCCGCAGTCTTCTTATTGGCTTTTATTGCCCCAAAAATATATAGTTAAGTAAATCAGAAAAAGCACAGAAAACCTACGTAAATCTAATTACTCTTGTTTAAAGTACAAAAAAGAAGATTTTCTAAAGAGTTGGTTCAAAAATATCAAAAGCCTTTTTTTTTTTTTTACAAGACAAGAATAAAAACAGACCCACATATTGTAACAAACCAGGTCTTTATCAGGGTTAGTGTTTGCTGTGGTTCACAGACGTGTTAAAACCCGCTAATGAGCCGCAGCCAATCAACACACAGAATCCTGGATCATTTCACACAGACCTCCGTTCTCCACTCATTTCTCCACCAGGACTTCCACCTGAACAGGGTGATGATGGAGGAGGGCGGGGGCTCAGAGCCGTCACCCGCTGGTGCCAGACCCAAGAAGAAGAACAGAAAGATCTATGACCTCACTGCTGCCGACAAGTTCTGGCAGAAACACAAGGGCAGGTCAGTTACTGAACACCCGGCATTTCATTTCAGAGCACGTCAACCGGTGAGCAGGAAACATACAACATTTTATTTTTCACACAACTCTCACAGCTGACAACCGTTCTACAGACTTTATCCCGTCCGGATCAGTATTTAATCCTGCTGAGGATCTGTTGACTATGGATGGGATGAAACTGCAGCCGTTTCCTGGCAGCACACAACTTTTTTTTTTTCGTTTATTTCCTGGCAGAAAAGGGCAGGAAACACTTTATCCCAGCACCTCATCAAAAACAAAATCCACACTCTCCCTTTTACAACAGCAGAGATAATAAAGAACTAGAAAACTTGTGCAGTTATAAAAGCCAGATCATTGAACGGTTCTGGGCTGTTGGCTCCTACAGATGGGCTCTGATATGCGATGTGGGGGACTGCAGGGTGGTGTGGTGATCAGTGTGTGGGTCTTCTCCAGGTTCCCCAGCTTCCTTCCACCGTCCACACAAATGTTAGCTTGGTTAGCACCGGGTTGAGTGTGAGCATGCCGTCTGATGAACTGGTGACCTGTCCAGGTGTACGTTTGAATCTATATGTGATGTCACAACACAGGAGTCATGATAGAAAGGAGGAACAAGTCTTGGATGATTTTATTTGAACTTCACCTGTACACGACCCACATTTGTGGTAGTTTAGGTTAAATTCTCTTTTTATAGTGTGATATATATTCAGAATTAAACAAAGCACTATGTCCATGGTGGGAGGGGAGGTGGAGGTGGTGGAAGACTACAGATACCTGGAAGTTTAACTGAATAACCGACTGAACTAGAAATAAAACACAGAAGCATCTAGAAGGACATAGCATACTCTACTTGTTGAGGAAGCTGAGATCTTTCAGTGCCTGCCATCATCCACACAAAGCTTCATTCAGAGCCATCGAACTGTTCTGAGCACACTAGTAACCAGGAAAACAAATGGACTGTAAATAAGTGTCTGGCATCAGATATTAATGATGAGATGTAGAGAATGCTCAGCTGCAGTCTGTCCTGCAGGTGTCAGCAGATCTCACTGAAGCTCTGCTGAGAGGATCATCGCTCTGAACTCTGACTGAAACTGGACTTCTAACAATCCAGGACCTGAGGTGTACACTGTACTGCTGTCTCTGCCAGAGGGTAGGAGAAGGGGTGGAATGTACTATTCATATATTGGATTTTATTCAGATCAGTGTTAGATGTTGGAAAACCAGAGAATGATGATGAGAACCTTGCGTAGGACATGCAGTTCGACTGGACTGTGGATATGGAAGAGATGGAGTGTTACTGCAGCAGCAGGCCCCGGTAGAGAGGTTACATGCAGCATATGTGGGAACTGTGGAGGAGAAGACCTGAAAAACAGATGCTGACTTCAGGAGAAGGAATGTTTGATCACAGCAAGAGCTGGAGGTGCTTCATGGAAATGAAAACACACCTGAACAGTCTGCATATACAGAGTCGTCTCTAATTTAACATCATAATAGTGAGCAGCAGCAAGTTACCAGAGAACCGACCGAGTTGAAGGCTGCTTCTGGGACTGACTATGACTTACTGACAAAGTGACCGTTGGAAAGCATGACTGAAGATGTTAACCAAACACTACACTGTGTTCCTACTGTCACCTTCTGTTCAGTTCAGCTTTATTTACACATCACCAATTCACGACAAAGTCAGCTTAGCACATTTAAATATACAGTCCAGTTAAATCCAGCTCATTATAGTCCAGTTTAAACAAATCCACATTTGTCCAGTTTATAACTGGGTTCATATAAACCAGTTCATAAAATATTGACCTATCAGATATTTTCTTTGTTCCAATCCTCCATCCTGAGCTGCACGAGGAGACAGTGGAGAGGAAAACCTCCATCAGGACCAGAACCAGGAAGGAAAACCTCCATATGAACTCGAACCAGGAAGAAAAACCTCCATCAGGACCAGAACCAGGAAGGAAAACCTCCATATGAACTCGAACCAGGAAGGATGGCCATTTATCTGGACCAGTTGGGGGTGGAGGACAGGAAAGAGGGGTCAACCAGCAGCAGTACTCTGATCCAGGGATTCCTGTTGAGAAAGAAGAAGAGAAACAACAACATTAGATATTTCTACGTGGAGAGTAAAGTGAGGAGCCCAGTGTACGGTGGCCTGTAGAAGCCGCCACATGGATAATATGGGAGACACTTGGGTGTCAAGATGTAGTTTGCCAAATGTCTGTTTCTGTCCACTGAGAAGAAGGTTGGAAGCTCAGATGTTAGATGGTTAGTAGACATGGTAATGGCTGTCCCAAGGTCCTGGATAGATAAAAATGTTCAGGAGGATATTTTGATGCGTGAAGCTCTGGAAACTTCTAAATAAAGCCTTGGCTCGCTGAAGAAATACACCAGAGATGCAGCTTCAAAGAGGATAAATGGCCTGCATAGATCCATCCAGGGAGTCGTCCCAGCTGCAGGTCATATGCAAAATCCACCAAGACATGAGACTGATCAACACTGGAAGAACGTCTGGAAGGGAAGACCTCACTCAATGTCAGTGTAGAAATGCTGGTAGCATCTTCCCACAATCAGCTCCAAGGCAGACATCCAGCATGCTGAGTCAACCAGCACAGCTCTCATCCTTTTTTTCCTCTAATGAAAATAGATTTAACAGATGTTCTGTAACTCCACACTTTTAAATGAAGGCTCGTATTTCTGAATTTCTATTGGCAAATTTAATGGTTGAGTACTTCTAACATTACAAAAAACAACAAAGAGAAACTGAGAAGTAGGGCTGGGCGATGTGGCCTAAAAATAAAATCTCCAATTTTTTATAACCAAATTTTTTTTTCTTTTCTTTTCCAAACATAAATAAACTTAATAAAAACATTTATTTGTTTAAATAGATGAATGCCAGCAGAAATAAAGCATATAATGTCATAACTTTACCACCATATAAACGACTTCATATCTTACATAGAAATATGCGACACAAAGCATCCGTGATCTCTTTCCATCTGGATCCTTATCATACAGGATCCACTGCAGGAATAATTCCCCTGATGAAGGTTGGCTCTTAACGAGGGTTTGTAGCATTTCTCACTGCAGTTATACACACAGCTAAATCCAGGCGTGACTGAAGCGTCACTTCACTGAAAATCTGTCAGACAAACACCGTTCTGGTGTGGAGGGAGGGCGAAGTCTGCTGCTAACTAACTATGGAAAAAAATCCAGATTTTCATAAAAATAAATCTCCAGAAATGGAAAATTTGATTTATCGGTTTCATCGATTAATCGCCCAGCCCTACTAAGAAGTGTTGGTGGAGGATGGGATGATGCTCAGTGGTGTGTTGGCTGTTTGTTTCAGTCCATTCCCAGAGGTGGCCGAGTCTGTTCAGGAGGAGCTGGAGACGTACAGAGCCCAGGAGGACGAGGTCAAACGGCTGAAGAGCATCATGGTGAGACACAGTGAATATTAGTCAGTAGAGTTATTATAGTTATTTTTATTTAAAAAACAGGGTTATGCCAGCTGGTCACTGGAACAACAGGAATAGAACATGGGTGGGTTATCTTATGAAAACATTTCAACGCCCACATCTGAATCAATTCTGCCTCCACACTGATGAATTCAGTTCAGTTTTATTTGTATTGTGCCAGTTCAGAACCATGTCATCTCAGGCCATGTTACAGACAATCAATTCCTGGCAGTTCATTGTGATCCAGTCAGTATTCATACAGGCATGTTCATAATAAATAACATCCTAGTTAAGGAAACCAACAGACTGCATTGAATCTTGACTTTGATCCAGTCCTCCATCCTGAGCTTCTCAGGGTGGGGGCGACGGTGGAAAGGAAAACAACTCCTTTTTAACCGGAAGGAAAACCCTCCGGCAGAACCCGGCTCAGGAGGACAGCCATCTGCCAGGACCGGTGTGGGTGGAAAGTCCTCCGTCTACGCTAATTTACTCACCAGAAATCTTACAAAGATCATCTTCAGCCCTTTAGGATTATGTTAAAGCTTTTTTATCTGCAGCAGGTTTTGGTAAAGCTGTACATGCATCTACGTCATTAAGAATAAGAACATATTTCCTAACAAATAAAACTAAAAATAAATCAGGAATATCACAGAATTATTGGGACAATCTTCCATGAAAAGATCCCACACTAGGTCAGACTGTGCTGCGTTCAGTGTCACACAATGTTGAGTTATTACAGAACACCGAGTGTCTCACCAAATACTCCATAATGTAGACTCATGTAGACTCTTGCTGGTCTCCCCTGAGTCCCTGATCTCTTGTCCAAAACTGTATTAAGACCACAGGAGCTTTTCCCACACATCAGGGAGTTCAGAAAGTACCAGAACAATATTTTGTGACTCAAATGACAGCTGCTGATAAGGTTAGAAAGACATTCTTTCTTGCATCAGTGATAGTTTGTGATGGTCCAGCAGTCCTGCTGATACTGATATCAGTTCTGGAGACTTGTGGTCAAGAAAATCCTCAAGTCTTAAATGTGGTATCACTTCCCAAGATGAAATCTGTTTCTCAGCTACATCAAACCCACTGAGGTTTAACCCAGTTTTTTCTGTCCAACAACTTCTTCATGACACTGTGGAGTCCCACAAAATGAATCTTCTTTGTTTCCTGTCCAGGGTTTAGAGGGGGAGGATGAAGGAGCCATTAGCATGCTGTCAGACAACACTGCCAAGCTCACCTCTGCTGTCAGGTAACAAACACACTTCTCTCAACCCTCAGGAGTTTCTGGATCTTTTTACTCTTGTACTTTTATGTACTTTAGGTTCATCTCTACAGAAACATAACGGCCTTCAGCTTGGTGGAAACTGCCCTTGAAGTAACAAGAGCATATAGGTGTTACCAGTATTAGAAAACAGAGAAGGTGATGCCACATGCTACAGATTATATCTGTTAACATGTTTAGAACTATGCTAGCCCATGTAGAGGCACCAGACTCATGTCAGTCTGTAGACCCTCTTCTGCAGCCGAGGGTCTCCTCCACCAAGCTGACAGTCGGGCATCAGGCCCACCTGCAGCACCATCTGCTTCTATTTTCATCACCGTCATGGATATTGATGAGAGATCTCCTCTCTGATTGGCTAACTAAACCCATCACACAATCTCTTCTCATTAGTTATCCTGTTTTTCCAACAACATGTCCAAGTTGAGTAAAAACTGATAACCAGATAATTTAACAAGCATCCTTCCACCTCCTTCTGGACCACAAGCTGCGTCTTCTTAACCACTGGGGGACAGTTGGACCACCTCGCTGGTTGCTTTGGTGTTTAACCCTTAAACTCCAAACCATTTTCTCTATTTGTGGTCTGCCTGTTTTTGTTTTTAATATAAACCAGCCTGTAGCAGCTGGAGCTTTTAATCCCAGTCACCGAGCAGACATGATGTTTCCAGCCTCAGCTTCAGATTATGAGGCTAAAATGATGTAAAATGAATGTATGAATAGATGTAGCAGCATAAAGACCAGAAGAAGAAACAG
>JBAGKP010000022.1:25103493-25119267 GCA_037177255.1 Melanotaenia maccullochi | reverse complement strand
ATGTGTATATATACACACACACACACACACACACACACACACACACACACACACACACACACACACACACACACACATGTATATATGTGTGTTTTGTTTGTTTTATTTGTTGTTTAATAAAGTTTTAAATTTATATGGAAAATGTTTACTCTATTATAAAATGTTAGACAACAATCATTTAGATGATTCATAAATGCTTTTTTTTAAATTATTTTTTTATTTAACCAGCAAAATCCCATTGAGATTAAAACCTCTTTTCCAGGAGAGTCCTGGTCAAGAGGCAGTGAAAGTTCACCACACAGTTCAACATTAAAGGGTGTTTATTTGATTTTTCTTTTTCTCAAGAATAAAATGTCAGCGTGTAGCCGTACCTACCTTACCTGACTTCTCGTCTATCTGTGAGTCAGAATCTAAACATTCACATCAATTAAAGATTTTATTAAAGTCTTTATCTTTCAGTCAGATATGCCAGCAAAATGTCATTACCATCACAAAGCAATGTTGATTTAAAAAATGGATAGAATTGTATAAAAAAAAATAATTTTTTGCTAATATCACTATTCTCGCCTCCTAGATGTGATGTACTGTCTTTCAAATGTATATTTACTGATTTATCTAAATGTTTTACACATTTCCAAGTGCAAATTTTAAAGAATTTGATATCAAAGGAGGTTAAATTATTCTGCTTCTTTGCCAAGAACTCAGATTTTTTTAAAGCAAATTATTGTGAAAATACAAAGTAACAAATAGTTACATTAAAAACTAATTTATTCTTAATTTGTTTTAAAAGAATATGTAAACTGATCATGTGTTGATAATGACAGAATTTAGTGGTAATGACGCAGTGTGTTAGTAATGACATACATGAACAAAGTAAAAACAAACAGACAAAAAAACATTTAATTTTTTTAAAAGTTTTGTAAAAAAAAACAAACAAGTCATTAGAATATTTTAACAACATCTGAAACTCTAAAGTAAACACCTATTTAAAATGTATTAAAATGAAACCTTATATTAAAATGTATCGTGTAGTTTATGTATGAACATTAGAATGTACAAATTCATTAAACATGTACACTTTTAAAACCATTTCTTTCCATATGAAGCTTTTAAATGTTTAATATGTGAAACATTTAAGAACTGTAAACAGTAAAATTGGGATCCAGTTTATGAGAATAAAAAACTTACATAAAGCACAAATCTAAAAAGTTAAGCTTGTGGATAATAGTTGACACGAACGACAGAAGTGTTGCAGAAATATACAGTGAACAAAAAGTTAAAAAAAAAAGAAGTTATGAAAATATCAGCGGCCTAACCCCTCTGATCCAAAACAAGGCATTTTTTTCTCCACACTGTTGGATCAATCATCATGTACCTGGCTGGGGCTCAGGAACAAGGCTCAGGATGTCTTCTGATCTAAACCACAGTACGTCATCTCTCAGTGGCCAGAAGAATCTATTTAATCCAACCTGAATCAGGGTTTTCACCAGGGCAGTTCTGAGTCCACTTCTTGGATGACTCCTGGGTAAACATCCTCTTCATAGAGCACCACACACCACTTTCCGATGAGGGTCTCTGTGACTTCCACACCTTCAGTTTGGTTTTGGGTGTTTGTGTAAGTCTGTGGATCAAAGCACTCGCAGAACCCAGCAGAACAGAAGCAGCTCAGTTGTCTCCACCTGATGCTGCCGGGCTTGTCAGAGAAAATTATTTAAACTTTTCAGTTCCATACTAAAAATAAATTAGCATAAGATTAAGTTCTATTGATAAAATACTGTTAATTACCTGGTGAATTTTCATTGTACCCTTTACAGGCTTGATTTTCTCCGGCAGCAAGGAGACATGGTCTCTTATTCTCTGCTTTGTAGAAGAGTTTTATTTTGGACTCGTTCAGCAGAGACTCACTTTGCCATTAGGCAGATCCTTTCCTTTGGAAACCACATCATCTGCTGTGTGTTTTATGGCAGCTCAACCCCATCGGCTGGTCCCTTCCCATGCTCTGCCTCCAACAAGTTCCAAGTCACTTTTGTGAATTTTAAATGTGATAGTTGAATGTGTGAAGTTTAAATGGGATAGTGTTTAAAAGAAAGAAGTGCTTTTTTTTTAATTGTTGGTCCATCACTAACAACATGGAGAACAGTTGCAGAAGGAGTTACTTCTAAGCACAGGATGCATGTGTGCCCGTATGGCAGGAGGGTCGTGCTGTATCGAGGAAGAAATGGAACAAAGCGATGATCCCATTTACAGCGTAGGCAACCACAGTGTGCAGCGACCTGCTTGTAGGAGTCTTCAAAATGCAATGCCTGAATTTCTGAGGCATATTTGCACAGAGAGTTTTCAGCTAAATCTACATGAATGATGATTTCGTTTTCTCTCACATCTTCTTTAAGTCTTCAACGCTGGAAACTGATGCTGGATGTTGTAAATATGTTTTCCAAGTTTGTTTTTCAGAACTGATGTGAAGTCAGCCAACAATGTTTGCAGGGTACCATACACACATTCTTTAACAGTTAAATGGGCAACAAACTTCTCTTGATCCATCTTTTTTCTTCTTTTCTCATTCTTCAGCTTTAGAGCTTCACTCCATCCAGTTTGTCTGTTGACCTGGATCGAAAGTACCAACTTCAAGCTCTTTCCTTTGACAATGGAGGCCCTCTCTGTACACGCATTCAAAGACTTTCCATTAGATGCTTGATGTTTCTGGTTTTTATTACTGTGTGGTAAAAGAGCTTGCATGAACTGCATGAACTGAGTGTTAGCATGAAGCTTGCACAGAGTTGTGTCTCGATCTTGGACTTTTGGTCTCACTATCCAAAATGGACGGCTTTTTCAAAACTGTGTGTAGGATATTTGCATGTGATGTTCTTCTTTAAACTTTTACCAAAGAGTGTGTAGTGATTCACAAAAAAACACTTATGCATTTTTACTCTTTTCCTTGTCAGTGTTTCTCTTTTTCCAGTTGAAGCTCTTGAGTTGTCATCATGCTCCAGAAGATCTTTTATTAGTTTCTGTGTAGAGTGGTAGCATTTGAATGTGTTTGCCTCACATACAGCAGACCAGGCCTTTCTTTGTTTGTTTGGTAATGACATTTCACAGATTTTAGCTAACTATGCTACAATGGTAGAACTAGCTTAAACAGTGTTTTAGTTATACAGTGGTGTACAGTAAGTCGGTTGTGAGGTGATACTGGTTTGCCTGACTTGAGAGCCTTCCCTTCTGGGAAACTGTCGACTTGGCTAAGTCATCCGTTTGGATGTTATTTAATCTTGAAATTTGGCATAATTAGGGGTGTGTCCTTTTGATTGACAGGTATCCAATATCCACAGCAAGAAGGGAGAGTGCAGCACAACCACAGTTTTTAACCGGCTAACAGCGTGCCTTAGCTTCAGCCCCCTACCTCTGTTAGCTGGTTGGCTACCGTTAGCTTCGGGTTAGTTTGGTTAGCTCTTAGCTACAGGCAGCTCAGAGTTTGATGGGTGTCAATCATCCACCCTTAACCTTCACAGTTTCCCTCCCAGTGCCACCTCTTTGCCCATTTTTGGACTTTCTGGGAATGACAACTTGCGTGATGCTGCCAAGTTAGCAACGGTGGAAACCGCCCAGTGAGCTTCAATTCAGACGTCACGTCCATCTTTTATATAGTCTATGGTATTTATATAGATACATGGATGTATGTATGGTTCTGAAACGACAAGGAAATAAATATAGTGATATAACCATATTAACAATCTTAACAATAAAATAAAAACCACTTTCAATACAGGTTAGCTTTTTTCTGTGACTTAGCTTTAGCTTAGTATCTTTAACATAGTTGGTCTTTGTCAAGTGACGTAATGCTTGGGATAACCGCAGTGTATTATGGGTCGATCGCCATGTTGATTGCATCCTCCTCATTGTAAACAACTGTGTTTCGTCTTTGCCTGCATTATAATCTTTGATAAAATGGGAGTCTTGTGTTGTGTGAAAGACTGCCATACTAAGTCACACGACAAAAAAGGTAGTAAAGTAGGCCATAACGTTTTTTTCAGTTTCTCACATGTAAAAGAGGCTTTGGACAGCATGTTGAGGATGTAACTGAGACGTTGGATGGCCTGGTCACAGCGGTGAGGGAAGGACATCACTTTCAACACCATCTCCCTTCATGCGTGTTTGCTCTCAGCATTTTCATAAAGGCAGGTAGGAGAGCTTTTTGTTGTTGCTGTTCTGTTTGATTGTTTAAGTAATGTTGATGAATATGCTTTATTTGGCTTTCTAAAGTCCCTATATTCACATTGGCTAACTTAACTTTTAAACTACAGGGTGGGAAATTGAAATGGGTTCATCTGTTTGTGTTTGATCAGTGTTTTTCTTTTTTTTATTTAATCACCTTATATCAAAATGTCAGAGTGAATGATTTTAAAGATGCAGGTAAATACCAAGAGTCCTCTGTGAGATCTGATGGGATGTTAACTGGTTGGATTAAGTGGTTAAGATTGTGAAATGTAATGGAAGCATCCAGTGTTAACTAGTTTTTTAATAACACCAAATATATGATTGCAGGTCAACCAGCTTTTAAAATGATGGAGGCTCAGATTGGGCCCCATCCCTGCTTCTAGGACACACATCAGTTACACCCACAAACGCTGCACGCTCTGCAAGACGAAGACGATGGATCATCTGAGGAAAGAGACGCTGCAAGCAGCAGAGATGGAGTCCACCAGGATGCAGACACTGGAGAGCTACAGACCATGAAGAGGACATCTGATGCTGGAGAGGAAAGCGGTGAGCTACAGACCAAGGAGGGACACATAAGGCTAGAGAAGAAGGTGATCAGCTGATCACAGAGGATAAGACACATGATGACGATGATGTATGTGTAGAGTTAGATTTTTTGTTTTTGTACATGGCTTAAACATGAATAATAAAGTGTGTCAATAGCATTTTTAGTCATTTTGATTTTTTGTTGCCTCTCTTAAGCACAAATAACCAGTGTCAGTTTTGATAATGAAAATTACATTACATTAAATTTTGATTACATTAAAAAATCTTGTGCAGATAAACACCAAATAGAATACAAGAATGTTAAAGGCAAAATACGTAGCATTGACACCTAGTGTTTCAAATCAGAACTGCAGTCGAAAGAGAAAAACACGGAGAGCGTTCTTCCTCCCTCCTCCTCAGAGGGTTTCGCGGAGGTTGCTGGTTAATGAGAGGACGGCTCTTTTATATACAGTCTAATAAGGACGGAGAACATAGCACCAGCAAATTTAATGATGACGAGCGAAGATAATTCACACACAGTAAGTTGCTATGCTTTTTAATGCTACCACTAATTTCACATGCTCATTTACGTTAACATAAAACAGAGTGTAAACACAAGCTAAATTAATCAACAAATGCCACGCAGCAGCTGTTTTCCCTTGGTTTCACTAAAGGACAAACACACTATTCACTTGGCCAAAACAATAGGCCACCAATTTACTCCATACAGTCACAAATTAATTTGAGTGTCGAGAAATAAATTAGACTAAAATCTTTGTAAATTTAGAAATGCTTTTTGGTTAATTTAAGCAAAATTCTTCTGCTTACCTGTCGAGGAAAACTTTGCCAGCTCTGCATCCGTCTTGAAATTAATTTGGTCTCTCAGACTTCTCCCCCTTTCAAAAGGTTCTCCAATATTAAATGGTCTGTACTTATATAGCGCTTTTATCCAAAGCGCTTCACATGTACGTCACATTCAACCATTCACACACTGATGGTGGAAGCTGCCACGCAAGGCGTTCAACCACGACCCATCAGGAGCAAGTAGAAGTTCAGTGTCTTGCTCAGGGACACAATGACATTAGCTCTCCGGGCCGGGATTGAACCGGCAACCCTTGGATTAAAGGACGACCACACTACCCACTGAGCCATACCGCCCCAATATTGATCCTCATTTTATTTCATTTTTGGTTGTTTGCTTTTTTAGCAGGATGCCGAAACTATTTCTGGTCCGCTTCTTTTACCAGCTTCCATAGCTGCAGGCTTAAAATACCAAATGCTGCTGTTGCTTAGCAACCGTGGGGAGTCGCATATGATTGGTTAAGGAACCAGAAAGTAGGAAATAGCTACAGTAAGCAAAGTAATTCCAACACGTAACTCTTATTTTGAAAGGAGAAAAACTTGACAAAAACTTTATTAATGCAGAGACAGATTGTTTATAGTGAAGCTTCCTTTTATCCCTCACAATAAATGAGAACATTTTAAATTATTTTTACAGAAAACAATCCTAATTATTTAGCCTTTAATCGGATGAGAAGCTTGTTAAGTTTTACTTTTTCATATAAACAGTTTTTATTGAAATTCCCAGTCAGAATAAACAGTAGGAGCACAACAGTAAACAGATAAAATTTTCAGTAAAAGAAAATACAGAATATGCAGAAATAATAAAATAAAAACACTGAAGTTATGGTGTAATATCTTCAAGTAATGTAGTGAAAGAATTTTAGATCTTTGCATGGCAATTTCAACACTGAAACAATATAACATGTAATTGTGCTGAAACAGTGCAAACTATGAGCAAATTTGTCAACAAGAGGAACAATGAACAGATCCAGACATCTTCTTTATCTGCTGCAGGCTGTAGACCTCAATGATGACCCAGAGCTTCAGTGGAGAGTCAGTCAGGTGCTGAGAGTGCAGGACCTGTAGACACACACTGGCAGACAACAACCGTTTTAAACAGTGTTCAACCGTTTGCTTTATTTAGCTTTATTTATAAGGACGTCTACATTATTACCGTTTCTGGTTTACAGGCTGATGCCAGACTGACGTGTTAGCTGAGTAATTATGTTGTATGAAAAAGTGGTGGGATTGTTAGATCATTTAAAACTTTTTCTGAGTTATGTAATATAAATATGAAGTTGTTTCTTTTGCAGCATTGTAATGCACAAATTCTTCATTTATGCTCAGAGTTTCAATAAGTAAAGAAAATCAGACAAAACAAGTAAAGTAACAATAACCAGCATCATAACTTCACTTAACAGCAGGTGAGCTTACCTTTGCAGTGACAGCTGTGTGTGGAAGTGTGAACAGATCCCACATCCTGAAATGTCCGTGAGCTTCCAGAGATTTGTAGTTTCTGAACTGTTCACTACATTACTACCTCCATGAGGTTGGAGGTAGTAATGTAGCATCGGAGCTCCATTTCTTAGCTGTATGTCGTCATAAGGATCTACGGTATTTATTGTTGACAATTTGGCCAAATACAGATCCTGGGCCTCCTTGATAAGTTTGTCCCTGTATGGTATCCTCTCATTATTCTTCTTTTTATCCATATAGGATAAAAGTAAAAGGTTTTAAAACGTACTACTAACTGAAATACTGCTCTTCGTGTTGCTTGTTTATATCTGAGATGCAATCAATATGGCGCAGAGCGAGTTGGCTAGTTAGGTCACATGTCTGACAAAGACCAATTGGCAGCTCAGTGAAAGCACAAGAATCAAAACAGTTTCATTTAACCCACCAACAACCATTTCAACATAAAACATTGTGCGTAACCAATAACTGTGGCTCAAGCTTTGTTACAATACAATGTTACCTGCTCCATGTGGAATGACAATGCACCATCACAAAATGGCTGGATAAGGACCACAAAGGACCCAGTACCTTTAGCTGTCCTTAGTAATGCCTGCACTGCCCTCTAGGGGGAATTCAGAACACCTAAAGTCACACTTTGTTTCACAAACTGGTAAGATAAAGATAAAGGGCTTTCCTTATAGATGCTGCTTGTATTCTTCTTTGGTTGGTCTAACCTATCTCACCCCATTTCACACTTTATTGATCACATGTCACATGTATTGTTTTGAATATTTCCATGACATCATCACAAAGCTCTAAGTTGCTCTAAGCCCCCATGTATAAAAGTCTAGCTCCATTACTGCTCCTAACCATTGTTGTCCATCAACTTTCCCCAGTCCAGATTTTAAAATACGTTAACCCTAAACTTTCTCATAATAAATCTTGTTGTTTTGCTCTCAGTAAAAAACTTCCTCTCCTCAGAGCACATCATGATGACTTATACTTCTGTACAAGAACTTTGGTTTCCACGAGAAGAAAAACTGAGATAACAGTATTACAGTAAACATGCCCTCTTTTGTGTTTTGTAGAAGTTAATAAAAGGTTTTTTTTGACAATGAGGAGGTTTAACTTAGAAGATTAGATGAACCAGAATACTTATCACAAATAACTTGTCACGTTAAACTAATAACATAATTGTTCATTTTAGAGGATGTTTGTTTATGTGTGGGCAGACTGTCAGATAGATGTTGCCATGGTGATTGACAGCAGCAGCAACATCGGGCAGCGAAGGTTCAACCTTCAGAAGAACTTCGTAGCCAAACTGGCGGCTGCGTTGAGAATTGGACCAACAGGACCTCATATAGGACTGATACAGGCCAGGTGAGACACACTCAGGTTTCCACCTCTTTACTGCAGACTTTTCTGGTTTTCCTATAACTGAGTCAATCAGGCTTTACAGGTGATGGATAAATTGAATTTTTATTTTATTATTATTATTGTTTAAAGGAAGTAATTTACATTAACAAACAGAAATCTATCAGATAACTATGACTTAAATCGGCGTAATGCAGTTCCTTTAATCCCAATAATGTGTAGCAGAAAGCCTTTGTAACAGAATGTTGGGATCATGGTGTTGAATGCAGCACTGAGATCTAACAAGTACAATCAGGACACTTTACTTAAAAATGGTGGTCTGGAGGCAGTTTTCATAATCTTGCTGGACCTGACCAGAGGGGATAGAAAAAAGGAGAATAATGAACAGAAGTAAAAAGGAAAGTAGAAAAAAAAAAAAGAGACAAAGATACAACAGACAGAAGGCAGCAAACTTTCAATCCAGTCTAACACCAGACAACCAACTGCTACAGCTGTACAGTTTCCTTCGGCTTTACAAGAAATCAATGTAGCCAGCGTGAAAGACCCGGAAGTGCCAGCTGGATCCCGGCCTTGGGGCAACCACCTCTCTCTGCATGCCTTCGGTGGCGACCAGGAAACAGGGGTTGAGAGGATCCCATTGACCTCAACTCTTGACTGTTTGTGAAGTATCTGTTCTTTGCAATTAAAACTGAGGCAGTAACCACAATGTGTTGGGAGCAAGGCCACAAGAGCAGCCCCGCCCACCCTGCACTGCATGGCATGTCCCCTAGAAGTTGTGTGTTGTGTTTCTTGTGTTTTGATGTCTTGGTGTAATTTAAAACTGACAGGCGAGTCGCCACAGGGTGCGGCTAGTTAGGCCACTTAGATGGCCCCCTCCACTCCACCCAGTGTGACGTGCACATACCTGATGTGCACGTCACACTGATATGATGTGGGTAAGCGCCTCCACTGTGAGAGATCATCCTCTGTTGTTTTTAGTAGCTGGACATAATTTAGCTTTGTTAGTTCTGATTATCTGGGAGAAATGTTTATGCCTAAATATCTAATGTTTCTAGACTGTATCGTAGTATTGGGTGTGTTTTGTAGGTAACAGTTGATGGGCATAACAATAGTCTTAGACCAGTTAATAGAATAGTCAGATATTTATGATCATTTGTGTGTAACTGTGATTGTCTGGGGGAGAGATGTTAGTGCTAAAAATAAAATTAAGGAAAATTAGGCAGCCCTGCCTGGTGCCTTTGCTCAAAGAGAAAAAAAAATTAAAAGAACACATCCGTGTTGAGAGCATTGTAGTGGAGACAGGCCACTACAATTTACAGTTACCTAAATGATCTTTTAAGGCAGTTTCGTGCATTGACATGATATAGTGAGAATACAGAAATAATAAAGCACATACTAACAAGTCAGTAGAGCCACTGAGTGATGTTCGGGTCGAGGTACAGCTGTCCATTAATAAATAACTCATCCACCGTGATGACAGCATGAGAGCCTTCGGCGATGAATTTTCTCCTGATGGGAACAGGACCCTTCGCCGATCCAAGATCTCTCTTGGATATTGGTAGTTTATTTCACAGTTCATCCTCTTCAGTTTGTGGCCCTGGTTCTTCACCTGCCACTTCCGCTGACAAACATGGCTACAATGGGTCTCGGTCTGCTGGCCCCAGGTTTCTTCACCCAGACGATGTTTTTCACTGTTACCTCCGGGAGCTTTATGTAAGTTTGGATGAAGTTTTTCACCGTGGTCTCAGGGTCCTCCTCCGTCTGCTCTGGAATACCTGCAAATGCCAGATTCCCTCTCATGCTCCGCACCTGCAGATCGATCAATGTTTCTTTTATCTTCCTATTTTCCGAGGTCAACCCCTCGGTGAAGGATTTTACTGACTGAGGCTGGCGTTCTCTGCATCCAGGGTTTCTGCCTGATTCTGGCTGAATTCCAGTCATCATGCCTGGAACTCTTTGGGAAGAATCTCCACCAGACTCATACCTGCATCAAAACTACTTAGTTTCTGATCTATAAAGATAAGACCTCTCTATAAGAGAAAAAAAAACATTTGTTGAGTCATTTCCAGGTGATGAAATAGCTTCAGGTGAATCTTTGTTTTGCTGTCTTTTGACCTTAGATAAGGTAGAGGGGGTCAATATTTGGTTTGGCTTCCCCATTACGATTCTGTTGTAGCACCGATCTATAAAATCTTTCAGGCTGGCCAGATCCTCCACGCTGTGTTCCAGATCTACTTCACTTACAGCATCCGTGTCACTTACCCATGCTCAAACTGCTCTACAAACAAGCATAATGCAGTCCCTTTAATCCCAATAACATGTCCAAGCATTGGTAGCAGAATGTTGTGATCAGTGGTGTTGAATGCAGCACTGAAATCTAAGAAGACAAGTACAGACAAGAGTCCTTTATCTGAGGCCATGAGAGGATTCAAGATTCTAGTAATGAAACAAGTTTCCCTGAACAATGAATTTCTTACTTTGCTGTCCACACTAAATGCATTAAAAGATTATAAATAGAAGACTAGATAGGACATAAAGATAAGATAAAAAAAACTCTTAGTAAATAATCTATGTACATAAATGTGAGTAATGTTGTCCTTGTGGGAGGCCACACAGTCATGGGTGAACCGGGTGTAGAGCAGGGGTATTCAACTAAAATTTAAAAAGGTCCAGTCAGAGAAAAACTTTTGGAGCCATGGTCCGGGAGATCCAACCTGGGGTATGAGCTACAACAAATAAAAACTTTCTCCACCTCATGTTGTTGTGACAGTGAAACTGATTTGTGCCTCACGGATAAGAAGGTTTTTTTTGAGGGGCTGCATGATGAGCCTCCAATACACTCTCTTTTCTACTCTTATATGTATTTTACTAATTTTCCATGTATTCATGGGCAATGTCAATGTTGCTCTGTCAATTGAAGTTGAACATGAATGTGGATAGGGGCGTGCTTTTGTTACACCAAAATCTGAGACCTATCAGAATCTGTGACCACGGGGGGGGGGGCGATAACATGCGTTTCTCTGCATGTAAGTCTTAAAAGACAAGGGAAGTCTTGAAAACGTGTATTTAAGTCTGAGTTCATTATAATATAGGTACACATTCTGATGGCTATCAGAAATCGTGACCTAGACCCCCCTCTTATAGTCTGGACTCTTCTAACATAATACCTGATATTGTGGACAGCTGTGAGAGAATCAGAGGGGCTTCATAACAAAAGCAGGACAAGCCCAAATAAGCAGCTACACTAAAAAAAAACAAGCCCCAAAACCTGCAACTGATGATATTTGCAAGAAACTTAACAGAAAAACCAGCCCAAAGTCGCTGATAACAGGCGGATTTAGCAACTCTACAGCCTTTCTGCGGTGCAGTCATCTTTATCCCTGCTTTGTTTGATTTAGCGGTCAGTTTACTGCTGCAACAAGAGCCTCACACACTTATTGGCCGAGTGCACCATGTGGGGTGGTTTGTGTCACGTGTGATTGGTCCGCGTGTTTCCCGACCGCTACCGTGAAGACTGCAGAAGTTGTGCCAGTTAAAATAAAGCACCCCGTCAGATTTGATATTTTAATATATGTCCCCTATGGGTCCATATGGGACAGGTTCTGGGTCCGGACCACGGTCAGCTTGTTAGTGACCTCTGGTGTAGAGGATGGGACTGAGGACACACCCCTGTGGTGTGCCAGTGTTAGTGATGATGCTGGATGAAGTCCTGTTCCTGATCCTGACAGACTGAGGCCTGCCAGTCAGAAAGATTGGAGCCAGTCACAGAGTTGGGGTGTAATCCCAGGGAAAACAGTTTGTGGGGGATGATCGTGTTGAATGCCAAGCTGTAGTCAATAAAGAGCTTCCTGATGTAGGAGTCGTTATTCTCTAGGTGTGAGAGGTGTGCAGGTGGACCTGTTGGACCGGTAGGCATACTGCAGGGGTCCAGTGTGTCTGGTAGGCAGCTCTGAATGTGGGTCAGCACCACTCTCTCGAAGCACTTCATAATGTTTGGAGTGGGTGCTACTGGTCTGTCAGACAGCTGGGGGGACTCTTTTTGGGGAGGGGGACAATGATAGTAGTCGTACAGCAAGATGGAACAGTTCTCTGGTTGAGGTTGACTATGGAAGTGATAATGTCAGTCAGGGATGTTGTCTTGTTTACCTGGGCTGGTGAGACGACTGGTGAAGGGGAGGGGGTGTTGCTGTCCAGGTGTCTGAGAGCCTCCTCTCTGTGTTGGGGGTGACGGTCTCAAAGCGAGTGTAAAGGCAGACTGTCTGTGGTGCTGATGGTACTGGAGCTGCTCCCAAAGATCATTGATAACCTTCACCAGGTCTGTCCCTGGGCTGTGTTGAGATCTAAATCCCAACTGAAAGTCTTCAAACAAATTATTTCTGCTGAAATGGGCACATAGTTGAGTTGAAACTATTTCCTGAAGAATTTTAGACATAATGGGGAGGATGAATATAGATCTAATATAAGCTAACACTCGTCGTTTTTTAAGTAAAGATTTGATTACAGTAATCTTAAAAGATTGAGGTATATATCCTATCAATAGAGATACATTGACGTGATCCAGTACGGATCTGTTAACTAAGGGAAAAACTTCCTTAAACAATATGGTTGGGATGGGGTCTAAAATACAAGTTGAAGGTTTAGATGAAGCTTTTAGATGAATTTTGGTTAACTAAGAGAACTGTACAGGACAGAAACTGTCCAACCAGAAATCAGGTTCTACAGACGTCTCTAAAGCTGCTGTGGATGAGACATCATCAATAGTAGGAAGGATATCACAGATTTTCTTTCCAATAGAAACAATTTTGTTTATGAAGACACTCATGAAGTCATCCCAGCTAAGAGTTAAAGGAATACATGGCTCAACGGCACTATGGCTCTGTGTTAGCCTGGCTACAGGGCTGAAGAGAAACCTGGGCTGTTCTTCTCTATCAATGATGAATAATAATCTGTTCTAGCCTTACGCAGGGCTTTCTGGTATATTTTCAAACTTTCTTTCCAGACTGAGACTCTTCTAGACCGTGGCTCCACAGAGCACCTGAACCCTATGTCAGTAATGCTGACAACACTGAACATCATTATATATGTAGGTCTGTCCATTGATCTGTAGTTCTGGACCTTCCTTCTGTTCTTCCCTCCCTTCATATTTCCTCACCCCATCTGGTGAAAACAGTGGTCGCTTTTCCTGAGTTCAGTCCTGCAGGACTTTGCTTGTTCAAGGGGAATATCAGTTTTTCTCTGAGTGAAATGCTGAACTGAAACAAAACAGAAATGAATGAGGTTTTTATGTGTGTGTATATGCAGCAACACCCCCAGGACCGAGTTCCTGTTGGCCAACTATACACAGCCTAAAGAGATGCTGTTTGCCATCAGAGAGCTGAGCTACCTGGGAGGAGATACCAATACAGGTAACTAATATACACTGACAGTCATCCGCTGACAGGTCTGCTGGTTTGGACATAGCATAGATTCACAGTCCACTTCATCAGGTCCACCTTCTAGTACCTGGTTGGACTCCAGTTCCTCCAGAACTGCCTTAATTCCTGGTGAGATAAGGTGTTAGAAACCTTCCTCAGAGGTTTTCTCCATATTAACATGACAGCATCACACAGTTGCTGCAGGTTTGATGCTGAACCATTGATGCTGAGAGAGGATCCGGCTTTCGCTGGAGTCCTCTCCCAGAGTGGAACGTGGACCGGCACCACTCATTAACATTTAAAGGTTTAGACACAGAAACAGCCCATTCTCATTAGAGGTCACTAGAGCCACATTTGGAATGGCTGAGATTGTGGACCAATGCTGAATTTGGGGTAATACACATTGAAAACAATGTTGTTGGACCTCTGATACCCATATGAAATTGATGAAAAATGTATAATATGGGACCTTTAATAGAATAAGCTTGTAAACATTCGGAAAAATAAAGAATTAAAGGTGACACTTAGACCAGTGTTCCTCAATCCAGGTACTCAGTACGCACTGCCCTGCATGTCTTGTTCCTGCTCCAACACACTGATTCAGATTAAAGAACTTCCTCATAACGTTCTTTGAAACCTGTTAGTGAGCCATTCACTTCAGGTGTGTTAAAATAGGGTAACCTGTAAAATATGCAGGGCAGTGAGGACCAGGTTTAAGAAACACTGATTTACATTATTGTTAATCACATTTACATTAATGATAAAGTCAATTATGATGCCTTTATATTAACTCAGATTTAATTTAGATAAAAATCCAATAATTGAAACAAAGTCGACTTAAAGTCCAGGTGGATGACATACAACAAACAGGGGGGATTGTGTGGGGTTTCCACTTTTCATTTTGTCATCTCTTCTAATCAGCCAGTTAATTTTCATATCAATGTTGCCAAATCACCTTGAAATAAATATGTGTTAGTTTGAGACCATAAAGACATTCAGTCACTGATTCATTAGTTAGAAATAAAATAGACGTCTAAAGAAAGAAATGAAAGTCAACCAAAGATAAAGTGATGCTGCATTAAAATGTTTGTTTCCCTGTTTAGGTAAAGCCATCATGCACACAGCAGAGACCTTCTTCACCCAGGCCAATGGGGTGAGGCGTGGTCACCCTCGGGTAATGATGGTAGTGATTGATGGCTGGCCATCTGATGACGTGGAGCAGGCCGCCATGTTGGCCAGAGAGTCTGGCATCAACGTCTTCGTGGTGTCTGTGGCCAAACCAGCAGCTGAGGAGCTCAGCGTGGTGCGAGACAAAGACTTCATGAAAAAGGTCCTAACTTGATTTCCATTTCCATCATCTGCCCCAGAGCACGTAGTTTACCGTCACTGACACGATGAAAAGCAGTTTGAATACCTTGAAAAGTGCTGCATAAATCTAAGATATTATCAGTGTTGGGGTAGTTACTCTAAAAAAAGTAATTAGTTACTAATTACTCGTTACTTCTGTAAATTGAAATGAAATTACTTTATTCATTACTCCATGTAAAGAGTAACGCCACTACTTATTACTTTACTATTTCTTAATTCACCGTGTAGACATGGACAAACATCATAGCTGAATCATCGCTGCCTGTCCAGAGTGTTTACTGTATATTGTAAACAAAACGGCTTTAAAACCACAAGAACAACGTCCCTGTCTGTGGGAGGAAATGGACACACTTGTCTCATCATCATTTTATCTGTTATTTTTCTAAACCTGGGCTTCAATAGTCGACAGGGGGAGCAAGTTTCCTACAAAGAACCCTGCAACTAGCTGGTTAATTTCTGTCTTACCGGCTGCTGCGCTCCAGGAAATGTTGAAAAAAAGGTCAGTCGGCTGTTTGTTTAGGCGGGTCGGCTGTTTGTTTAGGCGGGTCGGCTGCTTGTTTAGGCGGGTCGGCGGCTTGTT
>JBAGKP010000022.1:25060789-25074677 GCA_037177255.1 Melanotaenia maccullochi | reverse complement strand
TGATTAACGATGCCCTCAGCTGCTTAACCAACCAGAAAATTATCAGACAGGTTTAACTGATTTCATGCCAGGCCCAATAAAAAAAGTGTTCCTTTCATTTTTGTGAGCAGTGTATATAGCAGCACACTGCTGCCAAATGGTGTCTGAAACTGACGTCGGCTTGTGGGAGTGAAATCTGAACTCAACACTGCCCACTAGTGGAGGAACTGACTTAATCTTGGAATGCAAAAGAACCAAGGAAGTATGAGGACAGCGATGTATAACATTTGAAACAGACGTCTCTATTTACGTACGTAAGGGAGCAAAAATGGGCCTTAAGTCTGGAAATGCAACACAGAAGCATTTAGAAGGAAGGTACGTCTGGAGGAAGCTGAGATGCTTCAATGTCTGCACCAAGAGGCTGCATATCCTATGACATGTTCCATAGTCTGGAGGAAAGTTTTATCAATGATGTTCCATCATTTGGATTATATGAACCGGTAATTAAAGAAACTGAACAAACATTTTCACACGTTCTGGTTCTGTTCTGGGGACTGATCTGGATCCTGGAGCTGTTTGTCCAGAGAGGACTACTGCACATGCTGCTGGACATGATGGACAATTATTCACACCCTCCACACAACAGAGTGTATTCAGACAGAAGCTGGATTTATACCAGCGTGGTGTCTGCATGAGGTCGGTTACGCCGTCACCACCGTATGCTCCGCATAGGTTTAACCAAGCAGCAAACACCGGCGGTAAAGTGTGAAGCCTTTTGCAGAAGTGCAAAAAATTGCAGTTCACCCCTCATCCACTAGGGACTGGCTCCAAAACAAAGCAAATCCCCATAGACTACCATGTTAAAAAGGCCAATTTCACAGGAGAAATATGTTTAAAGCCTGGTACAAAAATCCATTTTAGGATTAATAGGTCAAGTTTACCTTCATGACAACTGTGAGGGGCGTGTCCTTTTGACTGAGTTATCCAATATCCACGGCAAGAAGGGAGAGTGCAGCACAACCGCGGTTTTTAGCCGGCTAACAGAGCGCCTTAGCTTTAGCCCAACTACCTTCATTAGCTGGTTAACTCACATTAGATCTGAGTTGGCTCAGTTAGCTCCTAGCTACAGGCAGCTTGGAGTTTGATGGGAGTCAATCATCCACCCCCACCTTCAGTCTTCTCAGTTCCACCTCTTTACCCAATTTTCGATTTTCCGAGAGTGACGCTGCCAAGATGGCGACGGTGGGAACCGCCCAATGAGTTTTAATTCAGCTCTTCAGAAACCTATGGGTGACATCACAGGCTCCATCCATCTTTAATATAAAGTCTATGGGATTGACGCACAACTTTTTCAGACCCGATGTGCATCCCTGCTTGCAACAGTTAGTACTCCCATGCGAGTGGTCAGTTTATGATTACATGTTTCCAGATTTCTGGAGCTTTTTGCTGGATTTGTGCGGTCACCACGGAAGAGAAACTGCAACACAAAAGTGAAACTTTATGCTCGAGTGTAAGAGGCTAGCTACGCTGCCCCTACTGTATGCAGATGATGTGTGTGTATAAATCCAGCTAGAAGTTTATTCCGGTCTGCTGGACCACAGACAGCTTCAGAAGGTCATTCCTGCCATCAGGCATCATCCTCTGGAACAAGACCTAACTGTAAATTAATTATTTTTAATAAAAAAAAACAAAAAAACCAAACAATTTCCTTGTAGGAATAAAGTATTTTTCATTTTGATTTCAAACCCACCTAATCTCTTTGGTTTTCTGACACTTTGTAAGATGTTGACAATCTGGTTTTATGTATTTTAATCAGTTTATTTATTAAATTTTCTTATTTGTATTAACTGTGAATTTACTCTTCGTTCAGCACTTTGGTCCAATGTGGCTTTTTTTTTATAAATAAAACTGAACTGGTGCAGGAACACAAGAACAACATGAAGACACCCAGGTTCATCCAGCTGTGGAGGCCAACATGTGTCCATCCCCAGGACAGAAGCGGAGGAAGGAGCTCAGCTTCCTGTAGTTTTAGCCATTCATAACGAAAAAGAGTGGCCCAGCAGGCTGTACAGGTACACCATTTAATAGTTATTTTAGACATTTTATATACATTTCAACAGCTGTATTCTGCTAATGTGTTACAGTCTTTAAAATCTGCTGTTCAAAGTTTAGAAGTCCCAAAAAAACAAAAACAAAAAAAACTTGCAAACTGATCAAAATTTATTTTTTCCTTTTTTTGTTTGTTTTTGGAAGACTAGAAAAAATACTTTTTATGTAGTAATCATGCAATACACAAACAGAAGAATCGAGTAACAAAGTTGATCAGCTGAAAACTAAACAGAAAGTAGAATGAGTCTGGACCAATCAGAGGACACTCAGCTTACAAACCCGACAAGAAAAACATAAAAAAAACAAGAAAGTGAAAAAGACCGAGATGAAAAAACCCTCAGATCAGAAACTTCCTGCTTAGCAACGAGGAGCCAAACGGAGCAGAAGAGTCCACCTGGACCACCACCCACCAATCACAGCCAACCGTTGACTGGATACCAAATTATTCTTAGATAAGCTTTTTCTTGTCTCTACATGTCAGCTTTCAACAGGAGTTTTAATGAATTTATGTATTTCTTCATAATTTGTATCCAGATGTGTTACAAAACCAACCAGGATTATTACTGGGTCGAGATGTTTACTTCCTGTCATGGTTTTCCCATCAAGCTGAGGGAAAAACTTAAGATCCAGACCGTTTCTCCTCCTACTGCCTCCTCAGTGTAGAAACTTCAGGTCAGAACTTTGTGTCTGAACCGTTTTAAAATAAATTAAAACTTAAATTCCCTGTTTGGATAATAATTCTTTCAGTTCGTCTACAGCTGCCTTCCTCCTCCAGGTCTCCCCAGCCACGAAGAGTTTTGGTTTTTCCGTTCAGTTGAAACCCTTTAATCAGTCGTGGTGAGTTTCAGGTTCGGTTCTGAGACGGGCAGGAGGAACAGAACCCACCTCAGCAAAAATAAAGAGAAGTTTGTAAAAAAGTTTTAGAAAAATTAAGATTTATTCCACACAAATGAAAAGTGCAGTTAACTCGAGTAAATGAAGGGCTCTGATTGGCCCGTCCTGGGCCGGGCTAAAGCCTAGAACCAGTCCGCTGTTCTCGTTTGGACAAACATCTGACATCTAAACATCTGCAGTTTTTTCTAAAAACTGAATCAGCTCCAGCTGATTTTTTTCTTTTAAAAAATGTACAAATGTTTAAAAAGAAAGTTTGTTTTCCGGACGTGTTAATAAAGATTATTAAAACATGAAGCTTCTACCAGTAAAACCACAGAGGGTTTAGGCATCAGATGTCCGGTCCAATCCAGACAGAAGTTTAAAGGAAAAATCCCCCTCAGATCTGCTCAGACCCAAACTGTCTCAGGCAAAGCCACGTCCTCGTCTCTCAGATGCTCCACAGCAGAACTCGGGGTTCAGTTCAGTTCCACAGGCTCGGTTCTGATCTAATGGTGGAACAGAATCTGGTTCAGCTTCATTAGTCAGATATTAACGAGAGCTGGTTCATGGTGGATGATGGAAAAACTTTTCTGCTGACCTAGATCTCCAGCACACCCGTAGAAGTGAACCAGTCCTGGTGATCTGAAGCTGTCCCAGGTTCAGTGGAGGAGACATAAGATGTTCATATTCCTTTTCAATTATAGGACTTTCATAAACCAGGACGGATCAGGTTGAAAAACTGGAACAGAACTGGTTTAGATGAACAAAACCTCATGTTTCTGAAAGCTGTGCTGAGAAGAAAATCTGAAGTACTCATCCTTCAGTCAGCGCCTCATCAGCCATTTTCTTTCTTTCATCAGATTCTAAATCTCTGAAAACTGAAGTTAATTTGCAATGTTCTCTCCAAACAGACGAGACAGAAAACCAGGATCATTATTTCTGACGTGCCAAATCGACAAACTACCAGCGAACCAAACTGAACAGGAGAGAAAACTTAAGCTCCTTTAACCACATGTCCACAGGTCCTCAGCAGAGTCCCAGAGGCTGATGAGCTCCTCAGAGAGGAGGTCATGTCGCAGAGCTGAGCGTGAGAGTTTGTCTGAAGTTGGTGAAACACCAAGAGAAGGATGTTGTTTTGTTGTCATTTTGGTTTTTCTGCATCAATATGGCCAACATCAGACTGAAGAAGGTTTCTAAAGTTCCAGCTGAATAAACGGTGCAGACACAAGATCAAAGCAACCAACTATAAAACCTGGATGCAGAATTTCTGGTGGTTTTGGTTCTCCATGAACTCAAGATGGAGTCATGTTTCTGTGAAGAGAAACATGGACTCCTGGGAAGGCTTGATCCCCGTTTCATCTGGTCAGGTCCACCGTGAAGTCCCACCAGCAGTGTGTTTATCCTCCTGGGGGCTGCAGCAAATTCTGGTAGTTTTGGCGAGTTTGAGCTGATGTGTTTAAAGACCTCCTGCAGGGTCATTAACTGCATCAATAAACACCAACTAAATATTTTAGCAGGTTTGCTGAGCAGAGTAAGAAACAAGACTTAAAGACTTTTAGGTGATGGATAATTCCCTGGAGGAAACACACCTCTACATCGCTTCCTGTCTGAGCTGACCGCTTTCCTGGCTTCTTTTAAACTTATTTATTTAAAATCAGACATGTTTGTTTCCAGTTTGACTTCTTCAGTTTAACATGCGAAGCAAATTTAGAAATCTGCATCTCTTCGTCTTTTACACGCAAGACTTTGCGGTGAGTTCAGGTGCACGCTTTTTATTTGACCAGACCAAATGTTTCCATGTTCACTTTTCTTTGTTAAATAAAAATGTTCTTTTTTCTTGTTCTGTCACACTTCCAGCTAACTCGTATTAAATCAGAAATTTAGACTCAGATCTGAAACTACATTGTTTTCACAAAGAGTTCTGAAAAGAACCAGTAACAAGGACCAGTAGCAGGACTGGTTCAAATGTGAAGAGTACCAACCTGTAATAATAAATTATCAGATATATATTGTGTGTATAAATACAAAGATGTGACCTTTAAGCCTTAACTCTGATGGATTTAAGTGTCTGAGTTCCAGGTTGTTAAAAATTCAGGGAAAACAGTACAACCACCATCAAAGCGACACAAACAGCTGATGAGGATCCAGAAAAAAGACGTGACTCCAGGTTTAAACCTGCTGAACTCTGAGCTGATTTTAGAGGGATTTTTCCTTTAGGTTGCTTTATTTCTCTGGTGTGGACCAGGAGACATCCATGTAGTTACAGCGTGGTCAGATCTACGGTCAGATGTGAATCTGACGGATGTTTCTGCAGCTGAAAGCCTCCGTCTCTTCAGTCGGCGGGAGGAAAACCTTACTGCTCCATCTTCTAACCCTCTGTGCACGTTGGCATGCGAGTGTTTGTGTGTTTTCAGTCTTCAGATGGAGATTCAGTCTCACCTTAATTTATACGTTCTATGTTCAGAAATCTGAACAGACCTGAATCCTGGCTGGGTTCAGATCAGCCTGTTCTCTGTCAGTCCCCCTGCATCCTCCCCTCGTCTACACGTAGACCCGAGCGAGGGCGTCGGCTCCAGCAGAGGCAATGTAGGCCTTGGAGGGGTGGAAGGTCACGTCATAGATGGCCTCCTCGCTCTTCTTGCGGTGAGCTGTAATCTCCTGTATGCAGGTTTTACTGTCCAGGTTCCATAGACGTAGAGAGCAGTCGTGACCTGAGACAAGAATAACCACCATCACCTGCACGCTGACACCACATTCATCTAAAAATCTGCTCAATGTATCTTTAATTATCATTAAATCAGGCAGTAATTATAATAATAATAATAATAATTTAGAATAAAATAGCACCTTTCACAGATACAGAATTACAGATTGCTTCACAGAATACAAATAAAATATATAAAAACATTTAGAATACATTTAAAAACAGGTTAAAAAAAAAACACACACTTAAAAACAATAAAAAGCCATCATTTAACTAGAAACCTAACTAGAAACCTTTTCAACCTCATCAAATGTGCCTAGCCAGCGAAGGGAAAGAAGAAGAAGATCCTTCTGACCTCTGTAACGCTCCAAAAGTTTTAAAACAGCATTAAAATTTACTGGTAACCAGTAAAGGGAGGTGAAAACAGGCTGATAAATGTCTGTTTTAAACCTGCCACTGAAAGCCCAACCAATCAACCAGAGGATAAAACATAACAGAGATCCAACATCCGGATAGCTGAGAATTAATGACGCATCAATAAACGACTTCGGATATCTGAACAAAATCAGCGTTAAAATGTTTGAGGATAAACTTACTGCCAGATATTAGGTAGATGCCGTTAGGATCCACGGCCAGACTGGTCACGGCGTCCAGGTGAGCCACCATGGCATGGATCACTTTACCTGCAGCAGGTACAAAACAGACAAACCGCTTCAGAAAAGCTGAAGAAGTCAACTTTCTGTCAGGATTATTCAGATTTCTGAGGGTTGGATTTTATGGAGGAAGAAGAAGAATATCATCTTCCTCACGGTTCCGCATCCACAAATATCCAGAGAGACAGACAGATGGACAACGGCAAAGTTAGTCTTCTCAAACATTTCTAAAAACCCAAAACTCAGCTTATTTGGTCTCATTTAGGACTTCCATGTCTCTGGTGGAGGACGACATAAAGGAGAGCAGCTGAATACTGACCTGACTTGTTATCGAAGAATTTAATATGCCGATCTTCATGAGCGGTGATGGTGATAGGCAGCGTGGGATGACTCACCACTTTATTGATATGATTCAAACCAGGGAGAGCTGAGGAAGGAAGAGAAGAAGACTGATCACCATCTTCTGTTTGTAAAAACCACATGTAGACAAAGGTTGTGTCATCAAGTTCTTACAGCTGTCTCCTTGTCCCTTCAGCACCAACACGATCTGGGACGTCTCCAGGTCATAGACCACCACATCTCCATCATTGAAAGACACCACCATATGGGCGGGGTCACAACCGTTGAAGTCCACTGATGTGGGGATCCCATGATCTGCAGAAGGAAATATGTCTTCAGTTAAAGTAAACTGGTCCAGCACCAACCCTATTACCAGGCATGTCACAATTAATCACAATATTAAACAAGATTAATTCATCATAAAGATGGAGGATGTGTCAGCCTATAAAGCAGGACACTAAAAAAGGAAATCCATCCAATATGTGTCACCACCTGCAGGAAAACCAGCAGCTTTGTAGCACAAAGGGAAATGTTCATTAACTGGGTTAAATTATGCTCATGTTTAACATTGAATATTATTATTTGTATTTTATTTTGATCAAACCTTTCAAAGATAGATGAGGGTTTAGAATAAAGTTATATACTTACCTAGTTCTAACCCTTCTGATCAGAATAACGTAATATTAAAGCTTTTAGCATTTCATCAGGATGTTCAGGATATCAAAAACCATAACACACTATAATAAAAAAAACTAGAAAAAACCTGCGTAGCTTGAGAATGCGTACCCTGACGTAGCAAATGGAGCAGTACCACTAGAAACCATGGGGGGCACTGTTGAGCAGCAGAGGTAAAACCGGCAAAAGGAACAAAGAAGAAGAAGCTGCCACACATTTCATGTTTTCATGATCACGTAGCTGCGTTCTGGATCGCTGGGCCGCGCTCTGGATCGCGGCTACGCGATCATGAGGACTCTGGATCGCTGGGTCGCTGGGCCGCGCTCTGGATCGCTGGGCCGCGTTCTGGGCTGCGTGGTTGTGCTAATACCACCTTATTTATTTGTAGTCAGCGAGCAGGCCAGCCCCTCTCGGCACCGATACAGGTATTGATAAGTCCAGTGGCACATGATTTTGATGTTTTGGAAAAGTTTTGATTCCCTCCATATTTACGGTGCAACGTGACAAGTTAATTCACTAAACGTTACGTTATACAGATGGAGAACCTGAAAGTCTTTTTAGAAGGATGGTTTGGGTAAAAAAGGAGGACCTGCAGTGGCCCGTCTCTATCACCTTTTTTTGTGTTGAAAGTGCTGATGCAGGGGTCTTTTTCTACCGGGTTCCACAGTTTCACCGTTCCATCAGCTGAGCAAGACAGGAGGCGGTTCTTGATGCCACTGTAAGCCAATCCCCACACAGCATCAGTATGCCCCGCCCATGAACCTGCCAGGACGCTGGAATCTGATCAAACAGGAGGAGGAAGACAGGAGGGGAACACGGTTATCACAGAAAGAAGATTTTTCTCTTTTTTATTCATGTAAACATCTCTGCTGATCTCTGACATGTCAGAACACACTCGAGTGTCTCTGCTTCATCACCCTGATTTCCACTCCACAACATTAACAAGATCTTTGATCCTGTGACTCCAGACTGCTTCCAGCTGTGAGAGCAGATCTGGGATTGAGCTGGATGGTGTGGAGAAAATCTGGAGCCTGATACTTTCCTTGAGGTGTAAAATTGAGTAAAATAGGAACATCATCTCAAATCGCGAGAGATGTTTGTTGACAACTTCATAGTTTCCTAAATGTATGGACATATTTTAACTTTTTTAAAGCCCCAACACCCGCAGGAGAGGGGTTTACATCCGGTTTCACAAGGTGTAACATCAGGTCTAGTATGCAAATATAAATGTGTGGTATCCACTGAAAGCTAGAATCTCAGCTAAAAGCTCATTAAAACTATTTCTATCACCACCAAACAGTTAAAATTAAATCCCAAAGGAAACCCTCCACTACAGAAGAAGAGCTGGGGATGATTTTAAAGACAGTTGGACAGAGTTGTGTGTCCCAGACTCTTCATCAGATGACGAGGACCTCACTGAAAACCACCTAGCCACAGTATCTCTTGAATAAATCCTTTGGAACTTTGTTCTCTTTCACGTCAGCTCCATGAATCTCTGCAGAGATATTGTTCACATGTTGATTCATGCTGTTCTGGATAAGACTCTGGGGGCTCAAGAATCTTTTTAAAGAAAACCCCTGAACTGTGGGGACTTAGTTAAAGTTTAAGACATTTCATCTGTGTGGGAGTAATTTTTCCTGTCGCCTCTCTGTGCTCCAATAGGAAAAGTGAGTACCGTAAGTGTCGTAGGGGTCAACGTTGGAGCTGGGGATGTTCCACCACTGGATCGTTGAGTCGATGCCGCCACTGAAACACTGTTCACCACTGGAGGTCATCGCCAGCGACAACACGGGACCACTAAGGAGAGGGACACATCGTCATGAAGACCCTCAACCATCAGCAGCTGTTCAACACATCTGGAAGGGTCTCATCCAAGGAGGTGATCTCTTAGTGTTTATCTCCTCTATGGTTAAACTCTGAAACCCACCCAGCCCCACCCCAGGCTGAACTACACCACAATTTAAAGTGAAGCATGGTGTGCTGCGAGAGTTAGATACATACTCATGACCCCTGAATGTGTAGATGGGTTCCACGTCGAATGAGGCACTTCTGAAAGAAAGCAGGAAGTAAACATGCAGGTTATTATCATCATCATTAAAGTGCTTCTTCATCATGTCACATTGTCTGGATCTAGTCATCTTTAGAGGTCTGAATATTTCCAAGGTTGTGGTGATGGACGTTGCTCTGTTGCTGATTTTTTTTCTTTTCTTAACTTGTCCTGTCCAGCATGGTGCCAGCAGAATGAGAGTCTGGCTGCTGTGTTGGGCCAAACAAATGTGCTTTGATAAGAAGAGCTTTATGGGTATAAGGCTCATTTTTGATAATTATTTATCTCTTATTTCTTTATTTGTTTAAATATATTGTTTTATCTTGTTTATTTAGTTTTATAGAATTTATGGAATCTTGTGGGACCTGCAGCTTTTACAGGTAAACTAAGGTGACAATCATCAGGAGTTCCTAAAAAAAAATAACCAGGACAACAACAAGATGTATCACAAAAAAAACAAAGAAAACCTAAACAATGATAGCTTGTGTATGAACCCACTGAACAACTTAGTGGGTGTGTCCCAATCCGTCCACTTCTATACTTTGGATGCTGCTAAACTCAAGCACTAGAGGCAAGCAGCCAAAGCACTTTGAATTGTCTTGTACATGAAATGTGCTATACAAATAAATTTGCCTTGACACCCTGCCAACCGGGTTTTTTAAGAAGGTTTCAGGATGCATGGCGTTAGATATCTTACAGATTGTAAACACGACTCTGCTTTCAGGTGTCTTCCCTCAGACCCTAAAAACAGCCACCATCAAGCCTTTACTGAAAAAGATAAACCTTGACTCTTCATTCATGAGCAGCTACAGGCCGATATCAAACTTCTCCTTTCTTAGTAAGATCCTAGAAAAATTTGTATTTCAACAGCTACACAACTTCCTGACACTAAATAACCGTTCTGATGTCTACCAGTCAGGTTTTCAGCCACACCGCAGCACTGAGATGCTCTACTTCAGGTCTTTAATGACATCCGCCTGAGAACAGATAACGGGAACATTTCAGTCCTGGTACTGCTGGATCTCAGATCACAGACTTTCTACCATTGCAGTTAATTGGTTTGTCCTATTTAAAAGACAATGACTACTTTGTGTCTTTAGGTAGCTATAAATCTGAACCAAAATAACCTGTGGAGTTCCCCAAGGCTCCATCCTGGGGCCACTGCTGTTCAACATCTACATGCTGCCACTTGCTCACATTATGGAAACAACTAAATATGTTACCACAGTTATGCTGATGACACACACATCTACATAACCATCTCACCAGGAGACTACAGCCCGATCCAGACTCTGATCAACTGCCTATATCAGATTAAAGATTGGATAGGCCAAAACTTCCTTCAGTTAAATGAAGACAAAACAGTAATAATAGTTTTTGGAGCCGAGGAAGAAAGATTAAGTCAGTTCTCAGCTTCAAACAGCAAAATTCAAAACTAACAACCAAGCCAGAAAACTGGGAGTAGTCCTGGACTCATACCTGGGAGTAGTCCTGGACTCAGACCTGGATTTTAGCAGTTATATTAAGACAGCTGTGAAGTCGGCCTGTTATCCCTTAAATAACATCTGGAGGATTAAAGGACTGATGACTCAGCAGGATTTAGAAAAACTGGTCCATGCATTTATTTTTAGTAGACTGGACTACTGTAATGCTGTCCTCACAGGTCTCCCTAAAAAGTCCACCATACGGCTGTAGTTAGTCCAGAACACTGCAGCTCCAGTCCTCACTAAGACCAGGAAGGTAGATCCTAGAACTCCAGTCCTCAGATCTTTACACTGGCTTCCTGTCTGTCAAAGAATAAATCCTGCTGGTAGTTTTCCAAGACCTGAATGGTTTAGGACCAGACTACATTCAGGATCATCTGATTTGTTATGAAGCAACCAGGTCCCTCAGGTCATCAGGGTCAGGTCTACTTCCTGTTCCCAGAGTCAGAACTAAACGTGGAGAGGCAGCGTTCAGCTTTTATGCTCCTCACATGTGGAACAAACACCCAGAAAACTGCAGTTCTGCTGACTCAGCAGTTTTACATCAGGGTTAAAAACTTTTCTATTTGCTGCCTTTTATCAGAACAACAGTTAATTCCCCACACTGGAACTTTATTTCTAGCATTTTATCTATTTTGTTCTGTTTTTATTTCATTTCTTTTATTCTTGTTTAAAGTTTGTTTTTAATGCACTTGTTACTGCTTCCTGTGCCCTTCTGTAATGCTTTTAATGTTTAATGTAAAGCATTTTGAATGGTCTTGTACATAAAATGTGCTTTACAAATAAACTTGCCTTGCCTTTCATGTTCTGGTATGTTGTACTGTGACAGGAACTCTACCATCCTTTCTAGGGATTACATTTAAGTAAATGTTTGAGGTTTGGCTTAATAGCGAAATGCTGTGATAAGGAGAAGAGGCTAAAACTGGAGGATCTGTCTGGACTGAGAGGATTTTCTTCTGAAGCGCCATCTTCATTCCTCAAAATTTTCCAGTTTGTAAACCTGCATTGCTGAATGTTCATTATCTATCTGTTAAAAAGGCTCCTCTAATCAAATTGCAGTGGTTACAGTCAAAACTCTGGAGGAACTAAATCATTCAGTGTAGAGCAGAACTAAATAAATCAACACTAAAACCCAGGCTGATGAAAAAGGGGCCTCATTAAATCTCCTGCTCTCTGTAAGGCCTCATTCACTGTGATGAAACTGGCTCTAATGAGGACTGCCCTTGAAGATGTAGACCAGAATTTCCCTCCTTAGAAAACTGGAGCCCACATCAGAATCAAAATAGCAGACAACCCTCTAATGTTCAGAGGGAACTGTGAGAATCAAACCTCATAGTAGAACTAATGTGAAGAAACTCCAGGATAAATAAAATAAGTGACCAGGTCAAGAGATACAAGGAAAGACAAGATTTTGGACCTATTAGTCTAGATTAGAGATATCTGGCTGCAGTTATTGGATCTTTGTTGATAGATCGTTTGTACATCTGTTCACACCACAGTGGATGAACCTCATTTTCACCTCATTAAATAACCCTAAATCCTTAGTGTAAGTGTGGGGCAAATGTGGGCGTACTTTTTGGCAGCAACGGTCTTTGTGAGGTTCCACAGTTTGAGGGTGTGGTCTTCGGATACGCTGACCAGGCAGGGCTCGACGGGGTGGAACGCCAGCGCTCGTATGCCATCAAAGTGACTCCGCAACGTGTACTTGGGGTTCCAGGTCTTCCTGAAGGAAGACTCCTTGTTGGATGACAGCTGGAGGGGAAAACAGGGAGCACTTGTCATTAAACTTGTGAGAGACCTCTGAGACCAGAGCTGAAGTCAGTTTTCTTACATCGTAGCCAAAATCTGTCTCATCGTTGGTGACAGTGAGGTCAGCGAGGTCACCCAAACCCAGCATGCTCTCCAAAACATCGTCCGACGTCCCCAGTAAGAAAGACTTCCCCCCACCAGAGGAAAAAGGTAGGGGCTCGGCTGCAGAGAGACATAAGTAAAAAAAAAGTTCCCATTTTATTCTGTTCAGATTAATACTGACAATGAGATGAAACCACACCAAGTCTTTAACAAATGACAACTTATATACTTATATATAAGTATATATATATATATATATATATATATATATATATAAACTCATCATCATCAAGTATCATGTTTCATCAAGAGAAATCATGTTACACGTTTCCATTTAAAGCGAAAAGATGCATCAGTAATGGTTTTATTGTGGCCATCTGGACTGTTAGCTAACCGTGATGTGCCTAAAGCCAACACGTGTTGTTTGTTCCCCTTTAACTGTGGGAGAGTTCAGTCATCCAGTCCACCAACAAACTCAGAACCAGAGTGAGCATCAACAGAAGAACACAGGGATTTTGGTACATTTTTGGGGGAACAATCTCCACATTTAGCTGTGTTGCTCATTCCACAGAAGCTCCATCTTTACCAGTTCTACCTGGTTGTAAAGGTGAGTCATCAAGCTTTCCATCCATGTATAATACAACACCACTTTGTATAATTAAAGGAGAGAAATAATCCACCCAACGCTAATTTACGGAGTCATCAACTGATGTCTATTATTATTTAATAAAAATGTAAAGATGTATTGAATTTATTAATGTTCTAATTAAAAACAGACTGCCCTGTCAGACAGAAGCCTTTCACAGAACCTGGCAGGTTTCAGATTAATTATCTCGTTAGAAAACAGAATGTTGTAGAACAAATACTGAAACGCTGAACACTTGTACATATGCATTCAGAAGTTCAGAGAAAGTCAGACTAAGTCCACCTGTAAAGGCTATGGTGGAGTTTCTTTCTGACATCAGACACAAAGCTAACTATCTGTGAGTAGCGTATGTTTGTTCCTGTCCGATTCCTCCAAACTAATTTCACTTTCAACTTTTTTTGTTTTGTTTTTATATATTTATATAAACCTGCCTGTGACCAAGCCTTTTCTTATCTCATCGTTCTCTCAAGTCTTGGCTTTCAGGAGAAAAAATATTGTTATTGAAACAAACACACAACAGAAACTATT
>JBAGKP010000022.1:25047172-25058646 GCA_037177255.1 Melanotaenia maccullochi | reverse complement strand
GACCGGGTTAACGTGACTATAGGATCCGGTTTACGGAAGGAAAAATCTGTTCTCGGTCCGGACCGGGTTAACGTGACTATAGGATCCGGTTTACGGAAGGAAAAATCTGTTCTAGGTCCGGGTTAACGTGACTGAGATCACCTCTTGCTGTCTTTGCAACGCTCGGTCCCATTGATGAGGTGCTGCAGGTTTTTGTTGTCCACAGCTCCGTTCTGCTCTGAACCCGACAGTCCCAGAAGAGAGCGAACCCTCTGAGTCCGAACATCAAGGATGGTATCTGTGTATCCCACTTCCTGCAGGTACCTGAACACAACACAGTGAAATTTGTGACTATATCAGCTGATTTTAATGCTCAATCATAAAGAATAAAAAAA
The DNA here is from genome assembly GCA_037177255.1 of Melanotaenia maccullochi. Lineage (NCBI taxonomy): Eukaryota > Metazoa > Chordata > Actinopteri > Atheriniformes > Melanotaeniidae > Melanotaenia > Melanotaenia maccullochi. Next base: position 25,058,272 of record JBAGKP010000022.1, on the reverse strand, counting down.
ATTAGATTTAGCTTGTAAATATTTTACAGAAGCAGAGGAATGGGGAGCAGCTAGTATCATCTACTACGATTTGGTAACTTCTGGAGTCTCCATCCAAACATCTGAAGACTTACTGCCTGAGTAGCTGCCGTCCTTGTTTCCATGTCAGCTGACTATTTGCAGGAACAGCAGAAACTTCAGACTCTTTGGTGTCTAGAGGACAAAAACAGAAATTGTGACATATAAATCTCCACCTGCTGGTACAAACCAGAAACAGCTAGGATCACATGTTAGAAACGTCGTTACATCATTGCACCTTTTATTTTTTTATTATTTTTATAAAAGCATTACATATGAAGCTGTTCTAGGGAAAAGAGACTTTATTTGACTTCTTTTGTGATTTGCGCTGAATAGAAAATCAAAATGAATAAACATGACCTTGTAGTGAGGTGGTGAGTCTCGTTATAACAGTTGTTAAAACACTGCCGGTGTTCTGCCGAAAGGTGCTACTGCCATCAGAGCAGAATACCATGCGTATTATTTATACAATTCACCATTCTGCATGATCAAACATAGTTTTTTAGTTTAAAGATCATTAATCCACGTATTTGTGGAATAATTATCTTCCAACTAACTCAAGTACCCTTCAGGTACGATCTTAAGATACAATGTCCTGGTTGTTCAAAAATAAAACCTTAAATAAATAATGAAAGTCGGATGTCTCAATAGTATAAAAAACACTTTAAAAGTGTGTCACCTTATATATTAATGCAGTTAGGATGATTTTGACAGTGGACAGTTGAAATAACCCCATGAAAGTATGCTACCCTATAGAGTAGCTTTACTATGCAGGTAGGATGATTTCACTGTATAAATTAACAATAATAATAATTTATAATATACAATTTCTAGAACATGCATTTAAATTAAAAATTAAGTTGATTTCACACACAAAAGTCTCACAGCACAGACGTACAGCTGTGATGCCACAACAGTAAAAGTTAACCCATGAAGACATAAAAGTAGCCACGTACTATATTTATGAAGGTAGGCTGATCCGACTGTATAAACTACCCCATAAAATGCGCTGCCTATTACAGTAGCTTGTATTTGTGCAGGTCTCAACAGTATAAACTAAAGAAAGTTTATAATACTAGGCTTTTAAAATACTGAAAAACTTAAGTGAATAGTTTAAATATAGGCCTGCAATTTCTATGAAAATTCATAAAATATATGAAATGAAAGCTATTAGTTTATTTCATAAGGTACAGCTGACGAAGGCCTGAGAACACGGAGGTACAGCTGTTAGACGCTGACTTGAGGGGTGCATGGATTTATAGGCGTGTCTTTACTGCACACTGAAATGACGGTTTCGTGTTGTGCGCCTGCAGAGGTAGCACGTCTCCAAGGGTGACGTGAAATGTCAGAACACCAGTCCATTATCAGATTTACATACATGCGTGTTTTTTGGAACACGGTGGTACCCAGTCTTAGCATTAGCTGCTAATGTGAGCATCTCAGAGAGAGAAGCTGATTGGACGGAACCGACACAGGAAACTATTTAGTTGTGTATATTTGCTAAGATCTTGCTGAGATCTGTATGTCATGCAAGTAGGATCACTGTTGTCACCAGAAAGGACATGTATTTAAAAATTACAAATAAAAAAATCTTTTAAATCAAATTGAATCTATTCAAAATCGGCTGTTTTTTTTAAACCAGCTCTAGTAAACAGTTGTGTAGCTTGTGTGTCGTCTACCTGGTTCAAAGCTTGGCATCTTCATCTCTCCTTGGTTTAACTCCGTTCCATATTTTAACTTGTGATATTTTGCTCTGAGAAGAGAAGAAAAGTGGATAAAAGTTTTCACACCCCTGGTAAAATCCAGGGTGATGTTAAAAAAATAATCTAGAATGAATAATTCCCAAACAATTCCTCCTTCAGTGTGACCTTTAATAGCCCGAATAATTCAATTAATAAAAAATGTGAAATAAGCTGGTTGCTAGGGATGCCATGAGTACTTTATTTCACAATTAAAGCTTTAAACAGCAATTATGTAATTATTTAATTTAATAAAGATCTGTCATTAGGAATTCTGGTGTGGGATCAAGTCTGAACCAGATCATGAGATCAGGAAGGAAAACAAAGTTAAACAACATGCTTCTGTTAGCATTGTGTTGCTTTGTTTTCCTTCTGTGTTTACATGGCAAAGTATGGCAGATGAAGAGATATTTCCTCCAAGCTAACAGATTAAATCAACCTGGTGGGATTTCTTTGCTTCTAAAGAAAATTAGCCAAGTGTGACTGTGGAGGATGTGTCAGCCTATAAAGCTGGACATTAAAAAAGGACATGGAAAGTTATTCCCTCTAAACATTAAGCAATGCGGACCTAAGCAATGTCTTGATCAGCGTTTACTGGAGGGACATTTTGATGTTTCTCCGTTCCAACATAACCGACTCAGGGTGGTCAAATTTAGCCTTTTAGTGGTCAGTGTTTGATGGTCTGTAGAAGAAAGTGTGTTTAGTTCCAGATGTGGTCTTGTTTCTTTATGTCCCCTGTTCCAGTATTATTTATGTGTCAAACAGCAACTATTCTCCTAAAGGACAGCTAGAAGTCAAAGCTAGCCAGATGTTTTTTCTGCTTATTAAAGAAATGCTCAAAAGCATTTTTATAATGTAGTTTCTGGAAAGAAGCTCCCCAGGTCCAGGTAGAGGTCCAGGTAGAGGTCCTGTAGCCTTTCCATCGGTTTTCTCTTAGAGAAATCGGGAGTTATTATGTAAGATTTATTTATACTTTTTCAAAGATGAGGAGATTTAGTTGGAACGAGACTTTACTGTGCTCTATTATTTTGTTATGTCAGAAGACAGAAATAAAAAAACTTACAGACTTATGAGTGTTGATGTGGTTTTACACATTTATAGTGTTGGGAATAAAAGCATAATCATCGTGATCCGTGTAAAATCATGACTATTTCTCTGATGATAATCGTACCAAGAAAATCTATAATAGTGATATCCCTATTCTCAGCCCACTTTGGGTCAATCCACAGATCTGCCGGATCTAGGGTCTGGTTCTGATTGGACCGCTGGGATCAGTCCTGGAAGGGGAAATTCAGATTCAGCTTTCCAACAGATATCTGAAGGTTTTGGCCCAGCAGTGTATCTGGATCTGAACCTTTTCAGAACTCCTCCCACTGTAACCAAAGCTCCAGTTCCTGCTGAAGAAAAGCAACCCCACATCGTGATGCTGCCACCACCATGCTTTACTGTGGGGATGCTGTTCTTCTGGTGATGAGAAGTAATTTTCTTTCAGAATTGTAGCTAAAAAGTACCACCTTGGTCTCATCAGACCAGAGGACATTTTCCACATGATTTTATGAGTTCATTTCTTTTACTGATGAAAGACAGAATGCTTCAACAACGTTTTTGTTTGAGGGTGTCCATACTTATGCAGCCAGCTTATTTAACTTTTTTTAAAAAACAAATTTAGCAACTCAATCTGAAAATCAACATACAAGTCTTACCTTTCCTGTTTTAAAGCATATTCTAGCATTTTAATTCTTCTAACCAGGTCATTCTTCAGGTTCTCCTGGCCCTTCCTCTCCCCCTGCAGGAACGCTATCCTGGCCTACAGACACAGAAACACAAACCATGACAGATGAGTTCAAAACATATGATCATGATTCATAACATGTTTATATGATAGTGCATTAAACCTTCGCTGGGAACTGAAGAAGAACAGCTGCTGGACATCAAACCTCCTCTTTAAAGGAACTTCAGGGACATGTTACAGGAGTTTAACACAAGAACCAACAGCTAGCTGCTGGACATGTCAAGGTCTCACCATCGGTACTGTTGGACTGTCCAAATATTTTCTCAGCTGACTGACATGTTGCATCAGCACCATGTTCTTCGAAGAAAGTGTTCAATTTTGATTTGGGAGTAAATTTACTCCCAGATCAATGATCTTTTTTGCATATTGAACATAAACTGGCAAATAGTTGAGAAAGTATTTAATTGACAGCTAAAAAGAGTTGTTCTGTTTTCTCTGCAATCTGGGCTGCAATGAAATCCTGAAATCGTTTCATTATCTAATAGAAGCAACCTGAATCGTAATCAAATGAAACTGTGAGGTACCTAAGATGGCACACCAGATGGACAACCCTCAGATGTGTGAAATGAAACCAGTTCTTAGAAAGATCTGCAGCTGAACCAGATCTGAACCGGATCTACCACCACACTCAGATCTGAGTATGAGTGACACCCAGCAGCTCTGGTGCGACACCTTGTGGTTTTCTGAGGTCGTAAAACTAAACTCCTCCAGCTCAGAGACTGATCTGTATGAATCAAACACTCCTGATGAGGTTAGATCACTGCACACTGAGGATGACGAGGGGGTGAAGAGATGCATGTTAGTGTGTGTGTGCTGAGGTCAGTGGCCCAAATTTACCAGCCTGACGGATCAGACCAAGCTGTATAAGGGGTGAGTCATCAGGGCCATTCCTTTGAGCAACTGCATCACTGATGCATTTATCCTCCTGTCTTACTCAGTCCTGAACCTGATTCTACACCAAGTCCAGACTCCAACAAACCTTTAATTAAAAGATCTTCACAGAGAAATTCTTTTTGGTGTTTTATAGGCAGCTACTGAGTTAAATATGAAGGAAAATGTGGTGACATTGTATTCATCTGTTTTGTGACTGACAGGGAGTTGGACCATCTGTGTGTTGCAGTTATTTTGAACCGGTCTAATTTTAGTGTTCAGCTAGGATGAGGCTGTCAGCAGAGGGCCCAGTAGGCCACGCTGCCTAATTACAGCCTCCTGTCCCAAGGCGCTGCCCCCTTTACCAAAACATGGAGTCAGAGAATCTGGTCCTGTTGGATCTCATCTGATACCATGGATCAGAACATTCTGGTTCAGAGGCTGAAGTGTCTTGGGATTAAAGGAACCACTTAAGGTTGGTTATTTATCTAATTCCAGTTTGTTCATGTTCATCATGAGTCTTTCTCACAAGCCATGACGTTCCTCAGGGTTCTGTACTTGGACCAATACTTTTCACATTGTACATGCTTCCTTTACGTAAACTTTCATTGCTATGCAGATGATACTCATATCTCACCATAAAGCACTTTGTGTTGCCTTTGGCATGAAAAGGGCTTTATAAATAAAGTTTGAGTTTGAGATCTAGCTTCTCCATGAAGCCTGATGAAACCGATCAGTTGATCAGATGTTGGCCAAGAAGTTGTTGTCTTTGGACCCGAGAACCTCAGGAAGACTGTCAAGCTTCAGTTATCAGAGGAACCATCTCCCAGTTTGGCTTTAGGTGTCAGACCCCCTCTCTACCTTCAGATCATCTTCAAACTTTCCTTCCTGATAAATCTTATAGGAGGTCTGGCTTGGTGACTCTTCTCCACCCCTTTAGTTCTGCTATAGGCCGAGGCTGCTGGGAGATGAACTGGGCTTCTCTCTGCTCTGTTTACTCTCCATGTAGAAATCTAACATTGTTGTTGTCCTTTATTTGTGTTTTTTCTTCTATTTTCTCAGCAGGAATCCCTGGATTAGAGTTATTCTGCTGGTTAACCCCTCTTTCCTGTCCGCTCCACCCCCAACCAGCCCAAGCAGATGTCTGTCCTTCCTGGTTCTGGTTCTAATTGAGGTTTTCCTCTCCACTGTCTCCTTGTGCAGCTCAATATGTAGGAATAAAACAAGGACCAAAAAGTTTATGTTATGACAACGTTCAGAATCTGAACAGGTGCTGCTGATCCAATTAAACAAGAAAAGCTCCAGAGTCACAAACCAGTTTCACAAAGTTCCGATTTGAATGCAGGAAAACGGGACAAGCAGCTCTGCTTCAGCTAAATGAACTCTCAAACCCATTCAGTTTCAGTTTTTAACAACATAAACACTCGACTGTATGCGACTTGGTGTTAGGCAGTCTCTGCCCCTGGAGCTATGCTCCATCACAGACCTGCCCCTGTTTAAGGCCACACTGAAGAGCGGTGTCACTATAAAACAAACTGACATTCATTATCTATTAGTGTACTATGTTTTTATTCTTGTTTCTTAATCCCTGTCCAGCACTTTGATAAACTAGGGCTGTTGTAAAGCACTTTATACATAAACTTTATTGATACATTATATATAACATATTTTTATTATTATTATTACTATTATCATTATTAATATTATTATTAAATAATAAAACATTTTTCTCTCCTTTTCGCTTTCATATATATATATATATATAATTATATTATATTTAAAAACTTAGACATACACTAGCAGAATGAAACGGTTAAAAACGCTTAACCCGACGCTGACACACTAATTATTCTAACTGCAAGGTCTCGTGAATATGTTTAATAATAACATAAATACTGCATGTCTTAAATATATGTTCTTACTTGTTGCTGTGAAATATTGAAATCTAAACATTGATTTATTTAGAGCCGACTGTTTCATTTATAATGTTGGCGTCTTGGACTGGCACATGTCCAAGCAGGAAGTCGGGAGTCGAACAGACGCTTTTCTTCACCACATACACTAAAACCTATTATCGTTCCTCTGATTATTCACTTTATTCAAACTTCCGGGTCCTCTTTCTTCAGGAACTCCTGATGAGTAAAAGGCGATGTTGGTTTTGTTTCCTGACCTGAAAGGATCCAGGCAAACAGAAACAGTGATTTATTAGAGTTGTAGCTTTTGTTCTTCCTTAGTTAAACTTGCCTGGTAAGAACAATTTAAACCCAAATTCAGTTTTGTGGTGTGACTGAAGTTTTATTGCTCCACAGCACATGAAGGACAGCAGATTGGTGGACAGAACTGGCATAAAACACACTGAACAGTAGGGCTGCAACTAATGATTATTCTGATGGTCGATTAGTCACCGACTATTAAAACGACTAGTCGACCGATCGGATTATCTATCTCATAATTATTAAATGGATCTTTATTTCACATTCAGCTTTGAAATCTTGCATTAGGTTTTTAAGTAAGTCCGACGTTCCTCCTCTTTAAATGTTCGAGCATTGCAGACGTACTTCTGTGGTACACAAGGTCCGCTTTACAAATCTCACATGTATTTAATTTATTTTGTAAGTTTAACGTGAAGTTATCCCAGACTTTTGACATCCTTTGCAGCCGTTCTATTCCCCAGTCGGCCGCCATATTTTTCCCCTTGTGGACTTTATTGCGCATGTGCAACTCTCAGCAGAGACAGGGAAGAAGACGATGTCTCACTGTAGTTTTTTTTTGTTTTGTTTTTGGTTTTGTTGTTTTTGTGGACAATAGTCGACGGGTAAATTAGTTGTCAAGTATTTTTTATTGTCGACTATTGTCAACAACATCGACTAATTGTTCCAGCCCTACTGGACAGCTAACAATAACAGTTTTTAAAAAATGGAAAATAGAAAAATAAACCACGTGTCATGTTTGTTTTCACTTCCAATCAGACTTTTTAGAGAGGTAAGCAACTGTTAAAGTCAGGGCTCTGCACAGCCGTCCTGGGCTTGCAGATCTGCTACAGCATCACTGGAGGGTACCAGGTTTTAATCTTAACTAAAAACTCATGGCTAGTTAAGGATATCTAGCTTTGACTTGATCAAGCAGATGTGTTCTTAATAAAGTCTGAATCAGTCTGCCATAACTTTAAAGCAGAGGATCATCTTCCTTTAAAAACACTATGGACATTGTACTGGAGAAGTACACATGCAGGTCAGAGAGTAATTCCAACATGTAATGGTCACCTTTGGATAGTTAGGTCAAGTGACTAAACAACTATGTTATTTTTATTAATCCTATCTGCTTTTCCTGGTACAACCCATGCAGCTCCCCTACACATTGGAGTAGTATGTGAAAGTAGAGAGGAGAATTGGGGGTGATGGGAGTGCTAAGGGGGCTTATCCCTTACTGTTTAGCCTCTGAGTCAGATGGAAGGTGGAAGCGGTGGCAGAACAAGCTGTGTGAGGACGTGATGATTCAGCACTGAGCTGCCTCTGATTGAAAGTGAGTGGGTGAAAGAGGATGATTTCTTTTCATCAATAAGATGTGCGAGAAACGACATTTAGACACAAATATTAGCTGTGTCCCAGTTCAGGGTCTATGCACTTCGAAGTGCAGATTCCTGGGCTATATATGTCATAGTGGTACACCAAGCACTGTCCCATGTGCACGGAGCCTCCGAATCCACCCTAACGAAAGCTGCTGGTGGTGCATCCTCCGCAGCCTCTTTTCTCCCAGAATTCATTGCGCACAAGAAAATAAGACAAAACCAAGTACACGAAAACATGTTTGTTAAGAGTGACATTTGAAGCGTTGTCTGTGGTAATACAGACTAGACACGTCTACATGAACGAGCGCAACATTTCACATGCACGAATGTCGTCTGTCGCTTGGCTGGAGGAGGGCAGCGATTTTCACCTCATTGCGCAAGTTCCATAGAAAATGATGGAGAAGGAGCGACGTCGCCTCCCGTGTGTCCATCCCATAACTGGCAAATAAAGCTAAAACGGTCGGGCTGTGGGAGGAGCCTGCAGCAGTGGGAGGAGTCTGCAGCAGAGCACTGCAATGCCTGCTGCGTTCGATTTGCAACTGAAAACAGCACAAAAGGAAACTGCGAAGGACAAAAATAATCGGATCCTTTCATTTTTATGATTGTTGAAAACCCAGATCGAAATTGTGATTAAAAATCGATTAATCACCCAGCCCTAGTAAACTGTCCCATTTCACGAACGTTACGCGGACGTCGGCGTGTGCAGACTACAGAGGATACTCCGTAGTCTATGTAATCTGCGCACTTCGAAGTGCATAGACCCTAAATTGGAACAAAACTATTGTATATTGTTAGTGGTTTGGCATTCAACTGAGTTTGTTTAAATTTCTTCATAAATCTCTAACAGCAAGTGAATTCTGATTTTCAGCCCAGTGCCTGGACCTCTGCTCCACCATTTCTGTAATTAGAGATGTATAGTATTGAATATTTTGACAGTAGCCTCAGTAAACTAATTATTAACCTTTATGGACTTAACATTAGTTTTAACATGGTTTTCTCCCATCACTGTTATTGTTTATAAACTCAGAATATTTTAAATCATGAAGAGTCAAGATCTTGTCTTCAAATCCCTGCTACTGAACCACCCTCCAAAAACATATGAAGCTGAGAGAATTAGCTGCCATTTTCTATTATATACCTTTTGAACTATTTTTTTTCTTTGATAAACTTTTAGGCATAATACACCTTCTTTAAAAACTCAAAGTACCTCTAAAAATCAGTCTCAGGCCTAGCCTTTGATTAAATACCAACATTAGCCTAACAGCTAACTGTGCTAATGCTAAAGACCACAATAGTCAAAGTTGTTAGTTGTATTATTTTATAAATCGCATTTGATCAACACGGTTTAACTCGTTACGACGTAATAAGAGACTACCATGAGCTCACAGGGTTCAGAGACAGCAGATAAACTACAGCTAGCTGCTAAACTCATCTCTGGCAGCGATGTGAAGCTAACAGCTAGCTCCAGTGAGAATTATATTTACTCAGCTGTGAGCCACATAAGGCACAGATACATCCTGAACAGACTGGCAGACTGGTTTAGAGTTCTCTAATCTTCCTGTAAAATATCAAAGCGACATTAAACACAGCACTGTAAAATCACACCGTCCCCTTTTGTTGTTGTTGGTTCTGTGTAGCCGGGTCAGTGCTAAGCTAGGCGACTAACCTGGAGCTCAGCCCTCTCCACTTCCCAGTGTGCCCTCTCCATTTCGAATCGGGCCCACTCGTGCTGGATGTAATGCAGGATTCCAGGGATGGTGTACTGCTGCTGCGGCCGGGGCAGGTCATCGTTCTGCTGCGGCACCATGACAGCTCCGACCAAAGGATTAGCGCTACTACTGATCCCCTGCTGCTGCTGCTGCGGCGGCGGCTGTCGAGGGGCGGCCGCTCCTCCTCCTCCGCCAGGGTTCTCTTCCATGTTTTAATTAATTCTTTCTCTTTTTTATGTAAATTTGTTTTGTTTATAAGGCTGTAACGGCCGCCGAGAAATCCCCGCGTCTCCGCACGCTGCCTATCGCACTGGCACCTCCGCGGTGGGAGACACTGACTGCCCCAAGGTGCTTCGGGGAGTGCGGCTATGTGAAGGCGCTGTTTACGTGTGGATCTAACCGGCCGCCATCATCGCTCTGTCTGGATGTGGTGGTCACGATGGGAGAATCCAGTCGCGCTGCATGATGGGACAGCCATCCTCATTTTTGGCCCATGCGCCATTAATCTGAACTGCAGACCAAAGAATGAACTTGTCCCTTTTTGACGGTGACAATTATTAAATGTGGTGCTCTTATTTTCAATTAAAAAATTATTATCTGGGAAATGATTAGATTTTAATGGGAAATTTAATCACAATAATGCATTTTTCAAACCAAACCAAGTTTTAATTATTGGACAAACGAGTTAAAGCTTTTTGCAAATTCGGCTGCTCATTTCTTTGCATTACTGGAAATATATATTTTAATTTTTAATTAATAAGTTTTAATATAACTGCTTTGTAAGTCATACATACATTTTTTTTACTTTTTTGTTTTTCTTTTAAAATAGGCTATATTTGTATGTATTTTCGTTTACTTTTAATAAGTCTATACCTTGTAGGAGACAAAGGAAATTGTTTTCATTTGCTTGACACAAATAGTAAATTAACTTTTGCTTAATTTTTGCAATATGTGGGTTTCCCCCACTCTGACATATTATTTTGTAAGCATTGTGTGCTTTTGTTTATTCATATGTTCAATAAAGTTTGTTGTTAAAAAATAAATGAATGGAAAATATGAGCAAGGCTGGGAAGATGTGTGTGGACTATTGAGTTGTGATTATTCAGGTCAATTAACGTAAATAACTCACAGATGTGAAACTATATTATGAAGACTGATAATTTGATTGTAAATATAATCAGTGGGTTTTGTCATAAATTTACAATTTTGAATAAAACATTTAGCTAGCTAAATTAGGGTTCATAACAACCCCAATTTCAAAAACATAGGTCCAGGCTTATGTTCAGCGTGGTGTAGCATCTCTTCTTCTAACATGTCTGGAAACATCTGGGAAGTGAGGAGACCAGTTGATGGAGTTTTAGGAGA
>JBAGKP010000022.1:25035198-25047072 GCA_037177255.1 Melanotaenia maccullochi | reverse complement strand
ACATCTTCATCCAGGTTTCCACTTTGTCTCAGACCATTTTAAATGAGCTTTGGTCCAGAGAAGATGGAAGAAGCTGGATCTGGATCCTGTTCACATCTGGCTTCTTCTTTACATGATGCTGCTTTATTTGTGGACTGGTTGAACTGAGATCATAGACAGTGGTTTCTGGAAGTCTTCCAGCCCATGTAGAGGTTTCCAGTAGAGAATCATGCCTGCTTTTAATGCAGATCACCAGCATCCATGCCCCCCATTGGGTTTATCTCATCAATTAATCCAATGCAGCCTACAGCTGGTTGTATTCAGTGTGTGCACGCGCAAACCAAACACGCCCCCAGCAGAACAACACCGGCGCATGCCACAAAAACAAAAGTCCATGAGACCCTTCACAAAACAAAGGCCTACCTCGGCACACAAAGTGGATGAGCCACCAATTGGTTACGACCCGGCTTGAAAGCTACAACAAAAACGGAACATGAACGCCAACGCAAGACCGGATTATCCAATGGCCATTAGGGCATGGGCCCAGGGGCCCACACCCACTTTCGAGCCCACATGGGGCCCACATAAGCAGTTTTAAGAACAAAAAAAAGAAAAGAAAAAAATGGGCTTTAAGTTTTTACATATGGGACCTGATAACCAATTACAAGCACATCTATACAATTTTTAACCTTAACAGAATTATTTGATTGGTGAGGTGGATTGTGGAAACCCTGGTAACCTGCCCCGCCCCCTGTCCACTGTCTTTAGCATTGAACTGGCCGAACTGTGGGAGTAGTAGTAGGCTGTGAGAATGCGCGAGAATAAGAGAAGTGGTTCTTTTAAACGGAAGCGAAAGCCAGGGAAGGAGGAGAGGGACGGGTGTTTATTATGAAGTGTACCTTCTATAGACACTTTCTTTATCAAATGGATGGAGGAAAATGAAGAAGAAGTAATAGAAGACGTGGAAGCTATTATTTATGCTCGCGGGGCATCTGCCTGCGGTCGGCCACGGCGTAGCTGACGCTGGTGGGTTTGTTCTCGCACTCAAGCGTAGGGGGTGCGCGTCATTTTGGTGTTGTGTTGCAGTTTCTCCTCCTAACCTGAAGGTGGCAGCAGGGGTGGTATCAGCCAGTAAACTCATCAGGTTGGAGTTCTTTTGATGGTTCAGTTCAGTTCAATAGGTATTTTCTGTTTTTAAAACAACAATGGAGGCCAGTACGGTTCAGTGTCTTTATTTATTTATTTATTTATTTCTGGAAGAGGTGCACGTAGAGGCTACAGCGGTTACGCAGACGCCTCGCGACCATAAATGCACCATAAGCCGGCGGGTCTGGTCTTATATCAAAAAGTGTTTCCCCATTAGAGTCTTCTACCGAAACTGCATATGGTCGGGGGGGTCAAAAATCATTGTAATGTTGTTTTTTTTGTTTGTTTGTTTGTTTGTTTGTTTTGCTGTGTTGTGCTGTGCTGTGTTTTTATCCTTGTTAACACAACCAAGGACTTATGTACATAATTACATCATTTACAACATTGTCTTAGGTGCTTTGTGAGAAGAAAGCTTGTTTGATTTTGTTATAAACAAAGAACCACACTTAGTGTTTATTTGTGTTAAATATGGAAACTTCAGATTTATTCAGATAAAATTATTTAAACCTATTTGATTTGCCATTTCAAAAATACACACTGTATGTCTTCCTTACTGTATTGGGCTACATTCTTTCTGCAGAAATGCTGCTGCATAAATTTTGCCAAGAGACAGCTCTGTTAAGTCAAACTGTTGAGGGGAAACATTATATGACAGGTTTCAGCTGACTTGTCTTCATTCCACTGGTAGCTTCTCTGAGTATCATCCCTCTAACACAAAGTTTGTTTATTATAGGAGGGGGACATGCATTCTGACAGCTGAAGCCCATCTGTCAGATACCGTTCCCCCTGTGTTTAAAGGGTGAAGATGTTCCCACATCCATCAAAGATAGAGGCACGGCATAGATATATACACTAGATGTCACATTCACTGCTAATGCTTTCTCCTAGCCAACAGAAGCCAAGTACACACTGAAATATTTAGTAATACAAAAATAAGAAGTGTTTTGACTAATCAAAGCAACCCCCACACCACCACCACTACCCCCACACCACCACCACTACCACACTCACACAATGAGTTATCAATGAATTCGACTGCAGTTGAGATCTAGATGCACTCTGTTGACCAACATGGGTTCTATCGGTTTTACTGGAAGTGGCCGTGGGATTTCTAATAAATCAGCTTTGACATAGCTTGACTTTGCCTGTGAGTCTGTACTGGACACCATGTTGAAAGCTGGACATGGAGTCTGTGACAAGTCTCCAGACCTAGTGACTCAGTGAGTTTTTCAGCCACTATAAGGTAGGAGCAGCAGCCACGACCATCACACCAGTTCCAGCCTGCACCCTGCTCATGTTAGATGTACCCTCCAGAACATCTGCATGCAGAATGCAGCTGGCCTAGGTGAGTCCCAGGATGGTTCCTAGAGACAGTGTTCCAGAGTTAGCTGAGGATATTTACCAATATCTTGTACTGTTCTCGCCTGTCTGAAGACCTGTCATTCTGGCATCCCTAAATGGTTCCAGTTCAGAGGGTTTAAACATCACAAAATGTTTCATGAGACTGATGCAAAACAAAAAAAAACAAAAAAACAAACTTTACTAATCCCACGGTAGGGAAACAACTTGTTAAAGCAAGTCACACGACAGTACAATGTGTAAAGAACATTAGGAAGAGTGAAGTCTGATCAAGGCTGGCTTTCCAACCATCCTCATCAGTATGCAAACAGGAGCAACAGGCCACAGTCAGTGTGTCAGGATGGGCCCTTGTCATTGATCCACCCTGATCCTGACCATAGGAGCCCCACAGGACTGTGTGCTGAACTACTTCCTTTCCTGGCTGTACACACATGACCGTACTTCATCACGTTATACTAATTCTGTCATCATATCCGCAAATCACAAAACAACGTATTTTACGCAGTTTTATTACAAACGCACCAATAGGGTGGCAAATTATGGCCCTTTTGGCTTGCTATAGCTAGACGCAACGAGTATGTGCTCTCGCGTCAGCGGATATAATTTCTGTTCGAGATAACTGCCTTGGCACGACACCTGCTAGTCGATAGGTTCGGGAGGATTCCCCGTGGGCCACGTTACTCTTGGGCTGGTGTCCCGGTGAAACAAATTAATAAATAAGTGGGAACGGACCTACGATATGATCTATCTGAGAAGAATAAATAGTAGTGATGTGCGGATCAATAGTGAAATATCTATTTGTCCTACACCAGCATTTATATAACTAAATTTTCAGGATGTAGGAACTACATCCTGAAAACTACATCTTCTTCTGCCTGTAGGCAAATGAGAAAAAGGTGCAACAGCGTGTCGCAGCAGCGTGGTTCATCCACTGCTCAGCTCAGTATGGCAAGCCAAAAGGGCCATAATTTGCCACTCTACTGGCGTGTTTGTAATAAAACGGTGTAAAAGGTGCCATTTTGTTGTATTATAATTATCCCAGCCCCTTTTTTGTACAGCCAGTAAAATTGAACCGTGATCATCCAGTCAGTAAAGAATAAGAGCAGACCCTCCAGTTCATCACTGATCTCTGCTGAAGGATTGTCTCCAATGTTCCAGTAACCTGTGGTCTGCTGATCTTACATCTTACATCTCCAACCATATTCAAATGCACTGCCAGAGTACAAGTTCAGATATAGATAAACTTTGTTATATCTTTTATAAATATATAGCTTTATATAAAAGCTCAGTGATCAGTCCAACACGCAGTGATGAGTGAAGATATTTCAACTCTACAAACAGCAACGAAGAGCAGTTTGATGTCTGTAAAGACAAAAACTTCATTAAACATTAGAGAATCTACCATAACACAGAAGCAGAGGTGATTAGGTGAATTAAAGAGGAGGAGGAGTCCTCTGGCGCTGCAGGCTGGTAGTATCAGGTAATATCAGAGGGAGAAAATGTGGAGCTGGTGGATCCTGTACGTGCAGCAATGTCACTGGTTTTTGGGGAAGTGATTATGTCTGCCTGCTGCAAACATAATCACTTCTCCAAAAACCAAGTGAGACGTAAAGTTAAGTTCTTGTGTTGATGTTTAAACAACAGGAGTCCCTGCAATCTAAAAACTAAGGATTCCTGTTTTGTTCAGATATGCAGTATTACCTGCCAGCCACATTTCACTTAAGTTTATTCGGGATCTATCTTTTGATCCTGAAAAAAGACTTTTGTGATCTATAAGTTATGCCTACAGACACTGTGAGGTCAGGGGCGTTGCTAGACATAGGGCTCTACAGGGGCCCAGGCCCCCCATTACTCAGATGTTTTTTTAATTATTATTATTTTTATGTTTATGAAATTAACAGCATTATATTTCATCTGCTTCACTTTGCTAACCTACTGCTGCTTCCAAACAACTGCTGCTGTAAATGGAACAATATGGTTGTTATAGAATTTATAAAAAAAAATCCTCTTTTTTGTGAGTTGTCAAACAAAAGCGAAACATACAAATAGAAAATTTATAATCTAATCTAATTATAATCTAAGTTAGAAAAAAATTCCAAGTGAATATCAGATTGTAGATTTCTTATGATCTCTTGCACCAGGGGTGGCCAACGTCGGTCCTCGAGAGCCACAATCCTGCAGGTTTTACATGCATCCCTGCACGACACACCCGACTTAAACTAATGAGTCATTGTGCAGATCCTTATAGGCTTTTGGAGGTTTACTTTAAAAAATCCAGCATAATGACAATCATATAGACAATCAGACTTTACTCATATTTTTTTCTATTTACAGAAAGACATTGTTATAAGTGATTGTTGGAAATTTGCTCCAACAAATATGTTAAAAAAAATTTATGTTGAAATTTATTCTCTAGTAAATGTCACTGAACTGGCTGAACTCGCAACTGAAGCAACTGGGATGAGAATCAGCACCTCCAAATCAGAGACCATGGTCCACAGCCGGAAAAGGGTGGAGTGCCTTCTCTGGGTCTGCAATAAGGTCCTGCCCCAAGTGGAGGAGTTCACGTATCTCGTGTCTTGTTCAGGAGTGAGGGAAGGATGGAGCAGGAGATTGACAGGTGGATCGGCGCGGCGTCTGCAGTGATGCAAACTCTTCATCGGTCTGTCGTGGTGAAGAAGGAGCTGAGCCAAAAGGCAAAGCTCTCAATTTACCCGGTCGATCTACGTTCCTATCCTCACCCATGGCCACGAGCTGTGGGTAGTGACCAAAAGAACAAGATCGCGAATACAAGCAGCCAAAATGAGTTTTCTCTGCAGGGTGGCCGGGCTCTCTATTAGAGATAGGGTGAGAAGCTCGGTGATCCAGGAGGGGCTCAGAGTAGAGCCGCTGCTCCTCCACATCGAGAGGAGCCAGATGAGGTGGCTCTGGCATCTGGTTAGGACGCCTCTCTGGTGAGGTTTTCCGGGCACGTCCCACTGGAAAGAGGCCCCGGGGAAGACCCAAGAAACGCTGGATGGACTACATCTCGCAGCTGGCCTGGGAACGCATTGGGGTCCCTAGGATGAGCTGGTGAATGTGGCCGGGGAGAGGGAAGTCTGGGTTTCTCTACTTAGGCAGCTGCCCCCGCGACCCGACTCCGGATAAAATGGATGGATGGATGTCACTGAGTCATATTTTGTATTGAAGCTGCTGTCTGACTGGGAACTGCTTTACTGGGAACCCTTTGACTATGACTACATAACAATCATATATACCGAAACTTTCAGGACTACTCTGAGCTAGTTGACTCCGAGTTAAGGGAAACTCTGGCAGGTTTTCTTCAACTAACCCCGAGTTTCTCCTCCTCTTTAGCTGCAGCCTGAAGGAAGTGTCAAACAAGGCATATCCTTTTCTTGAAGAGTCCGTTGACATCAAAGCACAATTATTCCACAGATATCTACGTTGGGAAAGGGTGATCAGACCCGCTTGGATGTTTTATCATTCCCACATGATTATTTGTTTGAGTGTTACTGTTTTTCTGCGCAATCGATCTTGTATCTGAACAATATTCTCAGCCCTCATCTTGGTCATATGACACATTGTGGACATGCTGTGAGTTCGGAGCAAGTTCTTTGTGTTGCACTTTGTTTTTTTGCCAGTGGGAGTCTTCTCTATAACATCAGTGATACTGAGTATATTTCAAAAGAACAGTCTGTCGGGCTGTGAGAATTGTCACTCTTGCACTGAAACGTTTGCTCTACACTTTGTGGTTTTCCCAAGTTACAGACCCACAAGATACATAAAAGAAGAATTCCACAGAATTGCAGGTATTTGTCTAAGCAATAAAGAACTTATTTTAAGTTTGGGACACATTAGTTAATTTGATATATTTTAGGGTTTCCGGGTGTGATTGGCTGCACAGATGGACTCAGATTCCTATCATAGCTCCTTCAGTAGATTATGTGAATAGGATTAATGTGCATGTAAATAGTAGCCTTTAGAATCCCAGATACTTCATATTACAGCTACTGCAGCTAATTACTGTTCTGTCCTTTGAAGATCATATGTGATGCAGCCCACATCATCGGTAATGTGGATGCAAAGTGGCCTGGGTCTGTGCACGACTCTCCAGTCTTTCGTGAGTGTACACTGAGCTCTAGATGTGCCGTGGTGAGTATATATGTTAAAATCAATATTTTGTTTGACCTATCACAGCTAAACAAAATGTAATCTTGCATCCTGCATTGTAGGAGAGTTTGATGGTTACTTGCTGGGTGACAGAGGGTACCCCTGCCAGCTTTATTTGCTGACCCCTTTACCCTGGTCCTGAGCCCGGCCCCAGCATCGGGACAACTTGGCTCGCTGCAGGACTCCAGCCAGGGTAGAGATGACTATTGGGATGCTTAAGGCCGCTTCCAGTGACTTGATAGGCTCAGAGTTGTCATTCTCCACATCAACAACAATGTAAGGAGAGCATTGTCCCACTCAGCCACCGAATGCACCTGATAATGAACATCCTGACCACCCCGCGGACGGTCATGTGGTACATTTCTAGATATGATTTTTGTATTTGTTTTTGGAGGTACACCTGGTACAACTGTTTCACAGGGACTATTGGAACAAAAAATGGCATTGAATTTTCCAGTGCCAGTTCTTGGTTCATTGTAAGCCTCAGGCCGAACAACTTCTTACTGAAGTAAGTTGGGTTGTGGAGGTGGATGGACCCTCTTACTCAGTGTCACTTCCAACATTTATCTATCAAAGAAAAGAAAGGTGCAAGTTGTATTATAATACCACACAGTGAAAAACAGATAGATGTTAATTTCAAGTTGTAAAACTCTATAGAAAGCCGGCTCTAGACTTCAGTGGGCCCTAAACAGAATAAGTTTTGGGGGCCCTACCTCTTCATGCCATGAACAAAGTTTCTGGGTAGATGTGACAACCTAAGTCATGGTATACTGTATGTCAACTTATTCAAAACACTCTAGGACACTATTGTGCAACATTATTGCATATAAAGTGTTAATTAGGTTCCATAAAGCTGTAATAACATGCATCCTATTTAACATACAAGAGGAAAATATATAACAAAATACCACATGCACACAACTTAGTTAACTTAATTTAGTTAAAGAGATGCTGTATAATCACACGGCAGTAGCTCCAGTAACTGATCTGTTTGTGTGGAGCGTGTGACAATTAATTTTTAAAATATAAATTAAATACAATGAGGTCTTACAGTAACTTTTAAAGTTAAGTTATATTTTTAAAATAAACATTATATCTAAACATTTATTTATTAACTGTTAATCCATTAGTCTGACTTTCTCTTTAAATTGGCATATATAATATCTATAATGGCTGATACTGCTGTACATTAAATAAATGATCATTCATTCGACTTTAAAAACTCATCGTCCTGAACTCCGGACATGACATGATGTCCCACAGCGGATCAGTCTCAGGAGATGATGGGTTACCCAACCAGTTGTTAAACCTGTTAGCACCAGCTGCTAAATCAAATCGCATTTTCAAAAAGTGCCACATGTCTAATCTATCTGTCTAATCTTCATCATCACCAGAATAACACCTTACTTTAAAAGAAATGACCTTGTGCTTGCGCAGCTGCTTCGTCATCACCTTGTGTCCTGGGGGCTGGTTGGGTCAGATGAGCGTCCTCCACAGATTCCCTCTGCAGTAGGACGCCCACTGTGTGGACTGAGGGTCATCTCCTCCGCCTCTGTGAATGGTGGTGGTGGAACCCCACCTGTTATTCGGCCCTCTTTTTTTATTGGCTATAATGAAGGTAACATTTCTAACATATTCAGTAAGCTATGTATGAAGACTTGTGGGTTTATTTCAAAGTGGACAATATTAAATACTGGTTAACAGTGATGAGATAGCTTAACGAAATCTTAAAGAAAACCTTTTTCTAATTAGGAAATTTCAATTAACTAGATCACATGTTGATTGTAGCTACCGAATGCTGTTTAATTGGGTAGAATAGGCAAAATGACAATGACATCATACCTCACCTGTTTGAACAACTTTTTTATATTTAATCTTTGTTTGCTGCCACGTACGTTTGGTGCCTGTTAGGTTGCACCTGCATATAAAAAATGCACACACGTGGGTGACGCCTCACATTAACCTGAATAAATTTCCTACAGCTTTAACAGAAAAACAGCTGCAAGTGATCATATCACAAATGTATCACAACAACAACCAAAGTACCAGATACAAACTCACAGGAAGAATATATATATATATACATATATATATATATATATATATATATATATATCTTACTGTATAAACCCACTGGACAGCTCAGTGTCAGCATGCAGAGAATGAGGAATAAGGAGTGATCAGCGATGAGGAGTGGTGAGTGAGATCGTGCAAATGCAACCACGCCTCCACAGAGGCAAGAGGCAGACCAAGGCAGCCCAGACCCGGGCCCTCAGCAGCAACCGCCGGAGAACGAACCCAAGCTACCCCACCCTAAAGATGACCCAGCTCACCATCCAGAGGGCAGTTCTGGCAGCATTAGGCACCCCCGCCCCCCAGAGGTCCCACAGGGCAAGACAGGCCAGAAGCAGCCGTCCCCCACGACTGGGTCATACAGCGACCGCAGCCAATGAGCCGCCACCAACCCCCCACATGCCTAGGGGGGAAGGAGAAGGGGGGGAGGAGGATAGCGGGAGAGCCCAGACCCATGGCACACAACCCCCCAGGCCCACCCAGGCTCCCCCCACAAGTTCATGTGATCCCACCCCACCTACTCACCTATGGTGTTGCACACTCCCACTCTTCCAAGTACACACACTGATGTGGTTTGATGGTTGAGCTGATGAATGGCAGGTCAGAGATAAACACATCCTCAATGCTTGCTCTACATCTAACCATGATTCATCCAGACTGCTCGGTTTAAGACATTTGAAGATATACTGCAGCTTGTTAGCTAAGAAAAAGTGAATAAAGTTGGGGAGCTCCAATCCACCTCTATCTTTAGTCTGTTGTAAAGTTTTTAGACTGATACGTGATGGCTTGTTTTTCCATAGAAATTAGGATATATGTGAGTCCAGTGACTTAAATAAATATGACTTTCTTTTACTATATTTTTTAATGTACTTTTTATTGCTTTCCTTTCACCATCTGTGATGCTTTTATTGTTTTATGTAAAGCACTTTGAATCGTCTTCTACATGAAATGTGATGTACAAATAAACTTGCACAAATTTCCTATAAACTGCTTCTGTCCTTTTTAAAATTGTATATCTTATTGTGTGATTTATTTGTTTTTTATTTATTTATTTATTGATCTTATACTTAATTGTTTTTTATTCCAGATTTTTTTTTATTACTTTTCACTTTGTTTATTTAGACCTTATATATCTGTACATAAATTTAGGCATTAAGAGGTAAAGCTTGAAAAACAAATTTGTTGATTTTTTTTTTTAACAGTAATTCCTGTTTTTCTGAGGTTTTATGGACAATAACAGAATGCAATGGAAACATTTCACGTTAGGAAGTGATAAGGTCTTGTTTTGTTTTTTTGTTGTTGTTGTTTCTTTTTTTCGGTGACAGCTCTGTGCTTCTGTTTGTACAGAAGTAACAAATGTTCATCTGACAATGAGATTAACGGCTTTAGAGACAAAACAGGGAAGAAAAAACAAAAGATCAAGAAAACAAGACAAAATAAACTAATTGACATAACCAAAATAAATCAATAAGATGGGGTAATAGTAGTACATACAAGGAGAGTACAGTATTATTTTAACTTTTTTTTTTTTATTGGGAAAATCATTTTGGAGCTTTAGATTCATGCAGTCATTGGCTGTCCAGGAGAGGGCAGTGATGCTACGTTTATGATACGAAAGAAGAAGAAGAAGAAGAAGAAGAAGAAGAAGAAGAAGAAGAAGAAGAAGAAGCTATATAAATATATATGAACTGCCAGGTTTTAAAACTGCTAACGTGTTTTTTTTTTTCGTGCCATTTAACTACAGACTGCTTAGGTAAACTAATTGATAACTGGTGGTGTGTTAAAATCTCGTTAAATCCCGCCTGTTCTCGCGGCGTTTTCACACTGCAGTTTCAGACTGATCATCTGTGAGGCTGCGGAGGTTCCTGTGAGGGTTTCTGTGCCCTGCATACCTTCAGAAGATGATCAAGTTTGTCCTGATGGTGAACCAGCAGGGTCAGACCAGACTGTCCAGGTACTACGAGCCCGTAGATCTGAGCAGGAGAGCGGCGCTGGAGGCCGAAGCTGTCCGCTGCTGCCTGAGTCGCAAGAAGGACCAGGTACCGGAGTTATGTTCAGATCTAATAAAAATAAATAAATAAAGAGTAAGATCGGGTACCGGAGTGACGCTGAGTTCTGACCCACGTGTTGCTCAGAGGGTTTAAACGTGCTTCTGTCTGTTTCCAGTGTTCTTTTGTGGAGTACAATGACTTTAAACTGGTTTATCGCCAGTATGCAGCCCTCTACATCGTGGTGGGAGTCACGGACTCTGAGGTGGGTCTGCTGATGTTTCGGCAGATGTTTGTGTCTTGTCTTTTTCATGCTCAAGAGATGTTTCTTTCTCATTTCTCACAGAACGAACTGTCCATCTACGAGCTGATTCATAACTTTGTGGAGGTTTTGGACAAATACTTCAGTCGAGTGGTGAGTTCACTTCCAGTAAAGTTTCCGTGGAGCCTTTAAACCTCAAAGTCTCTGTTTCTAACGGGATCAGAAGCAGCTGATTGTCTGTACCTGTGTTTGTGTCCCCACAGAGTGAACTGGACGTATCCTTTAACCCGATAAAACACACCAGAACATGTTAGCATGTTAAAAATGATATCAGCTAAACAACACAAAACAAGAACTAACCAAAGTGAGAATAAGAACTTGTAGCCATGGAGCAACACATAATATACTTTCCACTAGTTTGACATAAATACATTATTATAATGAGATGGGATTCACACCAGAGTTTATACCTCCCATCTTCAGTAAATCTGTCATTTCAAATGGTAAGTAGCCTAAATATGAATAAATGTGAATTGTCTACTTTCAGTGTAGCAGAAAGGATTTCCATCAGTGTGTGCTTGTATAAACATCGTCTAGCTACTAACACTTTCTCTAACCAGGTCAGGCGTTACCAGTGGTGTACTGGTCTCTCAGTGATCGACATTAAAATCTGGTGTTTTTGAGGAACTGAATACAAATATATTTTACTTTGGGATTTTATAAGATGAAGAGATCTGTTGGCTTAGCTTCACATCTATGGCGTTACATCGCTGCCAAATACCTCGATGAGCGTATTTATCAATTCAGCAGCGCATTTCTTATCGAGCGAGCGCATTGCTCTGATCGCTGGCGTTTTTAATTACTCGCGGGGCCGTGAACGCAGCACAGCGAGCGTAA
>JBAGKP010000022.1:24993244-25004323 GCA_037177255.1 Melanotaenia maccullochi | reverse complement strand
TGTGATGCTGTCATGTCAATATGGAGAAAACCTCTGAGGAAGGTTTCCTCCACCTGCTTCATCTATCACACCAAGAATTAAGAGCCTTGAAGCTAAAAAATGGTCCAAACAGGTGCTTGTAAGGTGGGCCTGATAAAGTAACCGCCAAGTGTATAATACCAAATGTGGCCATCCCCTTTGTCTAAAAAAGACTTTGTGGTTAGTGTAGCGTATGTGGTTTACACTAAACACTCACCGTTCCAGTGCGTTGTAGGCTCCAGTGGCCGAGCCAGGGTTGATGTAGAACTTGTTTTCATTCTCAAAGGCCTCAAACTTGTGTGTGTGCCCGGAGATGAGGATGTCAACATCCAGTTGTCTCTGGAGTAACGCCAGGCTGGCCATGTCACCCCAGGGGATCACCTGGTGGCCGTGGATGAGGCCGATCTTGAACTGGCCTACTGTGACCACCTTCTGCTCCGGATAGTTCAAGTTCTGAGAGGGAGGAGGAAAAAACTAAATTTGTTATTATTTAGTTTGCACTGTGTGGCTCTGATACTTAGTAATTAATCTAAATGTTTAATTGAAGCTACATCGACCATCTACAAACACACACTCACCTCATCAAAGTCTCCTCGGACTATGTGGACGTCCCCAGCAAGAGTTTTCAGGTAGTCATAGCTCTCCTTGGTGCAAAGGTTGCCTGTGCAGAGAATGTGCTGGATTTTCCCCGGGACCAACAGCTTCTTAAACTTGGCTGGCAGTGTGTTGCACCGGTGGGGGATGTGCAGATCACCTAACACCAGGACCAACTAACAGCATTGCACAGATACACACAAAAAAAGTTTAGTTCCTTCCATCTGCTGTAAGGACCAAACACTGAAAACTCAAGTGGGTTGAGGACGGACTCCTGCAGAACGCCGCCGCTCAAACCTGCAGCAGAAAATGATGCACACAAACTCCACCACAACCCCCTGTACACCTGAGTTAGTTCACGCTGAATCACAATGTCATTTTAAAAATAATCTCCAGTGTTACGTTACTGCATTAAAACACCAAAAGAGTCCAGATTAATTTAGTACGGTGGATAAACAGACTTCACTCATAGCACTCAAACTAACCCATCATAAGTATTTGTAAGTAAAATAAACAAACAAACAAAAAAAAAACAGAGAAAGAAACATCTGACTGCATCAAGTGTCTGAATTCAAACAGGCTTGTGAATATTAATTTTTATATAAATTAAAAAAATTGAAGGTGAAAGTCATTAACTGAATTTGCTGGATTTTAGACACTTCATGACAGATGAGAAAGTTTATGATGTTTTTCACACACCAGAGGATGTCAAGAAGAAACTGTAGTAAAAATAAACTCACAAACTACACTGCAACTTCACCAGCCAGCAAACAGCGGCTGTGGGCACTTTTAACATTTTAACCACATTTTTATGTTTTTTTAGGCCCAAAAAACTGTTTTGCTGGTGAATTTTAAGACAAACCAACAACTCTGATGGACAAACTGATGAACTACTACAGTACTGAGCACAATTCTTGAGCCATCCCCTATTTCGAAAACAAGAAATAGCTTTAGCAATTTATGTAACTATGCAAACATACATGGAAATACAGCACATATAAGAGCAGTTTGTACAATTTTAATAAGCTCAAAAAGTCAATATCTGGTATGAGCAGCTTTATTCTACAACACAGCCCAATTTTAACAAGTCTTTAGGAATGGCTGTCCAAACTTCTTAAAGCTCCTCTTTGGACATTTCTACCTTTTTACTACGTTCTCTTTCTAGACGACCCCACGCTGCTTCAGCAATGTTAAGGTCCATGTCCTAAAAAGGATTCATCCCTCCATCAGACCTGTTACCACTGATCTTCCGTTCAGTTCTTGTGTTATGTGGGATACCTTCTCCCTTCCATGGTAACAATTTTTGATGAGGCTGATCACTGAACAAACGTTAAAAGGTCAACAAAAGGTATATGAGCAAAATATAAATAAATAAAGGGTAGCTAAAACCTTTTGCACAGTGCTGCATGTTTTTTAAATCCCCTCTAGACATTTAAAAATAACCATCTGAATTTGAAACATGTTAGGGACAGAGACCTGCCTGATGTGATGCTTAAATAGGAGCTTTAGGTTTCTCTGTTGAATTTCAAAATAACTTTGACTCTATAAATAAAAGTTAGATTTTTATATCTGGGAAAAGAGCTGAGAGCCAGCATCATATAGCATCAGATAACTGCACTGCAGTGTTGAAACAGCAGAAGCTAGTTGTGCTGAGAGATGCAGAAACAGCACATACCATTCTCGTGTTAGAGCGCCAGGCAGAACAGAGATCAGGAAAAAAGGAATCCAGCACAGAGCGAGAACACTTACCCGGTGACCAGCCTGGTTGGTTGAAGACGTAAAGGAGATGAAAGTGGGAAGTGGGGAGTGGGTGAGATAGGGAAGAAGGTAGGATGTGCATGTGAGGAACGACACATGGTGTGATCAAAGATTGGGGTAAAAAAAAAAAAAAAGACAAAGGAAAACTGAAATTAGAAATTAAAATGATAAATGGATTAACAACAAACAAGAAAAATTAAATGACAATGTGGTCAAATCAACTGTTAATGGTTAGTGATAATGATAAGTGTAAGCAAATGCATAAATCATGTGCTTAAACAAATAAGTACTTACTGTGACTTAATGCTCAGTGATAATTTGAACAGCCCCATAAACTTGTTATAGAAACTTAACTAATCTTTAAATAACAATCTTAAAATTACAAAGACAGTGAGTTGGGATGTCCGGAAGATGAAACATAAATACATAAATAAATACTGAGAAACTGGAGAAATGATAATTGGGTGTCAAACCCTCATTTTTGCAGCACAGTTAAGTGCCTCGCAAAATGAAATGACTTTTAGCTTGTTAGCCCTTCAAGCTAACCGGATGGCAACGTGGGAAATTTGAACAAACCACGACAATAAACAAACAATCAAAAAAAGAAATAGTTGCAGAACAAACGTGAAAAAGCTAAGAGACCACCGAACTCGGTTTTAAAAAGTAATCTGAAGAGACAGCGGCCTGCAACAGTGAATTTTTAGAGACTAAACTCATCAGCTGTCATGTGATCGTTGAGCCATTTCGGAATCGAACCTCCTTATTAAGACTGAAACCGTAGACGCCTTGGAGACACGACGTCGACTTCCTTGCATCGACTGTTGGCCTAATGTAACTTCAAGGGCACAACAGCGCGCTATAAATTAAGCAAATGATCGCCATTTCATACTCACCATCTTTTTTGTTGCTGTTTTCTGCTAGCCAAGTTCAGGAAGCGCCTTCACACGTCTAGCGTCATGACGTAAACCAATTGCAGATGGAATGCGTCAAGTTACACAAGCTACTTCCTAAAATTCTTTCATAATAAAACCGATTAGCCTTTTAATTTTTACTGCAATGGGGTAATATTTAATAAACAGTTGCATCCTGGTTTTAAAGCAATGATAAATCATTAAGATTATTTTATAGATATTAAATAGCCAAATAACCCCATAAACTCAAATGTTAAAAGAAGTAAACATCAAATACACGTGTCGTAAACCCCAACAGACTTTTATTTTAAGTAATTTGGTGTCACAGGAAGTTGCACAATGTTGCATCTGTTAAATCAACAGTCGTTGGTAAAAACGAAGCGAGTAGCTGCCTTTCGCAGAACATTCGAGAGGTAGGTGTTCACTGACTTCGATACGTTTTCTTCGATTTACCCCAGTTTAGATACTATGTCGATGGGTGTAAATACACAGAAAAATATAGCTAGCTAACCATTATAAAACATAACCTCCTATTTATTTCAATCTTTACGAGACCTCGTCGACTGCACTGCTAACTGTGTTAGCATAAGCTGCGCAATGTCAGTGGCCTCGCATTGGTATCTGGGTTATGGCCGTCTTTCAGTACGCTTTTATTTTAATTCTTTATCTTTAATTACACGAATGGGTTATCTATAGATGCGCCGCTTTGTAGGTAGACATTCTTTTACGGCCACCCCATTTCGGTAATCTGTGAGGGGAAAAAAGCCTTGAAACACGTGTTAACGTGTTTCGCCAGTTAGCTGGTGACGCTACGATTTTGATAGAGTCGTGTTAATGCCGTTTGATATGTGAAAATGTTTATTGATTATTTTAAATGGGACCCATTTTAATTGGAGTGTTGTACGTGGCAACTGAGCAACAGCTAATGAGCGCCAATGACTATCACACCTGCTGATGCTCACGCTTGTATTTAACGACCATTTCTTGTCCTGAAGGTTTTCAAAACCCCGAGGATTGTTCCAGACCACCTTTCACCGTCTCGGAGCCTGGGATCTGCACTGTTCGGACGCTTCGGAGTATTTAACCGTGGACCTTTTGAGAGCCATACCATTTAGAGACCCTGCTGCAATCGATACAGCACCAGCTATCGACCACCGTTCACTGCGGCAATAGGACGATCAGCGTTGTGTTTATGTCTTTGTTTTGCGAAAACGGTAAGAATATTCAGTTTAGTGAATTTTAATTATATTTGTTTTCCATTGCTCGGTTTTAGTTTTTCATATGAATAAGATATGACGTTATTTAGCTCTATTGAATAATATGCTATGTTTTCTGTGGCACTATCAAAATGGCGTCTTCCAGTCCCGTCACTCGTTTGCAGTGACTGTATGACGCACTCTGCACCAGTCAGCTAAGCTAGTTAGCTAACCATACTTGTAGTAGTCTCGACCTTGCTTCTATGTAATTATTCAACTAAGGATACTATACTGAGACTAAAAATGTGTGTACGTGTGTGTGTATAGATAAATTAGATTTATCACTCATTTTTTGTCGAGTGACGCTGACATGTTTGAGGCAAAAACCTGCGGCAGACTGGGAAGTTAGTAGGGGAAGAGCTATTTGGCAGCTTCCAGGCCTCGTGTTTGTGACCTATTAAAAAGAGCAGGCCTTATATGACCAAAGCCACAGGTCCTCACATAAGACAATAGGCTTTTATAAATCCATTTTGTGTGCAGGTGGCCACAAAAGGAGGTTAAAGCATCCCATTCTGAGGCCGGGTTTTATTTTTCTTCATTGGACGTGGTTGACATGCTTGATAACTGCTGGTTCATGGACATGTTTTTGTTTATTTATTTTGGTAGATTTTATTGTTTTTGCAGTAGCTTGCATTGTTTTGTGCTTATAAGGAGGTATAGAGGTTTCTAGTAAACTTGACAAATAACTCATTTAAAGGCTTTTCTGGAAACTGTACCTCCCTTTTATGAAGGTCTTCTGTCACAGAACAAACAACCTACGTACATCTGGCCTTTGTCTTCAGTACCAAAGGATATGAAGGTCCTTATTTTTGCCCCCTTTTCCGGTGCTATCATGACAACAAAGGCATGTCACCACTTTTAGCTCATTTCTGTGATACTGTGTTGGCCTTAAATATAATCTGCCCTCTTTGCCACAGAAATCACGTAGTTGTTTTAAAGAAATAAATCTAATGTTTAATAGTCTAATTTCTACTAGATTTACTTCCTAGCACATTTTGATTTATTTGCCCTAAATTAGGCTGTCTTGTTGACATGACTTCTAGGCTGGATCTATGCCACAACCCTTTTAGTTCCCTTTAAATAATGGCAGTCACTCAAGAATAGTCACACACTGCAGGAATCTTTTTTATTATATTTCAGTGGATAGAGGATTACTAAAAAGCACAGGCAAAATAAATTGTAGTCATGTCTTCATTTAATTATCACTCCATTGTTCAGTGGCTTTACATACTTTGCATTTTTGTTCAGCCACTACTTCTAATCTCTGTTCAGTCATGTTAGTAAGAGCACATGTGCTCGCAGCTCTGTTTTATAAATGATTAATGTTTGTCCCTATCCTCTTTCAGAGCTGTTGCGCAGCCGTTGGAACCTGTGTGGTGGAAATCTAGCCTTCAAGCAAGGAGCTTGCAGCCATAGCGGCACAGCGTTTTTCATGTCAGAGACCGAGCACGCTTGCAGTCGTTTATGTCATCCCCTCTTTTCCAGACAGAAGATCCCAAAAAATCCCCAACCAAGATCTTTTTATCTTGCTGATAGTACTAACATCCAGCCAAAATGTCTGTCAACGTCAACCGCAGCGTGTCAGACCAGTTCTATCGCTACAAGATGCCCCGTCTGATTGCCAAGGTAACTGCACGCTGTCGTGTTTTCTGCTTTTTAGTTTGTATGGGGTATTGATAATCCTTGTTTTTTTTGTTTTTTTTGTTTTTTTTTTTCTCCTTTCTTCAGGTTGAAGGCAAAGGAAATGGAATCAAGACGGTCATTGTCAACATGGTTGATGTTGCAAAGGCTCTGAACAGGCCTCCAACATGTGAGTACAACACATATCGTATTCCCACCATTTACTGTTTTTAGTTGGTCTCTGGTTGAGGATGAGGCAAGGTGATGGGAGTGGCTGAGTGTTGAGAAGCTGGACACATTCAGCAATCAAAATTCATAACTGGTCAGCTGATACAGTGACGTGTATAATGAAGTGAAACACTTTCTAAATGGTGGGATGATCAGAGGATGGTGTTTATAAATGTATACAAATTGATTTTATGGGCTGTCATATTGAGAAGGTAAAAAGATTTTAGCTTGATCTCAACTGTAAACATTTTATTAAGGAGTATAGCTACAGTGTCTTGGAAGTGTCTTTGTCATCGTGAACGTCTGTTGGTTCTGCTCTCTCCTGCAGATCCAACCAAGTTTTTTGGTTGTGAACTCGGCGCTCAGACCCAGTTTGATACCAAAAACGATCGTTACATCGTCAATGGATCCCACGAGGCGAACAAGTTGCAGGATATGCTTGATGGGTTCATCAGAAAATTTGTGCTGTGTACCGAGTGTGACAACCCTGAAACTGACCTGGTAGATGTCTTACTGCTTTTGTCCTACTGTCCTCATAGAACCTTATACAGCCCCCCCCAAACAAAAGACATGATATCATTGATTTGCTTCATTCTTCTTTTTACAGCATGTCAATCCCAAGAAACAAACTATTGGCACTTCCTGTAAGGCCTGTGGAAACCGCGGCATGCTAGACACCAGACACAAACTCTGCACGTTCATCCTCAAAAACCCACCAGGTTGGTCATATCCTCTGGCCATAAGAGAAACTTGCTCTCATCCAGTCGTACAGGTGTGATATAATGGCTGCTTTGCATTTTTCAAAAACAGAGAGCAATGATAGTGGGTCTGCATCTGCAAAGAAAGAGAAGGAGAAAAAGAACCGCAAGAAGGACAAGGAGAACGGCTCTGGCAGCAGCGAGGCTGGAAACCGTGACGACATTGATGCTCCTGAGGCTGTGGTGTGTTTGGTGTCCTTGACTTGTCATAAAACCCGTAACTTTATTTAGCCTGATCTCTGAATTTCTCTTGCCCTTCTGACATTAAGGATGGAGATGACGACGATGGGGACTGGGCAGAGGACACTACAGAGGAGGCACAGAGGCGACGAATGGAAGAGATTAGTGACCACGCCAAGAACCTCACACTCAGCGAGGATCTAGAGAAGCCCCTGGAGGAGAGGGTCAACCTTTTCTACAGCTATGTGAAAGTAAGGCTGTTATTGGTTAGACTTCATTTATTCTATTTCATGCATGTAAACAGTTTCATCTCAGAGCTCTTAAAGGGAAAAGCTGCAAATCCTTTAGTTAAATAACACATTTAGCCTCAGATGAAATTAGTTGGTTGTGAATATAAACATTTTAAGTAGTATTAAGCACAATATTCATAATGTAACCCCCCACCCCCACACACCTCATTTAGCAAAAGAAGGAGAGCGGAGTCATTGATGGGGCTGATAAGGAGATCTTGGCTGAAGCAGAGCGTCTGGATGTGAAGGCCATGGGCCCCCTCATCCTCAGCGAGCTGCTCTTCAATGAGAACATCCGTGAGCAGATCAAGAAGTACAAGCGCCACTTCCTGCGGGTATGTTTGTCTAATCTCCCTCAAAGAAAATGCTAACAGCTGAATGATGTAGAAGTTGAGCTTACAAGCTTGAGATGGGGAAACTAAAATCACTTAAAGCTGCTGCCTAGAAAAATCAAACTGATAACAAGCTTCATCATTTTGCTACATTATAGTTTAAGTTCTACCTCATTTCACACGATTAAAAGGCTGAAAGTGGAGGTCTTATAAAACAAACTCCTGGTCTGTGCACCCATAAGTGTTGCTTGATGGGCCTGTGATTGGAGCAAAACGTTGATTTAAGTTGCTGCTGATGAACCTTGTAGATAAGCAGGAGTCGTCGGAGATGAAATAGACCTCTTATCAGGAAGGGCTGGCGTATTGGACCGTACCACTTTAACAAGCGATGCTGCTATTGACTTGGTGTGTGTGTACACACGGTTGTGTTGCTGAGCCGCTTTGGTTTGGCCTGTGTAAACTGCCAAAGGGGAACGGCGAAGTTAAATCACAAGGATGTAAGTTTTGCAGCAGGATGGTGCAACTGCTGTCAGATTTTCTAAAAGCCAAGAAAAAGAAGTTTGTTTCCTTTAGCAGAGGATACGTAATATAAGAGATCTTGTCCCTCCAAGCTAGTGGTGGGTGGATATATCCAAATATCTAGAATATTGATACCAATGTTTATATCGATCAAAACAGTGTGATAACATTGTTACTTTAATGTAAGGCTTGAATAATATCTGAATCTTCATCTATGAGGATGAGGTGGATTTTGTGGTTTTGGTTCACTGCTGTGACCAAAATCAGCTTCTCTGCTGAGATGATGCCAGATTTGGACTTTTAAAAGGACACCTGTAATAAGTTTGTTTCTGGACACCCTTTAACAGAAATTCTAAATGTATGACTTAAAAACATTAATAAGGAGGATATGTTTTTGGCGCAGTCCGCTCACCACTGTGACAGGGCACCTAAATGCCCGTTTATATTGTTAAATTGTTACATGGGGAAAAAGTATTTCTGTACTTGGACCAAAAACCTCCAGAAACACGAGAGTACCTGCTGCTGCTAAGCACAAACTAGAGCTGAAAGACCTGAAAATATACAGATAATTATGTGAAGTTTCTTTTCTTATTGACACTTTTGCTAAGATGAAAAAACTTAATAGTATGATGCAAGGTTACAAAGCACAGCCATTCAGCTGGTTGATGCTCCTAGAGTCCATCTTTCTATCCATTGGCCTGAAAAATGTGGGAGACCCCTGCACTAGATAATCTTTTATGAAAGGATGAGTGATAACGATGTCAACTGCATCATTGAAAGCTAGTTGGCTTTTATACAGACCTTATGATGATTTGGACTCATGTATGAGGCCAGAAGGGTGATCATGACAACATATTTCACTTGGATGGGTTTATTTTTAGCTTCTCCAGTTTTAAACCCCCAATTTGTATTTTCACCAGCTTGAACCAACATGGTAAGAATTCACAGAAGGAAGTAAATAACACTTTGTCATCTAACATTGGAACACTTGTAGTTGAAGTAAAATTCGTATCTCAGCCCATGACAACTTAAACAGCAGCCACCACCGCTCCAGGCTGAGTGGTTGAGTGTGACATGGTGATGCTCTAACGTGGCGATAAGAGGCAGTGGGGAAACGCCATGGTAACTGCACATGTTGCTGGGAAACTGTGCATTTCCATTCACAAACCAAACAACTCTAGCCTCTTGTGATAATCAGAAGTCAGGGAAGCTGTGGACATGAATCGTGGAGACTGAAAATGTAGCTGTTCATGAACAGGTCAAAGCAAACTTCACTTTCTGTTCTTTTCTGGCTTCTGACGTGGGTGGGGGGTGGGGGGGGCAGGACTAACGAACCTCATGCAGCGCCAGTCTTGCTGCACACCGCAAATGTGCCGTCTGGTGAAAGCCACACAGCAGCATGAAAACAGTCTTCTTTCTTTTTTTCTTGAACCTCAAAGCCACCTCTCTCCTCACTATGAAGTAGTTCTGCATACTTGTTAGTTTTGTTGTTTTTGTTCTCATGACTCTTATGTGGTCAAACGTTTCCTCAGTTCTGCCACAACAACAAAAAAGCCCAGAAGTATCTGCTGGGAGGCTTCGAGTGTGTCGTGAAGCTGCATCAGGTCCAGCTGCTGCCGCGCGTTGCCATCATCCTCAAAGATCTGTACGATGCCGACCTGCTGGAAGAGGACGTCATATTCGCCTGGGCAGAAAAGGTCGGCCCCCCGTTAATCTCCTGCTTCGCTGTTGCTTTTACTGTTTTGTTCTTAATTTAATCCAAACTTTTTTTCCTTCGATCTTCCTTCGGCAGGTTTCTAAGAAATATGTCTCCAAGGAACTTGCCAAAGAGATCCATGCCAAGGCGGCTCCTTTTGTCAAATGGCTGAAGGAGGCTGAGGAGGAGAGTGAGGGGAGTGAAGAAGAAGATGAGGAAGATGAGAATGTGGAGGTACAGTACATCTGAAGTATCTAGAGGCTCGATAGTCTGTGGTAAACTTAAACCTGTGGCTGTTCTTCAGAGCATGTGTGACGTTCTCTGTCTTCAGGTGGTGTACTCGTCCTCTGCCCACAAGCTGAAAGTGGAGACGGTGAAACCAGAAACACCTGAGAAAGAAGAGGATGACATTGACATTGATGCGATCTGAGAGATTCAGATGATGATGCTTGTGTTGTGGCTTTGATTCACAATGTATGACCTAAATGCCTGGCCTTTTCATCCTTGACCACCTTCCCTCCCCACCCACCCCTCTGCTAGCCCTCTGCTTTATGGCATGATTTAATATAGCGCTTTACTTGCTGCTCAGTATCTGTAATTTTGAGATGTATTTGGTCGAATTAAATGAAGTCGCTTTGGGGATTTTAAACGTGGGTGTTTTGGGATCAGTTTGACTGCACCTTTTCTTTATTTTCCTGTTTTTTTGGGGGGGCAGTTCCTTGTATTTTTCCAGTAAATAAAGAATGTTTTGCTATCCACCACATTTGAACGTGTATTTACTGATAATATTTTCTGTGTAGAAATTATGAGTTAGACTAATGTACTAGAAAACGTATTTGTTTTAAACAGAAAACTTAATTTTAATATATTTTAATATAATGAACCATACCTGTTAATTTTATGATCTATTTCTTTTGGG
>JBAGKP010000022.1:24969711-24980405 GCA_037177255.1 Melanotaenia maccullochi | reverse complement strand
TCACGGCGGGAACTAAAATGTCACGGCGGGAACTAAAACGTCACAGCAGGAACTAAAACGTCACGGCAGTAACTAAAAACGTCACAGCAGGAACTAAAACGTCACGGCGGGAACTAAAACGTCACAGCAGGAACTAAAACGTCACAGCAGGAACTAAAACGTCACAGCAGGAACTATAAACGTCACGGCAGGAACTATAAACGTCACGGCAGGAACTAAAACGTCACGGCAGGAACTAAAACGTCACGGCAGTAACTAAAAACGTCACAGCAGGAACTAAAACTTCACGGCGGGAACTAAAACGTCACAGCAGGAACTAAAAACGTCACGGCAGGAACTACAGCGGTTTGCAGCAGCTGTTCATACAGAAAACAAGCGCACTTTAAAGGAAGCTAAATTTAGGAATTTTCTGTTTAAAACCATTTAATCTAAATTTCTACATGGTGTAATTAAAGGAAATAAAAGAATAAACATGCTGCTTTATGGGGAAGCTGCTGATGTCGTCGTGACTGTAATGTTATGGAGATAAGTTCAGGACTTGTTGATCTTTACATCTTTAAATCAGATGTAGGCATTTTGTAAACGTATTGTTATACACTAGTATTTTCCTTTAAGTAGTCAATCAGTAGTACTGGTATCCACATGTGTTTTTAAAAGAGATAATGTGGTATTTTTTGCTTTTTGTTTTTTTGCTCTCCGCAGTGTCTGAAGGAAATTATCTCAAAGTTTTTACTCAACCGACTCATCTTCCCACATCACACAGACAAAACTTTTGGTAGGCGCTGCACTCCTGGCAGCATCTGTAGCCTTGAAAAGTGGTCTGGGCTCAAGAAAACTCATGAACCAGGTGCAAAGTTTGATTGTCAGAGGATTTCTCTGAGTTTGTGGGCTGAAAAACCCCAAAGAAATCTTAAATCTAATGACAAAGGGTTGTTAGTGTAGGTTAGTCCAGATGAGAGCACTAATCTTGATGCCAGGTCATTCACATTAAAGCATGCAGACCCAGCTGAGCGACCAGGGGCTGTGATCCAAGCAGTTGTGACTCATCACCAAATACCAACCTGCTGGGAGGGAAGTTCATTAAAAAAAACAGAAAGAAATTCCAGGAAATGACTTCATGGTTGGTCCACGGGATTTTGTTTACAAGTCTTGAATCACTTGTGCTTCGGGCGGTTTTACTCAACAGGAACACGTTTTTCCACAAAGATTTTGACTTTGCCACATTTACTGTTGTTTTCCATCCATCTCGAGCGGCGTGTAGTTTGGCCTAAAGGTGCTCCGTATCAATCACAAGACGGATTGCGTAACCGGGACAGCTGTGCATCATTGCTGTGGTGTGACTGGATCAGCAGCGGCTTTGCGTCCTTGACCTGGTGTACGTATAATGTGATGAATTTGCCCTCCCCCTGACTAATTCTGTTTACTGCATTATATCTCTGTGTGGTCCTCCCAACCAAACGCCTTCCAGCCTTCGGGTGGGCTAATCCAAGTGTGACGGTACAAGATTGTGTCAAAACCTTTTGAACAAATAAAAACTGGCTGCCGGGGACTAACGGATTTGTTTAGTGGCTGCTGCTCATGAAGCTGTGGTGAAAGATGAAGTTTGTCTCTGAGCAGCGGTGGGGAGGTTTCCACTGCCGCTCACATTTCATTCCCCTCTACTCAGAGCATTTCATTATAATGATGGGCAGAAAGTGTAATGACCGTGAGACCTCAATCTCCTCCTCTTCCTCTCCCGTCCTGGCAGCCGTAGTCATCCTGGTTCAGTTTGACTAGGCTTCCAAACCTTTTGGCTCCTCAACCCTTTGGTTGTCCTCAGACCAGGAATGAAGTCCTGCAGCCGCTGTTTACTGAAAGATGCCTTGTTTTAATTTGTGTCCAGTCATGGTTAGAAAATAAAATAAATTGTTTTTAGTTCGTATATAGATGTGACTTCTGCATTTGGGGAAAAGAAAAAATCTCAATTTTGTTTTTATTTAGACTTTTAAATATTTTGAATAAAAATCTTTATTTCCCCCATTTATCTGTTAATTTTTTTATTACTATTCATAATAATTAATGATGACTTATAATACAAAATGATGTAATAAAAAAACATTTTTTAATGAGATGATAATAAAATAAAACAGAATTTTGACCCTTTTGACGTTCCGGTTGGTCACAGACGGGATTCTTTGGGTGTTCCTGCAAGATAGCAGGAATGCCAGGGCTTAAACATAATTAAAATAATTATTATTTTTAATATTTAAGATAAAAAATTTGATAAAAAAAAGAAATAATTGTTAAAAATCATCACAACAGATCAGTCTTCTCAGGAGTGTGATAATCAGATCACCACTGACATATTTAAAGGTATTACTTTTTATAAAACTGAATTGTTCTCTGTGAACCAGATATCAGCCAATCAAAAGCCTCGATCAAGTCTATGTGATTTTTTTTTTTTTTTTTTTTTTTTTAAGATGAGATCCTGGCTCTTCAGTTCCTTTTAATAATTTGACTTTGTGCCCTCGGAGCTTCTTTACGTTGCGTTGCTGCAGCTCAGGAGCCGGACCGTGACCATAAACAGCCACCAGACTAGTTTCTACCTGCTGCAACTTCTGACTCATCCTGTTGGATCATTTTCTACCACATGAGCTGTAAATGTTTATTTCCAAATGTTGTAACTTTGCATGGCAGTCTCAGAGCCTCTTAAGCCTTTAGTCTCATGGATTTTTACTCAAACTGGACTTTCCTGATAACATTTTATTGGTTCACTGATATGTGAAACAACACATGCAGTTCCTTGAGTTTCTTTAAACCTTCCATTGATCGGGAACATGTGCGCTGCAGCGTGCACAGACCTGATCGAGCGTTCAGGAGGCTCATTATGAAACGCTGTTTCTCCACGGCTGCAGAGGCGTGTGGATCCGTGTGTTTATGCAGAGCTTTGCTGAAAACACCCGCTGGTCGGCTCCATCTGCTCGCCTCTCAGGCCGACGACAGCAGTGCAGGCGCCCCGGTCGGGTTGCGAGTTTGAATCCGTCAATGGGTTTTAGTCGCTTGGACTCGACTCGCTGTACTGCCATCATTTGATTCTTCTTTTCATTGTAAATTTATTTTTGTTCATTTTTAGTATTTTTTCTTAGGACATACATTGATCTTAAATTCATCATAGAAAATAATATTTTATTAATCAAAGAGTCGTAAAGCACAAAGATCTCAACCAGATCTTAGTGACCCATTAGAAAAACATTGACACTATTAATTAAACATTTCTTTGTTCCAAATGATTAAAAAAATTAAATTGTGTGCAGCTTAAATAAACAATTTTTAACACATTTGGCTGCTGCTGGAACATCCTGCATGATCATTTGGGAAAGAGAGAGAGATTTTAGTAATTAATATTTAAAGCAAATAAAATATTAAGCTTATTTTCAAGTGGTGAGTTTTCCCCTTTTTTCAGCCCTGATAATCTGAAGATGGTGGAACATCAGTGTGTTTGGTTGAAGGCGTTTCTGGGCCTCGGTGTGTTTTCTTGCAGCTCGGTGCCATGATTTGCTCGTCAAAGCCTGACGGGTACACGGACTGCTAACGTCTCATGAAAGATTGATGCCTTTTTTTATATCATTTCTTTATGGAGGGGAAGCAGCATGTTGTAGTTAACCGCTGATCAATAATGGATAAATCAGTGTTGTTTAGGACTCGTACAGCACAGCAGCAAGATACACATGATGGGGATGGAGGCACTAAAACCTGCTTCTTTAAAGGATGTGCAATCAGGACATAAACCCACATATTTGTTTATGCACTTTCTTTAAACTATATTTGTTTTTTTTATTTATATATTGTTTATTACCATATTTCAACATGTTACATGTCTGTATTATTGGTTATTAACAAAAGCATTTAAAAAATGAGTCGGACTTTTCTACAGCGAGTGTTTGTTTCAGCCGGTGATGATGTCATAGTCTGGCTGTAAAAAGCTGTTCTTGTATCTGGATGTTTTGGCTTTCTGTATCGTCTATAAGAGGGCAGAACTCGATGGGTCTGTAGGGGTTTTCTCTGCCCATGTCCTTGATCTGGACATGTTTTGGCTCAGAGTAGAGGACCAGTTGCCTCTGCTCATTCTGTTCTTGTCTGTATGTGGCCTCTCTAACCCAGACAGGGATGTGTGTGGTTAAAACAGGCTGAATTTTAGCTACGTAGAAGTGGATCAGCACATCATGAGATGGCTGTTGGCCGGAGCTGCTTCCTGTACTGGACCACCTGGATGGATCGTGTCACGTTATTTGAAACTGTAGAAATCGAGGCAGCATCATAAAGAAGAGCAGTTATTGGTGCACACAAGGAAATGCTTCTTAGGAGGTCATTTACTTTACCCTGTTCATGCTGCTGCTAAATCAGTTTAACTAAAAATTAAGTTTTCTCATCCACATCACACAACAGAAGTCTCACTGAGGGCCTGAGTGCAAGCTGCTTTTTTCCCACAAAATATTCAAATAATGAAGAAACGAAGCTCCTGCTTTGATCATCATGGAGGAGCAGATCATACGCTGGTTTTAATTGCCTGATTTACATCTTGTATTGGGAAGTGTGCCCCGTCCTGATGTTTGATGTGTTACCTGAAACGTTGGTGCTGACTCCAGATTTGTCGTTTTTCAGCTCTTCAGAGAGGTCAGAATAATGAAGATCTTGAATCATCCCAACATAGGTAAGTGGATGTTGGAGAATGTGAAACAGAAATAAACTGTCCCATAAGTCTTTACTGCTTTGTCTGTGGGCAGCTGTGCTAATTCAGAGAGTTGATGCCTTGACCATTTAATGAACTTGGCACTAAGAATGACATCATTCACCCGAACGCATCCATGTAGCGCTGCTTAAGTTTATTAGCACGTCTGTGCACACACACACATTTAGTGTGAGGAGTTTTGTAACTTTGTCCAGGATGTGATGTGCAGACTGGATAGTCAGCGATTGTCCAAGCAAAGACGATACGCTCCGTCCGTCTTTAACCTGCTCAGCTCAACACGGCATGCTGCAGAAACGATAGCAAACATCTTTGTCAAGCAGCAAGAGGAAATACTAACAAACACCAAACCACTGCAGCAACAAGAACTCAGCATCACAGAAACCACCAGTGTAGAATTTTAACATGGACCAGCAGAAAAGACGTGACAGTTTCTGAGATGGGAAATGATCGATTACGATACCTGCTGGTTCTGCTCAGTTTCCCAGAAGAAAGCAAAGGAAATAGAAAAAATATATTTCTATTCTTTAAATGATTCTTCGTTCAGCCAACTGTAATCAAAACAGTGATGTCTTGAAGGATTTTATTTTAAAAAAAGTTTTTATTTTAAATATCTTTTAAAACTATATTTAAATACTTGTGATTTATTTTTACATTATATTTAAAAATTAACATTTTATATATTGATTTTAAATATTTTTATTTAAATAAATAAAATTGTTGAATTTTATTTAAATATTAGACTTGTCAATATTAAATATTAAGATTATATTTTATTATCTAAATAAAATGTAATTTATTTAAATATTAAAATTTTAGTTAAAAAAATTCAGATCTTAAAAATAATTTTTTTTTATTTAATAAAACTAGTGGCAGTCATGTTAGTTTTCACATGCGACTAAAACTTAAATTTCTTTTTCTTCCCCCTCTTTGCTCATTGGATGCACATGCATGTTCCAGAAAACACATCAGACCAGCGGCTGCATTAGGTTTTGGGGCCTGGGATTCCCTGATGATGAATTTTTTATTTTCTTTCCCCTCGCTCGATGATTTTCCCTCTGCAGTAATGTGATTAGAATAACCAGGCTGATAGTAGGCGCTCACCAGTCTGTACTCTATTTATCTCGTTCTCCTCCCTCTCTCTTTGTCTTCCATCCCACCTTTTCTATATTTAGCAGAATAGCTCTCAGCTGCTCATCAGTCTTTTATATCACCAAGCTGCTGCAGTTAGAGGAAAAAAAATGTTTTGGACTGTACCGCTGTGCTTACATGGTCACGACGCACACTGATCCATGTGATTTCACTTTGTTTTTTTCTCTTTTAAACTCCTTGTTTGGAGGCAGATTTTGTTGTTTGTGTCCATGAATTAATTTCTAGCTTCTGCCAGAATTTCCCCATTTTTTAACATAATTAAATGTTTTTCTCTGTCGTTTCCCTCCTGCAGTAAAACTCTTTGAGGTAATTGAGACGGAGAGGACGCTCTACCTGGTGATGGAGTACGCTAGCGGAGGTGAGATAAAGCAGTTGTGACTACAACTAACGGCAGGACCATCAGTCACCGTTGTGAAACCAGGCCGAACATGAGCACCGAACCCACAGCTGCTTCTGTTCTGTCTTGTAAAAAGATGGACTGTAAATGAAACAAGTTGAAAGAAGTTGGGAAAAGAGATGCTGCACAGAAGACCAAATACAATCTGCAGAAAGCTGAGCATGATGTTCTGCCCCCAACATCCCAAGTATAATTTATGAACACCGAATATGATAAATGTGCATGTTAATAATTTATAGTTGGGGGCAGTGTGAAGTCTGCAGGCTCTGCTTGTACCTGAAAGGAAAAATGTGGAGTTTAACAATAGTTTTATTACATAACCCCCCTGCATGAATCTGACGCAGCCCTTCAGAACAAACACAAGGATTACACTTGGATTGTATTTCTTGACAAATTTGGTACATTATTTTTAAATCAAGGTAAATATTTAGTAATTAAAATTGATGTTTTATACTGATTCAAACTTTCTAGACTTAGTTTGTTGATCGGTAATTAAGCTTCAAAAGTGTCTAGTTTAATATGACTTATATGACAGACGATCCTTCCATTTCTCCGTCACAGTGGTCGACTGGAACTGTCCTGGTTTTAGGATCCTTTGTTTTCCCTCTGATGGCACTACAAGGAATCCTTTACTTTAGTCCCTCTATTCAGTCTTTGGGATGTTCTGTAAAGTTTCCCAACTCTTCCACCAGTCGGTGATGCAGAGTTTACACGACCATGAGGATCAGATATCTGGGAGTTGAGATGATGTGTCTACAAGCACTTTTAAATGCGACAACTCAAAAAATTCTGCGTTTGCGTTTGTCAGGCCATTATCAGATTTATTTTGGAGTACGTAGTATTTGGAGTGTGTGTTGAGCATGATGGTGTCTGCGGTCTTAGCGTTAGAAGGTAAGAAGCTGCTACATAGTTGACATCAGTGGTTCCCAAACTTTACTGCAGAGCCGCTTTTTCATCCAGAACAATGTCAGCAACCCTCCCCCATCCCACTACTTCATGCACCAAATGCCGGAATATACAATAAATGTGCAAAATAGTGTTGTTTGGCAGAGACGTGGTCTTTGGTTCATTAATCAGGCCACATTAAAAATCCAAAATTTGGCATTAATACAGTGAGCAGTGATTTTAGTCAAATGAAACATAATCCACCAAAAACACTTGATCCTCTGCATTTAGGAAGTTTCTTTTAATTTTCCAGAATTACATTTAGATTGTTTTCATCATCAGTTGCCCAGAAACAAAGTTTTTACGTGTCATTTTCGGCTAGAGAACCTGATTCAGGACGAAAGCGACAAAGTTCTTTACACATGCACAGATCAGAGACTCGTATCTACATGCATGAAGAAGTCTGGGTACCGGGGATAAACCTACGTGTGTTTAAATAAGTTCTCCAAATCCGATTGTGGCCGTTATCTGATAAAGGAAATCAGATTTGGCCGTCTACATGACCACTTGATTTATCTGAAAACTCCAGAAACCTGCTGCTGATCATATTATTGGTGTGGATGTAAACAGGCTCACTGTTATTTTCACATCAAATTTGGATTTAGTTTGTCATGATTTAATCATCTGAATGATGAGTTTTATCAACAAGATAAAAGTCTTCATTAAACTTAGTTTTTTGTAATAAGGCATAATGTCTTATTTTAAAAGGTTTCTCTAAAAATCTGAAGTCACTAATCACACCAAAGTGAACTGACTTCTATCTTAAAGGTTCCATGACAAAAAATTATGTGTATTATTTAAAACAATTACTTTTCTAAAATCATTGTTTTTATTTTCTTATAACGAGCCATTTATACCTTTTTAGCCCTGGCTCCTGACTCACTTTACCATTAAATCTAGTGGGAAAGTTAATGGGAAAGAAACTTTATTTTTTCTTGGACTTCCACTCAGCCTGAATGGTGAAGACAACATCGAGTGTATCACCGGAGATGTACGTTAAGATGATCTGATCAGAGTTTGTCGGATCAGAGCAGGTAAAGCTCTGATGTCTGCGTAGCAGCTGACTTTCTACATTACCACAGTTTATGATGAGTTGCTGATCAGTGTTAACTGTTGTTTTTGAAGTTCACCGCGCTGAGAGCAGCATTCAGTTCAGCAAACTGTTACCAGCTGTGACTGGAGTTTCTGTGGGGATCAGTCAGTAGAAATCCCATCAACCAAAGTTCAACATGCAATACCCACGAGATCTTTCCTGGATCCTGGTAGTTGTTTTGGCCATTTCTTCCTTATGAAAAATGTCCAATGGCCCAAATAAAGGAAATCCTTTATTATCGAACTATAAGAGCTCCAGTTTTTGTCCCTCAGAGACTTTACTGTCAGTGGTAAAAGTTTTCCTAATTTCATAATAGTCTGTGTTGCTCGTACACAGTCGGCTCAACAGCTACTTCTTGGCATCATTTTCTTGGAGAGGTCGTCCTCTTGCACACCGCAGTGAGAAATTCTGAGGACCTGCTTGTCAGGATCACATTACCACTGAGACGAGGGACTCTGATCACAAGCAAATTACATTACAATCTAATGGCTAGAATCTAATATAGGTCATGCGTTTACGGAGAAATCCTGCAGTCTCAGGATGCTTCCACTGCTCACTCTTCTGCACAACAGATTCACAAAGATCTTTCCAAGAACTTGGACGTGTCGTTTAGAGACCCTATTATTCTGGAAGACCAATTATAGTTTATGATGTTACAAAAGGAAAAGACCCTGATGAGAATTAGTCTCCACATTCAGGTTTTTGTTCAGACTTTATTTGAAGTTACTGTAGAAGTTTCTGTACGAGGATGCAGCTTGTAAACTTGAACACAAATAGGTGGAGCTTGAAATCCTGCTGTACGACCTGTTCCACCAACCGAGCCACAACATTTTTAACGTCACTGCTGCATGCTGGATTTTTCTCCAGATGACTTCATGGTGCAATGCGAGGTGGAAAGTTTGACACAGTTGTCCGATCAGGCAGATGAAAACAAATACGATGGACAGATTTATTTTTCCTCGTTGAGAACTTTGTGCCTCACCTGCCTGCAGGGCTGAAAGCATTGTGTCGGATCTTCGGCGTTTGGGGGATTTTGCAGGAAACTACTGCTATAAAAAAGTCTTTTGATGT
Organism: Melanotaenia maccullochi; assembly: GCA_037177255.1. Taxonomy (NCBI): domain Eukaryota; kingdom Metazoa; phylum Chordata; class Actinopteri; order Atheriniformes; family Melanotaeniidae; genus Melanotaenia; species Melanotaenia maccullochi. Next base: position 24,971,021 of record JBAGKP010000022.1, on the reverse strand, counting down.
TAAAATCTGGACTGAATTGTTATATTTTTGAAAATACCAAAAATACTGATTATCTTTTTTTTTATTATCTTGTGGTTTGGCATCTGGACCACCTCAGACCAGGTCCTGTGTAAGATATTTACACACAGATCGAGTACTATATCCACTACTTCCTCGATATTACTGCTTTAAATAGCTTTGATAAATCTGTAGTCTGTCTAGTGTTGGTAATTTTGAATGTGTTTTGTGTTTAAAGGAGAAAAATGTCCAGGTTTCTTTTCGCCTCCGTTACTTTAAACACATTTAGCACATTTGGCTGCTGAGCTAGTGAAATGTTAGTAGCAAGTGACTGAAGAAGAAGTGTAATATAAAGGCCTGTATTAAATTAAAAAGAAGCACATACAGGACGAGTCTTCAGCTGGAATCCACCCTGTATTGTTAAAAAGCATCTTCATGCTGTGTTGTTGGGCTGCAGCTATTCTGCAGCTAAGGCCCTCCTGTGTGTAAGCTTCACATATCACCAGTCACCCTAATAAAACATTACACAATGTACTGGTTTTCATCACCAGTTAACATGGTGTCAGTTTAGTAAAATAAGTAAGATGGGTCCAAACTCGGGCGTTCTGCTTACTTATGATGTTTTGGTGGGAATGTTTGATGGAAAAGGGAGACAGAGGAGAAAGTTTCCAGCAGTTATGTGTTGCAGAAAGTGAGAACTCGGTGAAAATGCTTAACTGCAGTGCTGAGTTAGAAATTGACATTGTGAAAAGGAAATGGCCTGAGGCTATGGTTTGATGCCCACAGTACTTTTGGAGATAAATCAGGATCATTTTGAGTAGATTAGGCATTTTTGTTTTTGATCTCCAAAAACCCAGCATCACAATTAGGTCTCAGAATTTTCCTGAACCTTAAAGAGACTGTGAGATGAGGTAGGGCTGCTCCATTATGGGAAACATGATGATCACGATTGTTTTGATTGAAATTGAGATCTCTATTATTTAACACGATTAGAGAGAGTGAGTGCGGGCCTGCGACTTACTTGTGTCGCGTCACAAGCTCCCGTGTGCACGTCTGCGTGAACGAGCTAAACATTTCACATGCACGAATGTCGCCTGTCGCTTGGCTGGAGGAGGGCAGCAATTTTCTCCTCATTGTGTAAGTTCCACATAAAAAGGAGCGACGTCACCTCCCATGTGTCCAGCCCATAACTGCCAAGGTGTTTGCAACTCGCGCTGAATAAAACTAAAGCAGTCGGGCTGTGGGAGGAGTCTGCAGCAGTGGGAAGAGTCTGCAGCAGAGGGTGGAGTCTGCAGCAGTGGGAGGAGTCTGCA
>JBAGKP010000022.1:24947284-24959126 GCA_037177255.1 Melanotaenia maccullochi | reverse complement strand
TGGATTAACACGTCCCTTTGGTCACATTATTTTCAGTCTTTTCTAGGGGAACCATCATTTTTGTCCAGGCCTGTTTCATGAGTTTATTTTTTTTAATAATTCTGTTGAAGCATGGTTGAAAAACAACGTCTGACTTTCATTGGTTAAATTTTTATATAATCTTTATTATTACTTTTGTCAGATTCAAGTTATTTCTGTGACCATTGTGAGTTTTTCTGTCATTAACCGAAGGCAACCAACAATTTGGTTCTTATAAGTAATCCCCCTTTAAAAGTGGTAGTTATTGTATCCTTAATTACTAAGATAAATGTGCCAAGAGGGGAAAGAATTAGTGGTTAACATGCTGGTTAACACACAGATGAATGAGGTAGGTCTTGAGTTGGGTTTTTGTAACATTAACAAACTAATATTACTTTAAGAAAGAATTTGAACTTTGTAAGACGGTTACAGCCTGATACTTGCTGCTCTGGAAAGTTAAACACCATCTAAAAGTTTTTCTGCATTTTTCTCTCTGGAGGCTGAGAACCTGCTGCTCGACGCAGACATGAACATCAAGATCGCTGACTTCGGCTTCAGCAACGAGTTCACTGTGGGCAACAAGCTGGACACGTTCTGCGGCTCCCCGCCGTACGCAGCGCCCGAACTTTTCCAGGGGAAGAAGTACGACGGGCCGGAGGTGGATGTCTGGAGTCTGGGCGTCATCCTGTACACGCTGGTCAGCGGCTCGCTGCCCTTTGATGGACAAAACCTCAAGGTGGGACAGTGTGTGGATTCTTTTATAAACATCTTTAAGTTTGCAGCATCCTAAATGCAGTTGATGAGGTTTGCCAAGTTGCCATGACATGTTTCTGTTACTTTGACGTAAACCATGTGTCGCTGTACTGTCTGCAGGAGTTGCGGGAGCGTGTACTCAGAGGAAAGTACCGCATCCCTTTCTACATGTCCACCGACTGCGAGAACCTCCTCAAACGCTTCCTGGTGCTCAACCCGACCAAACGCGGTACTCTCGAGGTGAGGGAGGACGCAGAAAATGTAAATATACCTTTCTATTCTTAATGCACTTCCCCAGCACATCTGCATCGTCGGAGAATGCCTCCATCTTTCCTCTTTCTTCTCCACCCCCACCTCCTCCTCATCCATGCATCTCCTCACTGCATCGTCTCCTCTGGTGCCCACGGTGTCCTTTTTCTGTGTGAACCCGGCCCACTCTCTCCTCCTTTATGACGTCGTCATCATAAATAATGCATCTTTTCGTGTTGGTGGTGGTTTTTTCCCCTTTTTCTACAACAGAAACATTTAGTTCTCACGTCTGACTTTTCTCAGGAAATGGAGGCTACTGGTGGTCCAGCGGGTTAAAGTGATAAAGCTCGTTCAAAAATGACCACAAAATCTACAATGCATTGATTTTAAAATATAATTTATTTAAATTTATAGTCATTTATTTAATTTATTACATTATGTTGATTTTATTATAATTATGGTTTAAATAATTTTAATTAAATTATTAATTTACATTGTATTAAATTGTTATTGCATTTAAAATGTTTAATTTGATAATTTATTACATTGATTTTAAAAATTGTCCGTTGGATGGCATGTGCACCTTGTCTTGGCTGCTGTGTTCGTCTCTGAAGTCCCTCACAAGAAGTGGACTGTGTTTCATGAGCCAACATGTTCTGCAAGATTTAAGGCATTAACATAGCTGTTCCAGTTTTCATGATGTACGTCTGGATCATCTGCTGGTTGTAAAGCCATCCAGAGGAGAATCGTTCTACACATCAAAGTCACAGTGCTCTTCTTTTAGCCGTCCAGCCTCACAATCTCTGGGACGTCATTTGCACTTAAAACATTTCTTCAGTGTATTTTTGGAGCCTGCAGTTTAATAAAAGAGCTGATTTATTTAATTGCTTGTTGGATTCTGTCGAGCTGACAGAAGTAATTTTAAAACAAACGCTCTTGGCTCGACTCTGAGGGCCACATCTGTCGGCTTCAAATGCCGCACGATTGACCCGAACTGTGGTGCTTCTGTCAGATCCCCATCAGTGATAATTAGTTTGGCTCGGTTCTTATTAAAAACCCCAGAGAGCACATTGATCAGCTTCAGATTAAAAATGAAGGTGCTGGAAAATGGGAGCCTGCTCGGTTAAGTACTGTTATATCCTCAATGACGTGGAAGCAAAGCAGAAATATGCACAAAAGAAAAAGAATGAAGAAAAAATAGTTTGTATGTGTAAAGGTTGCACTTGGTTATTCATTGTGTCATTACTCTAAATATCTCCCTTCAATTTGCAGCAAATCATGAAGGATCGATGGATCAATGCAGGATTTGAAGAAGATGAACTGAAGCCTTACACAGAACCAGAACTTGACATCTCTGACCAGAAGAGAATAGGTAAAGTACAGCAGCTTCTCTTACGTCCAGTTTTATAATCTGGGGAAGTGCACACCTTCGTTCATTCCAGTTAAAATCTCACGTTTTTGCTATGTGGGGATGAGAATGAAAAATTTAAATGTCAGCTAAATCACAGCTCATCATTACAAAAGCAATCTCATTATTTTAGTGCTGAAGAGCTTTAAAAGAAAAGATGAAACATGCTGATGAATAAATGAAGCCGAGCTGTGCTGCTGCTGCTTGTGGGGGGAGAACAGAAGCCTCCCCATCGTGCCCTGGATGAAAGCTGTAAATGAAGGGGAGGGGAGCTCTTACATAACGGCAGCTGTGGTTGGCTGTACATGCACATGCTCACCCAGAAGAAGAAAGCTGGGGAAGGGAGCAAGATGGAGACAGAACGGGATATTTAAAGAAAGAAAATCCTCAAATAGAACATGATCATCCTTTTGGGATGATAATGTCTTTAATAGTTTTGTTTGAACTGTTGTGACTGTAGTCACACCTGCAGCTTATATTTAATTCTGGAGTCTAAATTAAGCTCCAAGTTACTTGAATGTAAAAGGTCACGATGGCAAGACACAAAGGATCATTTGTCTTGTGCACAAAGCAAACAAAATCCTCTGAGAGCTGCAGTACAGTTGTTGAGAAGAGGTGATGTCCAACATTGATCAGCCCTTCTGTCATGATGAAAAGAGCAATGTACGTCTAATGATGCATCATGTGTGACTGTTAAAACTTCGCTGATTTTAGCAACTTTAGATTTACTCTGAATATTCTGCATATGTGACATTCAAATTAAATTAGTCATTGATTGGATTAAATGTGACAGGGATCAGTCGGGGCCTTGTCACAATTGTGGTGTGAACAGATATGCCAGCTGCTGCGCACTTACTTATTATGTTAGTTGGTTAGGGTGTGGTTGAGGTTTGTAAACTGTAGTCTCATTGAGTTTCTACAGCCAGCCATAACCTTACCTGAGAGGCGGAGTATCAGTCGGATAGCGATAAATGCCTCAGCTACGTAATAGCATGACGCCATGCTTAAAATATAACAAAACACGACTCATTGAAAGGAAGAGAAGGGGGATCATCCGGCAGTTTGTGTTCTTTCTTCTTGGCGGTGATTCCTAATGTCATTTTAAACTGAGATTTAATCAACAAAAAGAAAAGATGTTGCTCTAAACAAGGAGCCGTTCCTGCTTTATTTTTATTCCAGGTTGCAAGTGAAGTGACAAGTTTTTTCTCAACTACTCAATGGATTGCATCGTGTCAAACTCCACCCTTTCAGGCCGGGTCGGTTAGATTGGTACCCCAACCGAAGGGTGCCAACAAAGTAGGACGGGTTGGGTCGAAAAATAGGGTTCCCTTCCCAGTTTTTACGTGGAAGCACAAAAAAATGCATCCTGTCCTGCACCCATCGATGGAAATGGGGCAACAAGAGCAAAACTGTAGTGTTTCACACCACCATCCCACCTAATGCGGGTTAAAGTTGGCAGGTTTAAATAAAAACTTACTCCAACTTTGTGAGGAAATCCAGATCTCCAGTCACTGTGTGAATGGATGAATCAAATGACTACATTACTGATGTATCACCCGTCCACTGGCTGTGTGTTTAGTTCGTGTGGTGTTTATGAGCTGCTCCCTGAACAAAGTGCAGCTAAATGAGGAGAAAACCTTAAATGGAAAATGGGTGGAAAGAACGAGGCAGCGTTTTTCTAATCCCGTTTGTCTGTAAGCCCTCATGTTAACAAGCAGTTTACCAGGGAACCCTAGTGTTCGTGTTCGGCCTTCAGACTTTCTTCATAAATTTTCCCAGTATAGAGACTTTAGCTCTCTGTCCACACTGCAAGCAAAAGTGGCTCATAAATCCCGAATTTTTCTCTTATTCTTATCTAATCTTTTTATTACAGTCTGAAAATCCGACCCTGTCCACTTTTCCATGTGCTAATAAGTCGGATACATATTTGATCTTTTTCAAAGTGACCTCCACGTTTTATTTTTTCAAAGCGATGTCACATTTTATCCGACCTTTACATCATGAGAGTGAGACAATTCTGTGCCGGAGGAAACTGGTCGTATAGAATGTAAACAACGGACAGAACAATGTTTTATCTTTTTATCTTTACACGTATACACCACCACGTAAACAAGTGCAGCATCCATATTTACCTCTGTAAACATCGTGTAACGACACATCTTCCTCTGCACATGCGGGTCAATCCAGGGCCGCGTACAAATGAAGAAATAAAAATAATCAGATTCCTGGAAAAAGAAAGAAATGATATTTGAGCTTTGAGACCTGTAGTCCGTTCCCACTCCCACATCTGGCAGCGGCAGCCATGTTGGATGGAGGGTGGTGTCTACAACAGTGACGTAGTTGTGTTCGTTCTATTATTAAAGAAGAATTTATTTTTAACCAGTAATTCCAAATTAATCCATTCAAAGAGATTTAAAGAAGTTTAGTTCTGGTAAAGTGATTTCAGACATTTTCATCCATTCCTGATGAAAACCAGATTATTGAACATTAATTAAAACCTTTGGGCTGTGGCTCTTGGGGAATTTTCTTTGAGGTTAACAAAGTCTAAAGGTACTGTAACTGCCCTCATGACCATACAAACACACCGGCCTTTTCTCGTGTATGTTTAAATGTTGATGTTGTAAAGCTGCTCAAATGAATCAAAGTTGAGTTTCACATTTGACCCATCGGGATTACAATGAGTCCAGTTCAACATCTTTCTTAGTCCGACTTTGTAATGCAGACAGCAGATTTCATTCTTTAATATCGTTATCAGAGGATTTACCATGTAAAGCAGGGAGATCATCCCTCTCTACTTTGGTCTTAAACAGAAAAATAAAATCACTCCTGCAGCTCGAGAGATTGCAGGATGTATTTTTAACTCATTGCTAAATATCAGGAAGCACAGAAGCTCTTTGTTTTTCCGACTGTCCTGTTGTATCTGAACGAAGCAACAGGGAACATTTACGTAACTGACCCGACCTGCATAACCTAGAGAAAACATCACTTTCACCAGCAACTCAAGGCAGCGTTTGAGGCGTTTCTTTTTAGGTATTAAGTAGATCAAAGAGTTGTTATAAAATAATTTTCTCCTTTTCAAATAAAAATCCTTCTGTCTGATGAAGCAGTGTTTGAGCAGGAGGGAGGAAGATGAGCTCGGTCGAGGAGAGATGAAGAAAGACAGAAGATTCTGTCTGGTTACAGTTTTTTTCTTCCTACACGTGAAGCCTAACGTTACACATTAAACTGGTATTTTCCATGTGAAGTATTTGTTTGTACTGAATTGAATTATGCCTTTTTGAATAGGTTCGTTTTTATTATGAGTTTCTACTTGGATGTGATTAGTCTGCCAGACCTGATTCATTTAGTTCAGTTTAATTAGAGGCTGAAAAGCAACAAAAGGAAGCAGCTCAACCCCCAACATGGCTTCAGAGCAGCTCACTATTACGGGATTCTAGAGAGAACTTTTTCATATAAAATACTCTCATAACTAAAAAAAACAAAGAAACGGAGCCCCTGTTGGACATACAAGCCTTTACCGTGTCTGGTTGAAGTGGTGATGTGCACATTAAAACACGATGATCTCCCAGATCCTTGAAAGCGAAGCTCAACTCAGGAGGTGTGAAAGTACCGGAGCTAATCACACGTTAAATTCAGTCCATCACACGTCACTTATAACGTTGAATCTAACCCAGTAGCTTCCAACTTCAAACAGCAGCTGGTTAAACAAAAGAGAAAAAAAAACAATTAATGAATTAATTTGGCACGGTGGTATTTATTTATTTATTTATTTTTTACTTATTTAATGTATTAAACCAATTTTCTTGTTATTGTTTTGTGATTTATTTGTAAAAGGAAAAAAATATTAGAAATATCGAAAAGACTAAAAATAAAATGTTTTGAAAAGAAAAAATGACAAGAATATAAATTATGATAAATAGCTCATTTCTATTAAAAGGGTGTAAATTTCTTTATGTATTTTAACTTTATACATTATTGTGTATATTCTAAATTTATATAGAAAATGAAAAAAAGCTATTTTTAAATAATATATTTTATTTTTTTATCATTGTTAAAATTATTTAAAAAATATGAGAAAGGAAAACAATTCTTTTGTTTTCTGTGTGAAACTGTGCCGACCTGCAGGAGGAGGAGTTTATCTGCAGGGAAGCTTGTATGAATTCAGTTTGGAACGTGAACGATTCGAGCTTTTAGTCGTCTCCATCGATTCTCGCTTCGTTGAAACAAACTTGTCATTTGTGCAGATGTGATGGTGGGCATGGGCTACAACCTGGAGGATATCCAGGACTCTCTGGCCAAGATGAAGTACGACGAGATCACCGCCTCATACCTGCTGCTGGGCCGGAAGGCCTCCGAGGTACCAACGTTATCCTCCTACAGGGTCGGCCTGCAAATGTTTGACTCAAAAATAAGTTTCCATTGCAGCTTTTGGATATTTTTCTTTTTGGCTTTTGTTGGGCCTAAAATTAGTTTTTTGTTTATTATGAATGATTTGACTTGAATTTTGCATTTGGAGGTGTTTCCTGCTGCGTTACAGCCCCTGTGAGGCTCGGCCGGTCTCTGGGTGCTTCATGCTAAAACAAATAAATTAGAGTCGAGCCTCAACATGGTTTCTGTTCAGGAATGATAAATATAATGGATTATAGATGATCCTCTGTATACAGGATGTTCAGATTTACTGTGTTCTGTTATAAATATGAAGTAATGGTTTTGTATATTTAGACTGTGTCCTTTGCCCCGCAGCTGGAGCCCAGTGAGTCTGCCTCCAGCAGTAATCTGTCTCTGGCCAAACCCCGGCCGAGCAGCGAGCTCAACGGCCAGTCGCCCTCCCACCTCAAAGTCCAGCGGAGCGTCTCGTCCAACCACAAACAACGGCGTTATAGCGAACAAGGTGAGGAGGCCACAACATGTTGTTCCCTCGTCATTTTTTCTTTCTAAATAACAGGTCGGCTGATTTACAGTCTTTCTTCATGTGAAGTGGCTTCGGGTTAATGAAAGTGTTACTATACAGTTGGGTTTACTGATGAAAGCAGTTAATGAAACCATGTGACTGGTTTTTAGACCACAGCTAATCACTGTCTGCTGTCATTTAATGGTCTCAACCTGGACCACTTCCTTTCTGCTGGAAACCTGATGAACTTTTTTTGTTTTTCTTTACTGTGGACTAAATTTATTGTCCTTTAAAATGCCCTTGTGCTACATTTTGTCCTCTGTCTCCCTCTCTGAGGCAGATTTATTTTTCCAATTGTAGGTAATCTCATTTCAGATAAAAGCATTTAAATTAATTTTTCTGTAATTTGCAGTCTTTTAGTCACCAGACGCATTTTTTCTCCTGTAGTTGGTCATAACGTCCCTCCAGGAATGTCTCATCCGAAGAGGAGTCAGACCACCACGGGGGACAACAGCGTGAAAGAGGATGGTGGAGTCCAGCTCCGTAAACCCGGCACCCCCGGGAGCCGTGGCGCTCCACCCTCCAGCCCTCTCCTGGGCAACGCCAACAACCCCAACAAAGCCGACATCCCCGACCGCAGGAAAGGAGCCACCACCGGCCCGAGTGTGAGTCTCCGTGGCAGCCAGCTTCATTTAGCTCATGTGACTCTTAAATTTAACCTCACACTCTCCTGTCAGGCTCTTCTCTCCACCTTTGTGTTGTTTTTGGGACTTTTTCCAAACCAGTTTGTCTTTCAGTGAAGGAGGGGGGATTCTTGGCTCTTTCCTACATGAAAGAAGTTGTATAAAGCCCTCATTGTCTCCAGAGGAAGCTGCATAACGTCAGCTGGGTTAGGAGGAAATGAGCTTAGTCTACCCCTGATGTTTTGTGCTGATTTGATTTGCATTGTGGGTAATGTAGGCTCCGTCATTTAATTAGGGGGACAATGTTCAGAGCTGTTTTTGTAGGAGATGATTCAGTCATCCCGGTCCCAAGATCAGGAAATATTTTGGACTCATCAGGAACTTTCTCCACAGGCCCTTTGAAACATGATTCAACACTTTCAAGCTCGACTAAACTGTGACATAAAAAAATCGTGACACTGAAGGAGCCTTGACAGACTGTACAGTACTGGGAAATGTGAACAAGCACAAGTTTATAATGTGAAATATTTTATTCAAGGAGACATAAAAAGGTTTTTGGTTTGAGTTGTTTAGCTGAGCTGAATACAGGATTATTTTACTAAATGATGTCTGTGATTTTAGGAGTTTAGGAATTCTCTGAGCTTTCTTTCAAAAATATTCGCGACTTAAATTCAGCAGCTTCATGAAACCTTGAAGGAAAATATGACTATTAAGATATAATTTCAGTGATAAACTATTGCTATAAAGTAAATCCTCATCCTTTTATAGCTGTAATAATTTTAAAAATAAAATGTCGTCATTTGCATTCACACCGTTTGCATACCATGACGTTAGAAGGAAGGTTTATTTCACATCATTGTTCTAAATTTGATGTTGAATCTAAATCTAAAAATGTATTTTTTTATCAACATTATGTGAAGGTGAATGATGTGACCCAAGTCCTTCCTCTTCATCATCATCTCCTCCTTTCTACCTGGCAGCTTTGATTCTGATAAAATAACACTGATTCATGCTAAAGAAACAAGATTTTTTGTGACTGACTGTTTTTTTTCCCTATTATTTAAGACTATAATTCATAACAATTTCTTTTAGCTTTAAACTTTTATGCTGAGTCACCCTAAAATAACTCCTGATGTCCACTTTTCTTCGAAGTCCTGACTGAAGACATGTCCACCGTTAACGCCGTTTCCTGTGAGTGGCGGCTGGGATAGCCGGTCATGTTGCTAGGAAACGAAAGAGCAGAGCCTTTACAGCAGAGATGGGTTATAAGACGGCTCTGCCCATAGAGAGCGTTAAACTCAGGATTAGCTGCATATATCTCCACCCAGTTCTACGCCCATATGACTTTCATTGAAACATATTTCTGTGTTTTTGCTCTGCAGAATAACGCTGCGTCAGCAGGTATGACCAGAAGGAACACGTATGTCTGCAGCGACCGCAACAACACGGACCGCCTCTCGGTCATCCCCAACGGGAAGGAGAACAGGTGAGAGCTGGATGTTTTCCTCCTCCCAGCTCGGGTTCACCACATAACATCTGCGTCTGGGTTTTCACCTCGTTAGTAAAGTGGAGTTGACTCCCTGATCTTCTTCTTCTGTTCCTCTTTTTTCTTCAACTCACCTGTTTCCCTTTTTCTGATGATCTTTTTATTTCTGCCTGTTTCTTTGTGATTGGGTTGTTCTGTTGTTTCAACTTTGTTTTTCCCCCCTCGCTGTGGCATGACCAGCATGACTGAGATGGCTTGTGCCACTAGCCCCTCTTCTGCCTTTGCGGCCGCTGTGTTCGGTGCCTCGTCCAGTTCGGTGCGGCTGAGGTATCAAACCGTCGGCCCTTTGTACGCTTGCCAGGCAGGCTGGGCCACGTTGCCCCACTCCTACTACGCTCTGGACTACTGCTCGCCCAAGTAAGACGGCAGGGCCTCCAAACCCCCCTGTCTGTCTCCTCTCATGTCTCAGCCCCTGTTTGGCCCCTCGCTAACCCACACATCCAGCCAGCTTCACACTCTAACCCCCAGCCGAAGCATGGACCTCACCCCCCACAACACAAGCTAAATGGTTTCTGTCTGAAATTTATGCTCATCTTCTGCCAGGAGCTGCTTTAAAAAAATAAAATTTAAATAATCAAGAACATTTTATATATATGTTTTTTTTCTCATAATTCATATAAAAAACTAAAAATCTAAAAATAGAAGCAAAACTATAGAAGAAATAGTAAATATTAAAAATGAGAAAACAAAAATTGATTTATTAAAACATATTTATATTTAATCAAATTTCTATTTGGATATTTTATGAATACAATCTTTAAATTATATATTTGTTAGGCATATATTAATATAATTTATTTTATCTTTATTTTTCTAATTTTACTAAAATGAAAAAATATGAATGAAGATTAGAAAAGTATAATGTTTTTAATATTTTAATATTCCATCTTTATTAATATTTACATTTTAATTAGATAACATTTCTGTTTATCTAATAAATGTGTGTAAAAAAATTATTTGAATTGAAATTGATAAATTTTGTATTTCATATTATTTTACATAAAATATTTAAAATTGTTTATTTTTGTTTTAAATATTTGTCTTTTATACTATGTAAAATAATATATAGTTTATTTTAAAATGAAAAAATCTTTATGTCCTATTTTTTCTTTATGTCTTATTTTTTCTGTGAAAGTGGCCCAGACCACCTTTAACTTTATCCTCACGCTTCGTCCCAATAAAGTAGCAGCTAATATAAAACTTCCTGATGACTGGCTTTTCTTTCCTCACCTCTCAGCAGCTGTAAAACTACTTGTTTGGTCAGCGTGAATTAAATGCATCTGAATTTAGATGCACAGCGAAGCGTCAGCATTTTTAAAACAAGCTGAGGGACTAATCAAACTTTGAAATGTGAAAACCTCACGGTGCATCAAATGCGAAATTTCTTTTAATCAGTTTTGTTAAATTCTTTAAGGTTTCTGTGTCAAACATTTACAGCTTCTCTCATTTGTCGTTAATAACGACAGAATTGATAAATAAAATAAACCAACAAACTAGAACAGAAGCCTGAGAACCAGCAGGTTGTGGTTTGACAGGGTTTCGGCTCTTTTCATGTAATCCTTCTACAGGAGGAAAAAATGGCTGAAACTGAGCAGTTTATCTAGATAAAGAAGTCGCTTTAGCTCATAATAAATCTGGAAACTCCGGCTGAAACAAATTATGCAGAATCTGCTGGTTGAGATGTAAATATATATATATATATAAAGTTAAATATGAACATTTTCAGATTCTTGGTTAAATCTTTACTTATTTTGGGCTTTTGTTGAGCTTTGATTTCAGACGCAAAGAAAGCAGAGGAACAGTCAGAGAAAAATATGGATCCACACACTGGACTCACGCTGTGACCAACACCACGTCAAACTCTGTGTGTGATCATATTTTTCCCCGTTTCCTTCTATCCTCCGCTGATCATAAACCAGAGGGTCTCCTGCTCCGCTGCAAACATGTGAAATAACAACTCTCAGCTCTGCTCCTGATCTCACCTCCATCCTCTGCTGAGAACTTTCAGCCCTGATCTTCTCCGCCCGGATTCCCTCACCTGTTCGCCTCTTTCAGGACGGCAGAGCGCCGCCGCTCTCCCCCGCTGTGTCCCAGCACTCTCCGTCCAAACTCTGTCTGTTCAGGGCTGGGAAATACTGGCTGTGTACGCAAACGTGCACGTCCACATTCTGCTTGCAGCTAAAAGCTCGAACCTGGACGTCTCAGCCGGGCGTCTCCGCCGGGCGTCTCCACTGGGGGGCGCTACATGACCCTGGACTCTGAAACAGTGAAAAGGCCAATCTGTCGGTCACATT
>JBAGKP010000022.1:24899876-24912515 GCA_037177255.1 Melanotaenia maccullochi | reverse complement strand
GTTAAAATGCTGGGATAGGCTCCAGCTCACCCGCGACCCATAATGGAATAAGCGGTCAAGATAATGGATGGATGGATGGATGGATGGAGGACATTTTTGGTCACAGAGGTGGCCACAAAGTGGGAGCATCTGACAGTAAATAAGAACTGCTAATACAATCTAATCTTTTTTTTTATTTAATTAAATCTTTCACATGTCCAAGACCCGGATTACTACTAAAGCCCCATTTTCCTTATGTTTTACATCTAGCGCTTTACTCATGTTTTACATGTTTGTTTGATTTTAATCAAGAATGACGTTAAATTAAATTAAACTGGCATTTAAAGGGTTAAAGGTCAGTTTATAGAAGTGAAGCCATGATTTAAAAAAAAAAAGAAGTTGGTAAACGTCTCAAATAGGCTCTTAAAGTCCAACAAACATAATCATCTCCCATTTAAAAAAAGACCCAAGGTGCCCTGGATCTGTTGTTCATTTGAGCCTTAAAGAGGGTGCATGCAGATTTTGCTGAGGGACATAAAGGCAGCGTGATTATAAAAGTTAAGCCCCAATATGAAGAGGAATGTAAGGAGGAGCGAGGATGCTGCCCTGCAACTCTCCCACCTCTTCTGACTCCCTTTTATGGTGGCACTGCTACATATTCCCTCTGAGCTTGCTGGTCCTCTCACACACAGATCCAGATGAAGAGAGTGCTGCCCCGTTGTAGAGGCAGCCCCATGACCATACTGGGTATTGCTGCAAGCAGAGAGCTGCTGCATGTGGCTTCATATGGAAAGGTTTTCTTTACTTCTCTCTATTTCAACTGGATCTTTTCTCCAGTTCACCACTGATCCAAATATAAGGAGCTCGGACAGGAACTTCAATTTTGTGACTTATTTTTAACTTGTATCTATCTATGGATTAATTTTATGGATTAAGTCAGAAAGTACAAGTCTATAAACACAATATTACAAATAAACTACATGTAAATACAAGGCTGAAAAACAAGTAAATATTCAGGTTTGAAAACAGAGTTTGAAAACAAGCAAACATTGCAAATCTGAAACTGCGAGTAAATATTACAAGTGTAAGAAATACAAGTGAATATTGTGAGTCTGAAACCATGATTAACAAGTCACAACATACAAGTCAGTTTTACAGAAAGATTGTCCCTACTTTTACACGCCTCCTCACGAACCAATTAGATTTCCCCAGTCCCCAACCAATCACAGAGGAGGGCTAAGATACTATCACACCACAACCAAACTCTGTCGTGTGTTAGCGTACTGCTACCACTGTCTGATCAAGGCCAGCAAGACTGACGTGTCCCCGGTTTCATGTATAAATAACACATTTAAAGACCCACTCGGTAACTTTTGACTTTAAAAACTCTGCATTCTGGTCCAGTTTGATGACGGGGACATAAGTTCATTACTGAAGCCGCCTCTGCCCAGCAGCGTCCAGCAGCTGAGAAATACGACTTTTTTATGCTGCCTGACGTTGCTGCAGTTTGCTTTGCACCCTCGCCACACACTGGCAAGCAGATGTAAACAAAGCGGCCATTTTGAACACACCATGGCTAATTCATAAAAGAAATTTTATAAGACTTTATCAGAATAAAGAGTCACAGTACAGGTAGGATTCAAGATGGATGCTTAGCCGTCAGTAGGGGGCGCATCACTGAGAAATGACAGAAGTTAGGTAGGTCATCTTTAAGAAGATGTAATAATAACGTCCTTGTGCGTCTCAGCCATTGAGATCACCTGTGTGGACTGCTGCAGCATCACCTGGGCAGGTATCCATCAGAGAGGAAACAAGCGCACACTCGAACCCTTGTTCCCGACACACTCGTTTGACAGAATTACATCATAACGTTTAAATCTTTGACGTGAGATTTTTAGTTTAAAAATATTAAAACTTGTACAGAATAAACATGTCGTCGTCTCGTTACTGATCACATGTCATTTTATCTTCTTTTGGAATTTAGAGAGAAAATGTTGTAGATTAAGTGAATATTTACACAAGTATGTGATCTTAAACACGTCTTCCTTCATCGTCCACACTACGGAGGATCTGGGATTATATTTCTAATTTTTTCCTCTTCCAGCAGGTAAACACACCTGATGGCTGAAATTCACCATCAGATATTCTGTGTTTAGAAACTTCACACAGCTTTGACATTCATCTGGCCGACTTGTTTCCCTTTAACTAATAAATCCTGGAATTTCCATCATTGCTTCTCGTAAATATTTGATTTTATGACATAAATATTTAAATAGTTGAATTTATCAGAATATTTGAGCTGCTAATACTGAAGTTAAAAAGCAGATTATCTGTTTTTATAAACGTGTTTTTACACAAGATTTTTACACTTTTGTTCATGTAGAACTTTTATTATTAAACCAGTTCAGAATTATCATGGATTTTTTTGCTTAACTTGATTAGACTTGATTAAAAAGTTTTATCTTTGCCCACCACTAATAAAAAACAAACCGACTGTATTAAAAAATACTTTTATACGTATAAAAGTACACATTTATTTATTTCGATCCCTTGTTACAGATGAGAGAAATCTGATTGGTTCTTGAGTAAAATGTGTGATAAATATGTTGTCCTGGTAA
Source organism: Melanotaenia maccullochi (assembly GCA_037177255.1). NCBI lineage: Eukaryota > Metazoa > Chordata > Actinopteri > Atheriniformes > Melanotaeniidae > Melanotaenia > Melanotaenia maccullochi. Next base: position 24,909,918 of record JBAGKP010000022.1, on the reverse strand, counting down.
AACGGATTCATACGTCCAGACCTGCAGAATGACTCCATTCTTGTAGATTTGATTTGAACTTGAACAAATATGGAGATACGAGTTATGTCCCAATCCTAGCTCCATACAACGCTGCAACCTTAATCCAAAAGATGTCACAGATGCTTTCTTCTCAGATTGTCCTGTAAAGGATTATTTTAGCCCACTGAGCCTCAGTAAAATTTGTTTTATTTAAAGATTGTTTTGGCACTGAACACTGAAATCTTCCCTTTTCTGAGAATTTCTTTACATCCGGAAACCAGCTCAGGGACTGTAGAAAAATGGATGCTTTTCGTTCCTCCAGATTTTGTGTGCGAGTCGCAACGTTTTAAGTATTTTCCTCATTTTCAGTGTTGTCGAGGGCAACCTTTGCTCTCGTCTCCAAGCTGCTCTGAGCTCAGAGAAATTAGCTGTGGTCTGTTTCTCTGCAGCAGCATTGTGTAAGACCAGAAGAAGAGACGCATTTCTTCTTCTTTTTTTCCTCCCTTCCTCTGAGTTGTAATTTTCCTAATGCTTTGGCTTTCAGCCCAGTCATCTGTTCAGCTGGACCATCCCTTCCTCCATTTCTGCTCCTTCTCAGACCACCAGCTGTAATCAAGCGATCATAAAGCAAACGTGGCACATGAGCTAAAAAACTTGAACTCTGAAGTTTAAAGTGAGAAATCATAGTTTAATGTATTTAGTGCTCCCACTTTTGCACGTTCCGTTGATATTCAGTTGTATTAATAACCGCTGGAGACGCCCTTGTTTAATGATCATCCCAACCTTTGCTTGTATATCTGACCTGGTTGCTAGGAGACCACTTAGTTTGTGGCTGTTTCGAGGGAGAATGGTGGTCCTGTTTGCCGAAGGAACGACAGTCATCTGAAACACGCTGAGGTCTAAATGTATGTTTACCAGACACAGTGGACTCTTCAACAAGGCTGCCCTCTGCAGACTCGATCCTCATTTCATACAGGAACCATTCGACATCAGGCATTCCTGATAAAAGTTGAACTTGGAACAGGTTTGGGATAAAAGCAGTAAAACGTAACTCTGTATCGTGCAGCTGAATAACAACAGAGGCTGTTTCAGCACATTTTGGACTTGAGTCTGAGCCAAACCCACTCGCTGATAAGCTCATGTGAGCATAGTCCAGAGAGACTGGGTGTGATTATTTGCTCCAGGTAAATCGCCTGCAGTAATACCACTTTATTTGTTGTACGCCACACTCACTGGCCACTTAATTAGGTACACCTGTCATCCCCTTTCTTCTTCATTCTGATGCCCACTTTTTGCTGCGAAGACGAGTTTCTATTGTTGGATATTTCTGTTTGTTTTAAATGTGCTTTTATAGATAAACTAGAAACTGAATGTCTACGTGACTAAATGCATTGAGTTGCTGCCATGTGATTGGCTGATTAAATATTTGTGCAGGTGTGCTTAATAAAGTGTCTGTTATGTTTGTAGTTTTATGTCGGACCTGCGTCCTCTGCAGCTGCAGCACTCGGCCACATTCTTCACTCTTCAGCTCGGCCAGTGAAAAGTGTTCTTGGCTCTGAGCTCTGATCTCCTGCCGCGAACTCTGCAGGGTTTCATTTGAAGACGAGGCCACAGCCAGTAGGTGATCCCTGTTCATTAGATCACCAGCTCATCCCCTGATGATCCACAGACTACAGCAGGTCAGCGGACTGCTGTGTTAAGCAAGAGATGTGCTTTTGCAGTGTTTTCCAGCACAAGATAAATACTTTATTAATAGAGCGGTAGTATCACGGGTTTCCCCCACAGTGGGACTAAATGTGTTCTTAACCCTTATCAAGTTCAGGAATCTGGGATATTTGTCTTCATTCTGGGATGTTTTTAGGGAAAAAAACACCAGCAGTGATGCCACGAAGAATCTCAGAGTAAAATGCTCCTTATGAATCTGAATGTTGGACTTTTTACAGATTTTAAAGCTGTTCCATCTTTTAATCAAAGAGCAAAGCTTTATGTTGGGTAATAGTTTTAGTGTGTCAGAAACAAGATGGCAGTTAAATGAGTGACGTGTTGACCCTCTCCGGGTTATCAGAAAACCCAGTTTACATACACTCTGCAAAGGAAACTTAAACCTTTCATTGTCTTGATATCTCAAGTTAAATAAGTCTAAACTTCTGCTGTTTTAGGTCAGTTAGGATCATTAAAATTATTTGTATTAAATACAATATATTTTTTTTTTATTTCTTTCTTCACAGTCAGAGGTTTACATGTATACATGTACTGTATAACTTAGGTCAAACATTTAGGATTTCTTTCTACAAGATACTCAGAGTATCTTGCTGGACCTCTGGTCCCATTCCTCCAGACAGATCTGGTGTAACCGGGTCAGGTCGGTCGGGTCAGGCTTTTTCAGATCTTTCCGATCAGAACTTTGTGATGGCCACTCCAAAATATTAACTTTGTTGCCCTGAAGCCACTTCTTAACTACTTCTTGAGGATCATTGCCCTTCTGGAAGACCCATTTACTTGAGATGTTGTTTAAATATTTCCACATAATGTTCTTTCATAACGATGCTGTCCTTTTTATAGAGTCCACCAACGGCCAGCATGATGCTGCCACCCCCATGCTTCACAGTTAGTATGGTGCTCCCAGGATTATAAGCATCATTAAGCCAAACAGTTGCCCTCTAGTTTCATCAGACCACAGGGCTGTGCAGCTTCACTACTGTCACAATTCGGTTCGATTACAATTATCTTGTTAACAATTCCATTTAATTCAGCAATGCATCACTTTGTTGCATCCTCACTTTTCTTTATCACTGCACGTTGCTTCTTTCTTCCTCAATGAATACAAGCTGTCTGTTTATTTATAAACATAAACATGTAAAAAATTGTTATTAATATTCATTAATATTTCAACTTCATTATTGAACTTTATTTTTCCATTGCCGGAAAATCAGGAAACTATACTGTGACGTTCTGTGATCAAAAATAGTCAAGCAGCCCACCAGTGGTGAGATTTCTTGCATTAAAGCAGTCTATTTTGTCTCTGAGTCTTTCTGTAGTCAGTTCACACAGAATATAAAAGCTAAGATGTTTTTTATGTTCCCCTTTATGGTCTGAAAACATTTGACTGTATGTATTCTAATCAATTTGTTTTTGAGCACAGAATATTGTTGATGTAAACATTTGTTTATGGACAAGGTTGTTTAATTCTCTTTAGTACAGTCGATCCTCGAGGGCCGCCGTCCTGCAGATTTTTCCAATGTTTCAACACACTTGACTCAAATGAAATAGATCCAGCAACCTATTCAGTTTTGCACAATGACTCATCAGTTTGAGTCAGGTGGTTTTGGAGCAGGGACACATCAAAAACCTGCAGGATTGTGGCCCTTGAGGACCGGAGCTGGACACCCCTGCTTTAGTATGTTCGCGCATGCTAACCACCAGCTTGCCAATTGTATTTTCTATAGACGTTAGCCTTAAGCTAACCTATCGGTTTTTATACATTTTCATGTGTAATGTTATGAAATTTCGCTGAGACAATTAATTTATATCCAGTAATATACTGATGTATTTTCTGTATATGTGCTTAGTTTGACAGTTTTCCTGAGTAAAGGCTACAAAACAGATTCAGCCTTGGAGCTGCCGAGCTGTTGCTGCAGGCTATTTCACACCATGCAAGCAAGCAGTGGAAGATTATATACATTTCATTACTTCTAATTGATTATGCTTAGCATCTGCATCCACATCCGCATCACGATGCATCGTAGAAACGATTTAATTCAACACCCCTATCATTGGAAGCGTTGTCTGTGGTAATACAGACTAGTTTCTTTCCACCAGGTCCTCGTAGCTCTTGTTTGTCTCAGACCAGCAGCTACGTTCTGCTCGGTGTGATCTGGAAAAAATGAGTCTGGAGACATTTCGTTTTCATGTTTAAATCTGCGTCAATAAAAGGTAGCGCGACATTTTTATACGGCTCTATGGTGCAGCTTGACCACAGGTCCGTAGCGGTGGCGAAACATTGGACTGTAGCCACGTCCTTCACACCAAACTCACCACACTCATTACAAAGGGCAGGGGGACACTCGACTAACATGGAGACGAGACGGCAGTGATGCCGTTTGTCCAACGTGTTGATGAGTTTCTTAAATCTCGGGTTGTTTGTCTCTCTGTGTCTCTGGAAGCTGGTAGATTATTTAGTCGCGACTCACAAAAATTGAACATTTTTCTATTTTCTTGTGTCGCGTTGCAAGCCCCCGTGTGCACGTCTACATGAACGAGCGCAACATTTCACATGCACGAATGTCGTCTGTCGCTTGGTTGGAGGAGGGCAGCGATTTTCACCTCATAGTGCAAGTTTTGATAGAAAATGATGAAGAAGGAGAGACGTCGCCTCCCGAGTGTCCATTCCATAACTGGCAAATAAAGCTAAAGCGGTCGGGCTGTGGGAGGAGTCTGCAGCAGTAGGAGGAGCCTGCAGCAGTGGGAGGAGTCTGCAGCAGTGGGAGGAGTCTGTAGCAGAGTGTGCAATGTCTGCTGCACTCGATTTGCAACTGAAAACAGCACAAGAGGAAACTACGAAGGACAAAAATAATTGGATCCTTTCAGTTTTATGATCGTTGAAAACCCAGATCGTAATTGTAATTAAAATTTGACATGTTTATATGTAGGGACATCTGGTACCAGTGGGTTAAAGACATGGTAATCTTTAAGTAGTAACAATTCTCTGACATATTCTGTCATTACTGTGACATTTAACAAAAAGAAATAATTCAGGTGATCCTAACTGACCTGAAACAGGAGAAGTTTTGTCTGATTTGACGTCAGTGGAGGAAACAAAGGTTAATGTGTCTTCTTAGTGTATGTAACCTTCTGACTTTGTGCTTATGGAAGTTATTCTACTTTCTTTTCCCTTTCTGTGTCCTGCAGGAGGTCGGGTTTGCTCCTTCTCACCGTGTATAGAGCAGGTTCAGAGGACATGTGAGGTACTGGCTGATCAGGGCTTCCAGGAGATCAGCACCCTCGAGGTCCTGCTGAGGGTCCACGACGTCCGGACCGTCTCCCTGCCGCTTCCTGACTTCGGCCCCGACCCCGCCGCTCGGGCTGAGCCAGACATCGTGGACAAGGCGCCTCTTCCTACTGCTCCAAACCACGGCTCCGTCACCATGAAGACCACCACACCACCCAGAGAAATGCCCGGTCACACGGGGTACCTCACCTTCGCTACCAAACCCAGAACTTAAAGCTCGAGAGCAGAATTATTTCAGTTTTTCTAAATAAAGCTTATAATCCGCCTCTTTCATTTATACCACTAATAATCCAGGAGAGGGTACCAGGCTCCCCCAGGTCCCAGTAGGCCCTGCAGCACCAAGCGGATTTACAGCTAAGGGTTACTTCATTTTTGTTCTCCGTCACTTGGCACCACTTTGTTGCTTGTATCAAGCAGGAGAGAAAACCAACCTGACAGCAGTTTAATTAGCCAAGATCAGGATTTATAACTGGGCCTTTTCTGATCGATTACCTCCTCTTTTATTAAAATAACTTCTGATAAGTGCTTTCTTTTTTAGGCCATTTTATGTTTTTTTTTTCCTTTGTTTACACTTTTGTATTTGAGAAAATATAATAAACATTTCAAAGGATTTGTGTGTTAATTTTCATTCAACAGGTTGTTTGATTTATGAACCTGAATTAATCTAAAACAAGTTGAAGGTTGCTGGTCGTTGAAGCAGCAGCTGAAGCTGCTCTTCCTCTAAAGGTTCAATAACCTCACAAACGTTTGTTTGACCAAAATAAAAACATTTCCACCTTTTTCTCTACTGAAAGTAAACAGGATTAAATCGTAACAGCAGCCAAGGTCGGTGTGAATGTTGAATTCTTTGTTTTGGGAGTAGATGTTCAGATTGAGATTATTATGTTTACCGGCTTCTTCATTAGGTACACCTCACTAATACTACGTTTTCATGAGCTTGTGCAAATTGTAGACTCAGCTGTGGTGGTTAAACCATGCTCAGTGGTTACATGACACCAGCAGCCTGAAGCGTTGATCCAAGGCATGATGGATCCATGTTTTCATGATGTTTCCAGCAGATTCTGAATGTGGAGCGAGACAGAGACTCATCAGACCAGCAACGTTTCTCCATCTTTTATTGTCCAGTGTTGGTGAGTCTGTGCAGACAACTGCTGCTCACTGGATATTTTCTCTTCTTCAGACCATCTCTGTAAACCTAGAGATGGTTGTGTGTGAAAATCGGAGTAGATCAGCAGTTTCTGAAATACTCCATTTCAAGTAACTTAAATCCTCTTTCTTCCTCGTTCTGATGCTCAGATTAAACTTCACGTTGTCTGGACCAGTTGTTCCCGGCTTATATTTTCCATGTGGACCCCCTTCATGCAACCACCATAAAGCTGGCGACCCTTTCGTTGGCTAGCTTCTCACCACAAATGATGCATTCTGGAGGAGTCTGTTTCTCTTCTTTGATAACACCAAAGTTAAGCTAACTACCAACATATAGCATTCCTTTGTTTAAAAATAAAAGATTAATAGGGACGTATCATCTGCTCTGTGCTGTTTCTCATGGTTCATTAATGAAATGGTGCAGGAAAATCAGGGTTACCAGGATACTACTACACTACCGCCATGACCTCACTAAACCACAGTAAAATGGTAATTAAAATATTTATATAGTACTTTTACCGTACCTGGAATGATACCCACACTATACATCACAATCACACACTGATGGCGGAAGCTGCTATGCAAGGCGCTCAACCGCGACCCTTCAGGAGCAATCTGGGGTTTGGTGTCTTGCTCAGGGACACCTCGACATGAGCTCGACAGGCTGAGGATTGAACCAGCAACCCTCGGCCTACAAGGCGACCGCTCTATCCACTGAGCCACCCTGCCCCAACTGGATGAAAACTGATGACATGCTCAAGGTGTGGCCTGCTAAGTAAGCCCTTTTTATTTTTGGCTAAAGATGTATGTTTTAAATACTATTCACTTTTTATAAAGTTTTGCTGGTCTTTGCAAACACCTGCACACCTTATCTTTGGGGGCGTGGCTCAACAAGTTTGAGAACTGCAGGTTTAGACCATGTCCACATGACTAAAAGCATCGATTTGCTGCCATGTGATTGGCTAATTAAATATTTGACATCAAGTATTCGGACAGGAATTCCTAATAAAGTGGTTGGTGGATGTAGATTGAGATTATTAGAACCCAAATCTATTATCTCATCCAGCATTCCAGGGTAGATGGGGCATTAAAGAAACCAGAAAGAGGCCCTTTAATCTGCCAACAAGCGGTTTTCAGAAAGGTGGTCTCCAGTTTCTGGTCTCAGGATCTCTGAAGGCTCACAGCTGAATGTTAATCAGCAGTTTGACGTACTGAAACTGATCTTTGTTTTTATGTGACTTCGCCGGCTGTAGCTTTGGGTTTAGTGGCCACAGCTATCCAAAATATGAAAAATAAAAACATGAGGAAGAACACAACCACAAGGGTAAGTCCTGTTGCCTGGAGGCCACCGTCCCTCTGCTGAGGCTGCTTTCATAAAACAGGCCACAGTTCTTTTCCATCCAGCGTTATATAACCAACATGACTTATTTCACCATCACACTGGTCCCCGCCTGGAAAGTTCAGTTCACAGGGAAGCACCGGAAAAATCATCATTTCTCTTATTTATCATCTTAAACAGACTTTATCTTTGCAAAGAAAGTGTTTACTGTAAAACATGACATCAGAAAATACCTGTTTATACGATGTGTTCTCATATCTTTAAAAGTTGTTTTGTGTAATAATCAAAGCTACTGGTTTTAGAAGCTTTGGGAGCAGCTGGTTAACAGTTTAATCCTGAACTTACTGGGTTATAAAAAAGCTCTGTGGTGGCACTAAAATATGTGTTTTTCAGGGAGTAAGTTCCTCTAAATGCGTCTTGTTGAATCATATAGCTGTCAGTGTGTGGAGCCGTCTGGGTTGATTTCCACATCAGCAGGCTGAGAGGAGGAGGAGGAAGTGAGTAACGCTCCCTGTCGAGGAGGTGGGTGTTCGTAGATCTATTCTGTCTGGGTAGAAATGGAGTTGTGAATCTGAATGAGGGTAAGCCAGGTTTGAGCTGCAGCTGCTACTTTCTTTATGTCTTTAGATAATTAAAAATATATATGGCCTACATTAATCAAATAAATTTGGGATTTTTGCCTGGGCTGTCAAAATTTAACCTTTAGTGAAGAGATAAATCCATGCCATGTTTTTAGGCATGTAGGTGCCTCATCACGGCGGTGAACCATCTCCTTATTCGTGAAGATCCTGACCGTTTTCCAGCCTTACATTTAAAGGAAATGGCTGCAAGATGGAGAAAAGTAGATTTCATACAATCACTAAGTCATCGTGTGGGGGTGGGGGTCGCAAACACCAGCGTATGTTATCTTGTTTTTATAGACAAAGTACTTTTGTGAAAGAATTGCTGTTTGCAGCTGTTAACATTAAACAATAAATAACAGTAACCACTTTAACTGGTGACATTAGCATCTAATGGGACACCAGCTTCTGTGAGGAGTCTGCATGAATACCAGACTTTACCTTCATTAGGAAGAAACAATAAAAACTAAAGGAGCATTTCTTGTCTGTTTGCTCCCTCACACGCTTGCCTTGTGCAGCGTGTGGATGAACATATGCTGAGACTCCTCCAGCATTTTTGGGAAATTTTTAGCAGAAGTTTTTCTGGTTTTAATCCAACAACATACTTGTTGAGATTCCTCCTCCTCCTCTTTAGTCATGGTCTCAGCAAGGGAAGGTTTTCCAGGAAAGCAGAACATTACTTGGGTATTTGTAGCAGTTACAGAAATTTAAAGGAGCTTCGATTATCCGTAGACTGTTTTCTGCCTTTAAATGACCTGTTTCATCACACTGTCAGCCAGTCAGACTCCTGTATCTCTGACTGGGAATTATAGCCACTGGTCAGGACTTACTGATGAAGGTGTCCTGTGTGGGGATTTTTACATGGTCCCATTTTACATTTCAGGGAACCAAGTAGTGGAATATTCTGCATTGACTGAGTCAGTCATCAGATCTCAACCCAACTGAACAAGCTGAACAACTGAAGACAGCTGCAGCAGAGGTCAGAAACCAGCATGAGAGGAAAGGAAACCAGCATTTAGTGGTTTCCGTGGGTTTCAGACTTCAGGCAGTCGTTGCCTGCAAAGGATTCTCAACAAAGTGTTAATCAAATCAAAATAAATCAAATTTTATTTATAAAGCACTTTTCATACAAAAGGCAGCACAAAGTGATCAATATAATAAAAGCAATTTGAATATAAATAAGACCTTCTCATAAGAGTCCAAAGAAAAAGTTCAATAACACACACCTGATTATATTCACACACACACACACACCCCTTTTCTGTTTCTGTCTCCTTGGTAAATGCATTGTACTTTTATAGCTGCCTCGTTTCTATCTTCTTAACTGAACCATCAGTACAAAAACATAACTAGAGTTCAACTTCTGGAAATTTAAATCTGTACTGACACTGAGGTGAGGAAACAAAATCTTCAGGATCCGTCCACATTAAGAGCCGCCTCACCAAGAACCACCATAGAAAACCGCTGAGATCCGAGCAGGCAGGGGCCTCACACCATAGCCAGGGCTGCAGTGCAGGACCCCACCAGGACGATCTCCACAGCAACGGCCGATTAGACCGAGTAGACATCGCCCCCGAAGTGTAGGATCCCCATTAGATAAACTCTGAAGTTAACAAGTTAAAACACGATAAAAATGAACCTGCGGTGGAGCTGCCTCAGTCTGCCTGATCCTGTGAAGGTTTAAACGGGTTTGTGCTGGAAAAAACTTTCACTGCACCTGTTAGAATGACAATAAAGTTTCATTTTTTTCATTCATTCACAATTAATAAGCAAAACATATAAAATATGCTGCACGGTGGTGTGGTGGTTAGCACCGCAGCCTCACAGCAAGAAGGTCGCTGGTTCGAGTCTTGGCTGGGGGGAGGTTCGAACCTTGGGGGTGGTGGCCTTTCTGTGTGGAGTTTGCATGTTCTCCCCGTGCATGCGTGG
>JBAGKP010000022.1:24827789-24843338 GCA_037177255.1 Melanotaenia maccullochi | reverse complement strand
GTCCAATAATGAAAGACAGGAAACAAAGGAGCTGTCTTAAGTTCAGGAAGTAGTGGAGTTGTGCATATAGCCCATTATAATATTACTTTAAAGAAATTCAAAGTGTCTTTGAATGTGGTAATACACGGGTTGGCAGATATAAAATAATTTAGTTTTAAACCACCTAACACTCACTTATGAATCATTTAGCAGAAAACGGGAATTCAAGGAATGAACCAGTCATGTCACCACATAACAGACATTTTAGGAATAACTTAACTCGCGGCTTCCCCTTTAATCCAGGAAGATGACATCACTATTGCAGGAGGAGGAGTGGGGGGGCGCCGGCTAACGCCATTTTCACGCTTCGCGCAGGCTGTCAGCGAACAGGCGAGCTGTCATTTACAGGACTCAACAACTTTTTCGTCAACCTAATGACGCTGCTGTCCGGGTAGTTTATAGGAACAACTATGGAGGTAGCGGAGAAGAGGCCTCTCCGGAGTGGCTCCGACTGAAGCCAGTGATTTGACAGATAGCTGCTAGGTGGCTAGCATGTTGCTAGCTGGACAATATTATCAGCGGGTGATGCAGTGAAGTCCAGCGTCAGTCACCAAAGATCCTCCAGCCGGTGCGGACAGCGTGAACACTCTGTTTCTAACGCAGTTTATTTTTCCACACTCAGCAGCAGAAGTCGTTGACGGAATAAACAACAACCCCATCTCCAAGAAAGGGGAGGAACATTACAGTCGAGCTACATTGGCAACGAATGTCCCAGAGAACGGTGAGAATGGTTCCGTGTAATTCTTGGGTTGTTGCCTTTAGCTAATTAACCGCTTTAAAAAAAAGGCTTATCAGCTGTTTATTAAAGTGTTATTTTGGTTTAATCAGGTATATTGAATTTTTTGATTGTTGAATAATTTGGACAGCCATGATTCAGACAATTAACTGGTTCGTGTGTTGTCCATAATTACTATAAAGTCAGGAATTAGACGCGACAAGCACATTAAATGTTGAGTGTTAGCTCAATGTTAGCATTGTGGTTTGACAGGAAAGTATAGGCTAACTGGTTCTTCAAGTTCATCCATTTGTAAACGAGATCATTTGGGCAGAGCAGCAGCCAGGAACTATAATGGCATGACTAAAATTGCCTGTCAGTCAGTGGGAAAACGCCTTTATTGGCTACTACAGTAGGAGAAAGTGTTGATGACTCCCGTTTGTCATGTGATGGAAGCTGCGTCCTCTCATTGATATTCACAGCGGGGAGTGTGGTGAAGCAGGACGGCTTCTCAGAGACACTGGATCTCAGTGTGGGACTCACAGCTGGAGAGGAAAAACAAAAACTGAGTTGTGTCTATGAATATTTGAGATTGTTGGAGGCAAGCAAACCTATACTCTGTGTCTACACAGAATGATAAAATTATCCCCTTCTTATAGCATTTAGTGTATTATTCGTTCCAAGGCGCATTCATAACAATCTCCTGGGCTCCCTGCTCAGGTACCCCAGAGGCAGCGTGTTGCCAGACACTGCCTCTTGGAAAAGATGAAGATTAGAGGTGTGGTGTTCCTGCAGCAGATTTAGTTTTATCCTGAGCTTCCAAACTGGTATAAAATCAGGTGTAAATTTTTTGCTGATGGGCTGATAAATTGATTTACATGTCAACTAAAACAAGAAGGACCTACCTTAGAGATGTGCTCTGTGTGTACTCTTCTGTTTGATTGTTTATCGTTATACACACCATTAATGGGTGCTTTTCAGTTTTTCTTTTATAAAAAGTGTGTTTATAATGAAGAAAATCATACCCTCAATTGTTTATTATGTTGTCAATCTTTTGTAAACTTTGTATATCACACATTTACATGAGAAAATGACATGAGAAAGGACTTTAAATTTTCTAGCTGTTGCTGTCAATTGTGGAGCTTCAGCCCAACCTGGAGAGGGCTAAGTGAGTCAGGGGCAGTGGGTTGGAGCAAGATTAAAGTATTTTTTTTTATTCTTTTAAAAGACTTAGAATCAATTCCTCAGATTAAGTAAAAAGCTGTGCAGGCCATGCAGATGTTTTGCTTTGAATTCTGTCTATAAACATCATTAAAACCTGAATATGGGTGCAGGCTAAACACCTCCTGTTTGTAGTTGTTCACATGAGAAAATAAGCATGTTTTCATCTACTTTTAAAAAAGAGTTATTATAATTTTTAAACTGTTTTTTCAGTGTTCCTGAGGTAGTTTTTATAGAGTTGATGCACACCAGGGGATGGAAGCAACCTTAACAACTTAACTCTTGTAGCAGGAAAATGTTGTATTTCACACTGATTACATAGAGAATTGATATGGCTAGGATTCCCATAGATGGATGAATAATCTCACTTTACCTGGTTTAAAGAAATTCATACAGAACTCTGTATTTTTCTCTTGTTTATAGCAAAGAAAACTGGTTTTGTTTGTCTTCCTCAGTTTTCTTTCAGCCATTTGTGATGTAGCATGAAAAAGGATTCATGCTAGCATATATGTCTCCATCTGCTCTGTTCTCCCTTCATGTAAATGGGACAATTGTCAATAGTTTGTCCATAAAATGGACAAAGTGTGAAAAACAACAAGGATAATTTACATCTCTTCCACAACAATTTACAGCTAAAGAACTCATAGCAGCACCAAGATGAGCAAGGCCGGCCTAAACTTCCTATCCTGTTTTAAATTTTTAAAAATTGAGTTAAACTGATTTAACCCTATGTGAACAACTAGGACTAGACCTGAATGTAAGATCTGGAATGTTTCTAAAATAGTTAAAAAAGACATGAAAAACTCTTGAAGTTAAGATTTGCTCCTTTGCCACATATGGATAGGTTTTGGTTGAATTCGAGCTTTCTGTCTAAAGGCATCATCATCTCTAACCTGCTACTCTTGCCTTAGGTTGTGAAAATCTAAATATTTTTATTTATTTCTTGTCAAATGAATATTCAGATTAACCATATGCCGAGATAGATGTGAAAGGTTTAATTGTGTACTTAATTTTTGACTATCCTAAACTGAATGGTATTACATGTGATGGTAAATATGACAAAAGTGCTGTAGGAAATGAGTATGTACTTTTGATAGTTAACTACAGGGACTAACCTAACAGTGAATTTTTTAATGGCGTTGTAAATACGATGGTTTAAAGCAGGAAAAAGCCAACAGCCTCTTAATATTATGGAGCGTAAATGGTTTATTAGTCACAGTAAGTGTAGTTGATTCTGCTGGTGCCAGTTAATCAGCCAACCTGATGCATCGTCAAAAGTTTTTCAGTTCATTTGTAAGATTATGGAATTATACCTACGTTTCAGTGGAGAGTGTAAGGTTTTAATGTTAAAGCTACTGTCAGAATAAAAATATACCCAGAATATTCTTTAGATATCTTTAAGCTCTTGGGGTGAGTGAGGCTGTCTCTGGATCAGATCACCTCTGAGTTCTTTACTGAATCAAATGATAGATGTAATCTCTGACCGAGGCATGCTTGTTAAAAACGTGGGTTAGCACAAATGAGCACATCAGTCTGTAAAGACAGATACAGCCATTCTCACCAATTTGAATCACTTGGCTTTCTCTTTTCCAAGTCCCCCAGACTCAAAGACCAAATCTGTTCATAATTATCACTCATGCCATTTCCCATGTTTCGGCCATGCAGTGTCATCTTGTGACTAGGTGATCTTTTTTTAACCCCCCCCCTTTCTTTGGCTCTGCAACTAATGTGCATTAGTAACAGCCTGAGAGTTGAGAGAGTTATATTTTACATGATTAATGAAAGTGGGATTGTGGCAGAAGATTAAAGAAAAAAAGTTAAAGCAAAATCTGCATAGAGTAAAAAATAATTTTTATAGTAACCAGCATTATTTTTCATGTTAAAATGGGTCACATGACTAATTTGATGTGAAAGGAACAAGAAAAATCTGACTGCAGGTTTTATAGAGTGACTGTCAGTAATAGTTATCTTTTTAGAGCGACTTATTAACAGATTTGCTTTGCGCTCACTGCTCTCATCAGGCAAACTTTTTTACTAAGAACACCAGCAGATTTAAGCAAACTGACAGCTCAGCGATAAACAGTCCAGATTAGAGAGAAAATGGAAGAATATCACACATTAATTCAGAACAGAGCCATTTGCTGGTTAAATAAATGCACTTTTCTTTACTGGTTAGAGAAACTCACAACACATTTGTGTTGTTTGTGAATTTTATTAATCGTTTCAGTTTACATATTTTATGCATTGCACCATTAACCTATTTTAACAGTTGCTGCCGTTAACTATCTTTCACTCATTCATTCTCTGTACCACTTAGTCCATTACTGGTCGCGGGTAAGCTGGAGCCCATGCCAGCATTTAACTACAGGGTACACCCTGGACAGGTCACCAGTCCATTGCAGGGCCAACACAGAAAGAGGCAGACACACACACACACCCTCCCATGGAGAATTTAGAGTACCCAATTAACCTAATTCTTTTTATGGTGGGGGGAAGCCAGAGAACACACAGAACATGCACACTGCATGCATAAAGGCCACCACCCCCGAGGTTCAAACCGCCCCCCAGCCAAGGCTTGAACCAGCGACCTTCTTGCTGTGAGGCTGCAGTGCTAACCCATAAACTATCTGCTTTTTTTATTTTAGATATTTGACTATAAACTTAGCAAAAAGGTAAGAAAGTGAAGTGTTTGTAAGGAAATGCGTGTTTGGCTGTTTATTTCTGCCCTATGATAATACAAATATTATGTTTATTATACATTGCTAGAAAGCCTGATTAGTCAGCTTTACAAGGTGGTATAACCTGTAAAGATTATTCTTCTGTTTCTTGGTGGTTTTATGTAGGGCTGGAAAATATATCGAGATTTTCAAATATATCATGACTTTACCAGACGCAATATAGAAGGAAGAAATATCGTTTATATCGAGATAGCTTGTTTTGAGTTAAAAGCATCTTTTCTTTTGCATTTCGCACAGCTGTATTTTTATTATGGTCATTGAAAAGGATTTTTAATTTATTTGTTTTAGGAGCATTTAATTTAATATAAAGGTACTTTAATTTCAGTCAGCTGGTTTAATGCACATGTGCTGCTGATCCTTAATAAAAGTTTATTTAGCACTAAAGTTTGTAAATTAGAGCTGTCTCTTTAGTTATTTGACAAAAAATATATATAAATCGAGATATATCGTATATCGGGATTCAGGTAAAAGATATAAGATTTGCTTCATATCGCCCAGCCCTAGTTTTATGATTGCACTCTCTCACTGAAAGAAGGAAAAAAAAAAACAAAACAAAAAACAAAGATTGTCTAGTTTAACGCTTTATTTTATTTATTTATTTTAGTGATAAAGATCCATACACACTCACAAAACCTTAGTACCTCCTCATGCTGGTCACCAGTCTAGTCACATTTAGCTATATCGGGGCCCTCAATCCTGGTCCTCGAGGGCCAATATCCTGCAGGTTTGAGACGTTTCCCTGCTGCAACACACCAGACTTAGATTCAGACAAATCTGTTAATTACCTTTTAATTTAACTCAGGTGTGTTGCAGCAGGAAAACTTCTAAAACCTGCAGGATATTGGCCCTAGAGAACATAACACAAACATGTTAACAAAATTATCCAAAAAAACGTTATTTCTAGAGGTTTTTCTTCATGTATCAATACCTAGCTAAAGGTATCACAGACCCACAGATTGCTTGCATGCAGTTGTTCTTCATGCCGTCGGCTTCATCTTCATGCATAAAAGCCTTTCCATATCCCACCTTCACCATCCATCTTCCTCACATGTCTCTGCTTTACCTGGCTTGTATCATGAGGCTGTAGTGTCCCCACCCATGCTTGGTGTCAAGACACTGAAATCCATAAACAGTTTTCTCTGCCTTTCTCTGTGGTGCAACATATTTGTTAGAAATAACTGGTTGTTGGGTTAGGGGAGGGGAAGTGGCTTATGTTTTCACTTTCATGACCTGTAGTGATAATGGATGTTCGCCTGGCTCTGGTTTGATTTTTGACACTTTAAACAGGCACCTTGCTTTATGCTGTTGAGATAAAACCGGGATCATTAAGTGGTTTCCAGCTTCATTGTTTTATCCAGATTTATTGTGAGAATTGCATATTTATTTGATATATAAAGCAGCTGCTTTGGTCTTATTCTTGGTCAGTTGAGGATTTTCTACAATGTTCGTAATGTTTAATTATTCAGCTGACTTTATTTGTCCCACCAGTCCAGATTATATTCTGCACATTTGAAAAATTTCCCCTGTTCAATCCACCATCCTCCTCACCTGGAGCAGCGGTTTTTCACCTCCCCCCTCCACACGGGTCCGCTTCCCTCTTCCCAGTCAGCTGATTGGCTGCAGGCTGGTTGCTGAGTCACATGCGGTGATCAGGGTTGCAGCCCCTCCTCAGTCAGCCTGGTCTTTTTTTAGGGCGGAAGTCAGCTTACTGTTTTCTCTTCTGCTTTTAAATCAAAATGTAAAACCTGAGGCAGATCAGGACAAGTCTGCTTCTTCACCTGGTAACACGGCAGCTTTTATACGAAGGTGGTCACGCAGTATCCAGGATAAGACTACCATCAGCTCTGTCACACCCTGGAGTTTCATTGTGATCTTTTCACTGACTTAAACTTCACCTTATTCAGTGTTTCAGTGTGAACACGGTGCAGAGTTTGTCTTGTATGCTTGCAGAGACTTACTAAGCAGTGCGCTTCAAGTGCTGCTGAACCTAATCCTCTTAAGTGTGTGTACATGTGTGTACTGAATATAAAGCAAAGAAAGCCAGGATGGAGTGGGAAGTAGTACACTGGCAGTAACTGTGTCAAGCGTACCAATATTAAAATGGATCAATTTTCAAATATACTTAGAGAGAGTCCATTTGACCGGTCACACTTCAGATTGTAGTTCTTTAATCACCAAGACAGATTCAGGATCTGATTATGTTCTACAACTGCATTATGTCACCACTAAGAAGCTCGTCATTAGAGAAGACTTTAATCATGAGTAAGAATTTTTTAGCTTCATTCTTTGATTCATGCTCGGTCTCGGAAAGATCTCAGTGTTTTATCACTTTCAGTAATGATTAACATTTGTCGCTGTTTAGATCTGATGAAGGAATTTTAACGATTGGAAACCTGGAAGTAGTTTTTTCTTCAATCTGAATTTTATTACTTTCAGACTTTTTCCGTCTGATGATCCCTTAAAATACATCAGTAAACACGTTTCAGGTTTCATCGTAGATATATCCGTTCCTCACGCTTTCATAAAGAATCTTTTGTCATCAATTTAAAGTTTTTAAGAGAACCTTTTTAAATTAGTTATTACATTTTATTTGTTAAATTTTTACATTTTATCTAAAAAAGATTCAAATGAAAAGTTATTTTTATAAAATATTTTTTATATATATATATTATTTTGTTAGAGAAATGGTAAATAGAGCAAACAAATGTAATGCTTCATTTAATCTGAGCCAATCCTGCTGCACCATGCCTCATAGCCTGTACTGAGCTTTTAAGATAGGTGGTTCAGTCAGTGTCTTGCTCAAAGGTGCCTCCAGAAGGAAACATGAACATGTTCTTTAACCTGAACCAGTCTGAGCCAAGAAGCATCCAGTCAGACACACATCGGGCAACCTTTTGTTTGATCCATCGTCGTTTCCCACCTTTAGCTAGGTATTGATTAAAGGAGGTGAATTACTGGCAGGGTAATAAAAGGCTGTGAGACCAGAAAAGGTTGGTGTGTGTGTGTTTTCATTACGCCATCTTTATACTGGGTGGATCTAAACTAAGTATGACCGTTAAAAGACGAGTTAATATTCATGTTCAACAACTTTGAGTCTTTACATGATGAACAATTTACAAACTGATATTTCTCAAGGTTGTATGAGGTAATAAAAAGGCCGGATTGTCTTTTTTTATGATATGCAAAAAATATGAGGAACAAAACTAATTTAAAACATGTTTTATTTCCTTTTTGTTGCCATTAAATCTGCAGGATGCGTGAGGACATGTCCACCATGGTTTGCGTGAAGGAGGAGGAGGACCCAGGGGAGAAACTGTCCCAGGATGAGATCATCTCCCGGACAAAGCAGGTGATCCAGGGGCTGGAGGCCCTGAAGCAGGAACACCACTCAATCCTGGACGGCCTGCTGGGCACGCTGCGCTGCCTAAAGCAGGATGAGGAGGGCGTCCTAGTGGAGGAGAAGTCGCACATGATTCGCAAGTCCCTGGAGATGCTGGAACTGGGACTGAGCGAGGCTCAGGTATGCACTGAACTGTTGTCTGAGATATTTGACTGATGTGACATACTGATGGTTTGGAGGAGGAAAAGATTAACGGTTAAGTGGCAAATATGTTTTGATGTACATCTTTATAAACTAATCAGATAAAGACTTGCCTGGAACAGTGACCGGATGTTTATGGGCCCTCTGTAAAACCGTGATGCAGACGGATGATGGGGAGAGGTAGCAGAAGCTTTTAGAGTAGAGCAAAGATATGAGGCCATGCAGGTTCAAAAATTTAAAAGATCTGTAGCTCTGTTACCGAAATTTATTATTACAGAAGAGCTCATTTTATTGTATATAAATAACATAATCATCAGCGGACAGCTTGAGCACACGTGCATGCAACGTCTGATGACTCAGCACCACCTGTTCTGCTCCAGATGTGAGACTTCAGTGTGGCATAAGAACTACTGAGAGGTTCATTCCTTCAGTGTACAAAGACATGGGGACCAGCAGGTGGAAAAGATGTTTTTACCTGCATGAAAACAGCTTTTCATGTTTTTTTAAGTTAGTTGTATTGAGTGGAGATGGTGGTAAGAACACTAAGAAGTCCTCCAATAAAGGAGAACACAAGTGAGAATGCTCTACAGCCCAGAAGTTAAATTTCTTGTTTAAAAAAACAAAGTAAATAAATAAAAAACTGAAAATTACTGAAAAAAGTAAAAAAAAACTAACAATTGCTCACGATGTTTTCCCCATTGGCAAAAATTGGGGTGAGTCTGAAAATCAGTGAGTCATTGTTGGTGTTTTATCTTCTCATCTCCATCTCCCTGCAGATTTTGTCTAATGAATATACAATGCAGTAGATACACACTGTGCAGACTGCTTATGACTTTTGTGAGGTGTTATTTTCCTGAACTGCAAAGCCTTTATATAATCATCTCTCTTCCATCTCACACTAGGTGCTCTTAGTGAAAATGCCCGTGTTCCATTAGCAGACGTTCTTAGTTTCTCTGTGGAGCTTAAAGCTGGTAGTTTTAGGACGGTGTCTTACACATCGTGGTCTCTGTAATAGAATTTTCTAAATGCTTCAAATGAGCCTAATTATCACAGCAGCTGACAGTTTATCTGTTTTTGACTACTCCTTCATATTATTATGGTATTCTGAACCTAAGTGTAAAACAAGAGTGCATGTCATTTAGGTCTTTATTTTTGCTTCGATTATGTATTGAAACCTATATATTCTATGTATAAAATAACCCTCCTGCCTTCGTTCAGGTGATGATGGCCCTGTCGAACCACCTGAGCTCAGTTGAGTCAGAGAAGCAAAAGCTTCGGGCTCAGGTACGCCGGCTTTGCCAGGAGAACCAGTGGTTGAGGGACGAGTTAGCTGGGACGCAGCAGAAACTACAGAAGAGCGAGCAGAGCGTGGCTCAGCTGGAAGAGGAGAAGAAACACTTGGAGTTCATGAACCAGCTTAAGAAGTATGATGAGGACCTGTCCCCCTCGGTAAGCGCTCAGGTCTTCTTTTCTTCTTGTGTGTTGACATTTACAACGTGTTTGTAGGTAGAAATGGGAAAAGCATCTGCAGTGATCCTTTTTGCATATTGGCATGCTTTACTGAAAACTACATTCCAAGAATCAGAACTATATTACACCAAGGGTGGATTTTATTAAAAACTAAACCTGGACCATCTGAACCTCAGCGTGCACCAAGCAAGCAAACTCAGACTCAGTTACTCATTTGATCTTGACTTCCTAACGAACTCTGGTGAGGTTTGATTAAGATATGACCACAGAGTGCAGACATACAAACTTGATTCCTAGTTTCAAGCTGATTTTCAAGCTAATCTCCTTCTGTGTAATGAGCTGTGTTGCTTATTACAGTCTGGTACAGGCATCCTCCCCTCAGGTTTCTAGCACCCTGAAACTACCTAAAGCACACACAATAAATCTGTATTTGGAGATGTTTGTGTGTTTGTGTTTAAAGTACAGACAATGTTCCAATAATAAAGTTTAGCACAACATCCAGTGACGCCTAGATTTTCCTTCCTTTTTTTGTTCTCTCCTGTCCGTTCGTCCTCCATCTCTCAGGAAGAGAAGGATTCTGACTCTAGCAAAGAAACTCTGGATGATCTCTTCCCAGATGACCAGGATGACCAAGCTCCAGGCAGTAAGTGTTCCTCCTTCATATTAGACTTGCTCTGAGCGACTCTTTTCATGCTGAACTCAGATTTTGATTTTGTTGGTAGCAGTAATTATTACATGGGTTTGAAATTGTTTCTTTAGGAACAAAGCTTGTCATGTAGTATGATACCCAGCCTACTAACCATAGATAACCATTTCTTTTCTGTGTTTTTAAGCTTATAAAGCTCCATCTTCTTATTTAGTTAGCTACAAATTCATGTCCAACTGGGTGGCTTTGGTGTGTGGTTAAATATTTGAGATGCACAGAAAGTAAATCTTTTTACTGTAAAGGCCCGGCTCTGGCTGGGTGGAGAACACCTCACCATCTCCGTGGCTGTAGACTGATAAAAACCAAGAGAGCGCAGTGCTTACCTTTGCTAAATGCTCGGATAACATTCAAATGACAAACAAGACTAAATGGATAAAAGCTTAAATTTGTGTGAAACCTAATATAAAACATTAATACAGTAGATGGTATAGCTACAGATATTTCAACTTATTCCTGCAGGGAGAAAAGGGCTCCCACAAACTTGTAAGGAATAGGACTGTGTTTTTTCTATGCTTCGTGTAAAAAAGTACCTTCATTATTCTGCTGTGTTTAGCATGAGGCCTAAATTCTAACCAGACAGTTAGAGACCATCTGAAAACACGAAGCTGTCAGGGAGGAATTGGTTGGGAAATAAGGGAAGCAGAAGACTGACTTCCTGTTACATGAATTTAAATAAAAGGGGTGTCCCTTTAAAGGCCAAAATTGCATGAATATAAAGTAAGAATGATCTAATATGTCTTCTTAGTTATGAAGAAGCATAAATTAATCAGTGTCCTGAAGTTTCTTTAGATTTTGTATTTGACTTGTTGATATCAAAGATAATTACATTACCCTTCTCTAAAGATTATTACTCACAGATGATTGTGAAACCATTAATGTACAGCACAGTTTATTGGTAAAGTTTAGTGTCTTGTGAGACAAATAAATGGGTGCAGACACCATAATTACACATCAGCTTTCATTCACATACCCACATCTTTCTGCCTAAGTGTGAGAAATGAACAGCTGTAACAGGTAATTACAACCAGGTTGTTCATGATGGTATATTCAGTCTTAAAAAATGAGAATAAGAAGAAAACTGCTGGTTGACTGGATCTAAAGATAATCTCCCTCCATTTCATTGCATCAAATCAGTGTTGGAAATACAAAAGAAAGTTGAGTCAGGTTTCTTTAAGAGAAGCATTGTGTAAGAAGAGATTAAATAAAGAGACAACAGAAAAAAGTAAAGACAGAGACATTAGTATCTGTTGGGTTAGGGATGGGCTGTGTTTATGGAGAAGCAACACACCGTGGCACGTCTCCTCCTCTGGCATTAATCTTCTCTGTGTGAAACGCCGTCGGCTGAGGCTCTTTGTGTGAGTGTGGAGGGTGCTGGGAGAAGATTAGATGTCTCTCCTCCCCGAGCTTATTCAAACTGCCTATAAAGCTTTTGAGGTTTTGGTAAATTGCAGTGTGGAGGATGAAGATAATTGTGATGACAGATCTGCTGTTATTTGAAGATTTGCACACATTTTTTGTCAGCAAATATTTACACCTTTCTCACTTAAATGTGAGTTAATGGATGAGCTTCTAAAACTGCAGCATATTCCAGCAGTTCAGTATTTTATTTCCATAAATGCCATAATGTTGGGAAATATGGATTTGATGTCAATGTCTAGGTTAAAAACATAAAGTACTTTTATATAATGCTTTTAAGGATAAAAAAATGTGTAGTGTGTAGTAAAATCAGTTACCTGATCCTGATGATTTCATCTGATAGTATTAAAAGCTATACGCTCACCTGCCACTTTATCAGGTTCACTTTGCTCAAATCAGCCGGGTTGGACCCATTTTTCCTTCAGAACTGCATTAATTCTTGGTGTAATCGATCCAACAAAGTGTTAGAAACATTCCTCAGAGATGCATGACAGCATCACACAGTTGGTGCAGGTGCGTCAGCTACACATCCATAATGAGAATTTCCCGTTCCACCACATCCTAAAGCTGCTCTACTGGATTGAGGGAGGGAGGGAGGAAGGTAGGTAGGTACTTTATTAATCCTGTGAGGGAAATTTTTCTGTTACAGCAGCAACCATCAGATTAAAATAAAGAACAGATATAAAAAAAAAAAAA
The DNA here is from genome assembly GCA_037177255.1 of Melanotaenia maccullochi. NCBI lineage: Eukaryota > Metazoa > Chordata > Actinopteri > Atheriniformes > Melanotaeniidae > Melanotaenia > Melanotaenia maccullochi. The sequence continues at coordinate 24,830,796 of JBAGKP010000022.1, read as the reverse complement.
AGTAAAGTGAGAGTGTAGGTGGAGAATGTCTTCTGGTGGGCCTTGTATCTGGACACTCTTCTTTGGTGGTTGAGTCGAACTCAGATCAGCCACTGGCTCTCTATCAGTGTAAGCTATAGGGATGAATGCCTTTAATAAGAAGCTCTATCAGGGCGTCTCCTGATCCTTTGCTTTCATTCGTGCATTCTTAGACACTCACTCACACAAGGACAGAGAAACATTATACGTATCTTAAGTAATGCCCTCGTTCTGGAAGCACACTCTGCTAATGTGCTGGATCCTGTGGTTAATAGGGTCATTTTTCAAGTGTTTGTAGGACTAACTGGAACAGCTAGACAATACTTGTTTGCTATGTCAGCATTGACCCATTTACTGTAGATGGTAGATGAACTCTAAACACAGGTTTAAAATTACTTTTGATATTTAGATGAAAACCTGCATTGAATATTTTTATATTTTTGGTATCCAGAGTAACTTCATGAATGAGCCTATAATGATTTTTGGTCTCTTCCTGTTGATGAATTATCTGCAGTTGCAGCTGAATCTGCAGCATGCAATAAAGGCAATGCATTATTTTCCAAACATGAATTGGAAAAGATGAAAGCTTTATTTTACTTTTATGTGAAATTTTTATTTTTACATGATTTCTTGCCCATTGTGGGCACGTTCAGTTTTTGGTAACAACACAGTCTTTAGTGCTCACATATGAATATTTAAATATATCTGTATGATTGTTTTCAATGAAATACGGTGCATAAATGGGTGTGTCCTAATATTGTAACGCCTTCTGTTTTTTGTTTTTACTCTTGCATGTTCAGTCCAACCTGCGCATGGTAGCGCTGCAGCCGCGGCGGCCCAGCAGGGTGGCTATGAGATCCCAGCTCGTCTGAGGACCCTCCACAACTTGGTGATCCAGTACGCCTCCCAGGGCAGGTACGAGGTGGCGGTGCCCCTCTGCAAACAGGCCCTGGAAGATCTGGAGAAGACCTCCGGCCACGACCATCCAGACGTAGCCACCATGCTTAATATTCTAGCACTTGTTTACAGGTAATCGATACCAGTCTGGAATTAATCACTGATTAACTGGGGTTATTTATGTCAGTATTGATCCTGAGAAGGTTCAGTGGTCTGATGCCTCGAAACGAGGATATAGGTAGTTTGTTAGGCCACTATGTAAGATGATACAGTCTTGGTATATTTTACAAAATTAAGTCTATTTTTAAATAACTTGGAGAAACATGTTTCTTCTTTGGTTATTTTGGCTGTTTTTTAAGACATCCCAGAATTTCAGACGCTACTTAATGAATTCCTTTTAGGGGTGTGCAATAGATAGAATAGCACAGTACAAATCCCCTTTTTTTAAAAAAAACAAGACAGAAGCATGTGATAGTGACTGTGCTTTTAGCCTTTTTGTCACCCTTACAACACTGTGGCATGTCCCCTAAAACCTTTGGTGTTCACCCCCAGAGCATTGTGTGACTGGCCGGTTAATGAGAGCTCGGTGCCTCCATGTCAGACAAAGCCAAACATAGCCTGACACAAGCAAAGATTTACAGTACAGCAGTAGCACTAGACGAGCGTTAATTTCTCTGCCCAGGAAGACGAAAAGAAAAGAATGACACACAAGCGCTGGACAAGTATTTTACACGACTGTTCCCTTGTGTTGTACATGTATAAATCTTAGTTGAAATACTCACTTCGGACTTTTGATTTGCTACAACCTGAAAGAATTAAGAGTCTGTTTAGCAGTTTGGTGCGTTTTCTGTGGGAACTGCAGCAGAACCATTTTAACCATGTCCCCTAAAAATAATGGGCTGCCAGTGTAAATTGTTGCCATAGTTTCTGTCTCCTGTTTGTCTTTCAGTCCGTCTTGGTCTGAGTCATTTTGCTTCTGTCTGTCAGGGATCAGAACAAATACAAGGAGGCAGCTAACCTGTTGAATGATGCTCTGGCCATCAGAGAAAAGACTCTGGGCAGGGACCACCCAGCTGTAAGTACCGCTCTGTTACAGTTTCTGATTCATACAGATGTCCTCACTGATACAAGGAAAGATAGTTATTAAATTCAGAAGATGTGAAAATGTGCAGAAAATATTCAGTCAAAACTGGATTAAATAAAAGGCGTTAAAGGTATAGTAAGCGCTTTAAGAAACATGTTAATTAAAAGAAAAATGAGAGGAATTATGTAATATTCTTGTCTGAACTGCTAAGAACAGAGTATAAGCTAGCAGCTACTTGGCATAAAAACTACATCCAACAAAACTAGAACACCACATGTGAAGCTCAGTAACGCGTCTAGTTGTTTCCATACTTTTCACTAGTGCTGTTAATAATTTAATGCAATTTAATTCAAGTTAAGAAAATTGAAATTTAACCTTTATGCTATCCTCGAGACTTTTTTTCTTTTAGTTGACGATTATTTCGGCTGTGTTGCAGCAAGTGCCATGAATTTTTGCAATAACTCATCTTTTTGTACAGATTTTTTGTCTTTTTCTGTTGGATGTCTTTTATACTCTGTTGAAGAATTTGGTACGCTCTAGTGACCCTCGTGGCCAGAAGTGTTCACGCACAAAAACAGCTATGAACTCGTCATGCCTCAATATTTGTTTCTGCTTATTTTTAATCTGCAAAATCCTGCTCAAAAATACCAAACATTCAATCATTTTTAGGATTTTAACCGTTAAAATATCTGAATTACTGCTTCATTCATTACAAAAACAACAAACAAAAACTTATTTATTTTCAGTATAATAAATATTAGAGATAGAAGTCTTTGCTGGTGATTAGACACCTGCATATGTCAACGAGTAGCAACAAAATTGATTTAATTTCATTTGTATTTTTATGTATTGTCAGAAATTCCTTCATGGCAAAAATGTACAAGCATAAAATGCTATAAATCATTTAAGGGGCACAAGGGTTAATTAAAAATGCAATGAAATAAGGTTATATTTCAGAAAGTGTAAGAATATTAATTTAATTAAGTTGTGAAGTCAAAGTATTCTCAA
>JBAGKP010000022.1:24812641-24823006 GCA_037177255.1 Melanotaenia maccullochi | reverse complement strand
GCCGGTTCCTGTTAGTAGTCTTGCTGCTGTGTTTTGCACAAGCTGGAGACTTTTCAGGGAGTTTTTAGGGCTAGCTAAGTAGTGTCCTGTTCAGACAGAAGTACCGTACTGTTGCTGTGTTGTACAAGAAACGTTAACCACAGCCTTGATCGCAGTGCTGGCTAACCTTGTGGGTATTTTCTCACCAGAACTTGGCTGTAGGTTGGCTTTAACTTCTCACCATGGCTAAGACTTGGACCAGCTGTCTGAAACTCCTCACTGTTGTTGTAATCCCTGTCTCTGTCTGGCTTCTGTCTCAGGTTTTGGGCAAGGACCACCCAGATGTAGCCAAGCAGCTGAACAACCTTGCCCTGCTGTGTCAGAACCAGGGCAAGTATGAGGAGGTGGAGTACTACTACATGAGAGCACTGGAAATCTACCAGACCAAACTGGGTCCCGATGACCCCAACGTGGCTAAAACTAAGAACAACCTGGTGAGAGATTATACTAAAAGAGAGAGAGGGAAAAAAAAGCTGCCTCAACCTGGAAAACCTGCATCTCACTTCTTTCTCTCTGTGTCCTGCTTCTATAACTCTTTGTAATGCTGATTGTTTGCTCTGTGTTCTGCAGGCATCCTGTTACCTAAAGCAGGGCAAGTTCAAGCAAGCTGAGACTTTATATAAAGAAATTCTCACCAGAGCGCACGAGAGGGAGTTCGGCTCTGTTGACGGTAACGAAGACTGAAACTCAAACTCGCATGTGTTCAGCAATCCTCAATCTCCTTTAATGTAAAGGTTAAAATGTTCAGACTGCTGTTTTCATATTAGTGAAATGCACACCTATAAACTGAAATGACCTTTCAGTCCAACATGAAAGCTGCATTTCCGAGCCGCTGTGACTTTTAGAAACTCTTTCCTGCTGTTATCTGAGTTTGGCATTTCTTTGCAGATGAGAACAAACCAATCTGGATGCATGCTGAGGAGAGAGAGGAGCAAAGCAAGGTGAGAGCATGCAGCTGTTAATGTGAGTTCATTTCAGGCTTAATGGGTTTCCAAAAACACTGTTAGTGACACATACTGAACAGAGAAAGCAGAAAGAAAAATTGACTTTATTAGCAGGTAAATCCTCTGTAAAAACTCCCCATTTAGTGGAAATACACACATTTTCCAAGTGGGGTTCATTTTATCATATTTCAGTGGTTTTGTTGTATAGAGGAAAGGATCCGAACAGTATAGTAGTACAGAAATATCTTCATTTCCATGTTGTTGGGTTTATTTCCGGGATCCTATTAATTCGTTCCTGCTTAGACTTGACTGGAACGTTTGTGTTTCATAAAAGATTGTTGTGTAAGCTGATGCCTTTTGTCTCAGGGGAAGCAGAAGGACAGCTCACCATTTGGAGAATATGGAGGCTGGTACAAAGCCTGTAAGGTCGACAGGTCAGTTTGTGTCCTGAAATATATATGACGCTCTCGAGAGCAAGAGAAAAAAGTGCCAGAAAATGTATTCAGATGAGGCAACAAATCCTCAAAATTATGCACGTTGAAAACCCTTATTTTTAGTAACATTTTTTTTCTTGTTCTTAGCCCCACAGTGACCACCACCCTGAAGAATCTGGGGGCCCTCTATAGGCGGCAGGGCAAGTTTGAGGCAGCAGAGACTCTGGAGGAAGCTGCCATGCGCTCCAGAAAGCAGGTGGGGTCACTGGCTGATAAACAACAAAACTTTGTGTAGATAACTTAATAACTGGTTAGTTTAAGAGGTAGAAGATGTGCTGCCTGGTGTAAATGTAGGAAAATAGATGATTCACTCAGGACGCTGTGGAGCCTGGGGTTTTGTTTTTAACTGAGTCTGATGATGAGTTATGTATCAGACATAATGGGGTCTCCTGTTGAGAAGATAAGTAGGAAGCAGTGATTAAACCCATCAGTTCTGTATCAAAAATTAAGATTTCCTCACAGGATTTAATGTCATACATCTCAGTAATAATACAAACTGGATTACTGCAGTTCTGCTGCAGTTCCAGTTGTAAAATTACATTTTGGGGTAAAAACTCCTGCGTTAAATGGGATCTTTTAAGGATATGTAAAGATGAAACTGAAGAAAACTGACTTGACAAATGCAAAAAACTTTTTCTTTGGAGCCTCGTCTTCATGGATGGATAAAGTGTCATGTCCTCATTATGTCAGTTTGATCTTTGAAAGATGAAAAAAGCATGACTTGCCCAGTAAGAGGAGGACTGTAACATCATGACTGTTCCACTGTTAATCTTTGGTTTTCCCTTTTTGAATAATTCATTGCTCAGGCAGAGTCACAGGAAACGGACCACATCTTGGTGTGATGGGATCATCAGTCCACCTTTAATTATGTCAGATTGTGCTTCAAGTTGCAGCTCAATCCTGAAAAACATTTTTAGCTTTGTATAGTGCTGTGAAAAGTATATGCCTCCTTACAAATCTTTGTTTTTGTGCATTTGTCATAGTTAAACGTTTTAGTTATGTTTAATAAAATTTTAATATCGCACAGACAATCCACAGATAATCTAAGTAAATATAAAAAGTAGTTTTTAAATCAGGACTTCATTTGTTAAGGGAAAAAAGCTATTTGGACTCCAGTGAACCGCAGCGTGAGCCATTATTAATTGTAGTGAACCAGGACCAAAATGACTCCACATCGACGACTCATCCAGGAGGTTGAGAAAGGGCCAGAACAACATCTGATGCACTTAAGGTGTTGTTTGCCTCAGTTAAGATCAGTGTTCACGGTTCAATCATCAGAACAAAACTTCCGTGGAGAGTTCCAGGATGAAAACCACAGCTGACAAAGAAGAAAACACAAAGTCCCACATTTGCCAAAAAAAAACATTGTGAAGATCCCCAAGACTTTTGGGAAAGTATTTCGTGGACTGAAAACACAAAAGTGGAACTTAGAGCATCTCGTTACACATCTGGTACAGAAAAAGATCATCATACTAACTGTTAAACATGGTGGTGGTAGTGTGATGGTCTGGTGCTGCTCTGCTGCTTCAGGAACTGGACAACTTTAACTGATAGAACCATGATTTCAGGTTTCTACCAGAAAATTCTGAAGGAGAACGTCCCGCCATCAGTTCATGACTTTAAACTCAAGTGTGCTTGGATCATGAAGCAGGGCCGTGATCAGCAGCACACCACCAAAAGTAAAGGTTTTGTGTGGCCTTGTCAAAGTTCCTCCACAGCGACGTAAAAGACTGTTATATCAAACGCTGGGCTGCAGTTGTCACCAGAATGGCACAACTGGTCATTAGGTTAAGGGGGTGATTACTTTTTCTTATAGGGCAGGTTGGTTTAGATCAGTTCCTTCCCTTAATGAATGAAATAATGTATTAACTGATGTTATCTTTGATTTTAAATGTATTTTATGATCTGAGATATTAAAATGAGAAAAAGTAACATCAGTAAGGGGGCAAACACTTTTTGCACCACTGACATGAAGATAAATTTAAACTATTAGAATATGAAACATCTCCTGTCAGACTTTTATGAAGGTCTGACACTCCTGACTGCTGGTGTCTGATACAAGGTATTGATGTCTGCCAGGGTTTACAGCTGCACATGGTGGGAGTCTCTAGTGTTAGTGGTAATTGGATTGGAAGAATTGTTACTTGCTGCTTTTGGCTGCACATCTTGTGTTTTGTTTCATTGGACTGGAGCTGCAGGTGGCACAGGTGCTGAGCTTCTGCTTTAATTGGATTAGCTGAATTGGCATCTTTTGTCCTGCCAACATCTGTGTGCACGTGCCTTTCAGGGTCTGGACAATGTGCACAAGCAGCGCGTGGCCGAGGTGCTGAGCGAGCCGGAGGCCCGCGAGAAGCAGCGGAGCCGCGAGAGCCTGACGTCTGACACGGTGAAGTATGAGAGTGGGCCGGACGGTGGCGAGGAAGTGAGTATGAGCGTGGAGTGGAACGGGGTAAGTACAGTACACAGCCCTCAGCATGTTACTGAGAGTCTTCAAATCAGGGATGCAGACAGGTTTACATGATACACCATCTGTTTCTTTAGGGACCGAAGCCACCATTTTATTCACACACAGAGATCAGAGCTGAATTTTAGAATTAGGTTTACAATTTACTCGCATGTGCAAGCTCTGGTTTGTCTTTTTAATGTAGTTTGGACAAGAAAAACAATTAGATCTACATCATCATCGTGCTGCATGGGTAAAATCTACAACCAAAGGCTCCAATATTCTTGTATATTAAAGTGCTTTTTGTATATTAAAGTCACATTTTGTTCCTGACTGGTAAAGATGGCTGAACAGAGTGTACTGTCCAAGCAAAAACAGTAGTAAGAACTACATTTAAAGCTCAGTTAATTCCCTTTATAAGTACACAACCATGCTAATACTACTTTTAAATAGCTAGATAATGTTTTACAAAACAAAATTACACCAAAACAGACTATTTCTAAAGTTTTATTATGTTTTAGTCTTTTTTTGGATCTAGCATGTTAAAAACAAACTTAAACATATTAACAGAAGCATTATAGAAGTTCTAGAAAAATAAAATACTATTAAAAAACAAATAAATGTTTATTGTGCAAAGAAAATAACAACAAGCATATTTCATACTTTATCTAAAAACTACCAACATTGTAGAGAACGACTGAGCCAGGGGTGCCCCAGTCCGGTCCTCCAGATCTACCATCCTGCAACCTTTAGATGCAACCCGTCTCCAACACGCCTGAATCAAACGACTGGCTCGTTACCAGGCCGCTGCAGAGCTGAATGCAGACGACATCTGATTGAACTGTGTTGGAGATCGGTTGCATCTAAAAGTTGCAGGATGATAGATCTCGAGGACCGAACCCCCGGACCAATCTTTATCTTCACACTTTGATGCTAACGTAAATACTGTAATATCTTAGTGGGGTGTTTAGGCAACATGTCAGAATATGTTCTTTCATACGTAATAAAGACTCGGTGGCCTCTGTCAATAAAGATACAGTAGAAGATGTTATTCTTTAATCTATTACTGAATAAAAAAATTCTAATCAGAATCCCTTATTGCTGTCAGATCTGCTCCAGTGGGATCATTTTTTATGAGTCACACTGATGGTGCTGATTGACTGTGACCCCCACAGTAGTTGTTCTTTGCACATGACTTTCATCTGTGACTGTAGTTGAATTAAAGCGTAGTGCTAACTTGATCTAACTAACTCTGAACACGTTTTCACAGCAGTAAACCTTTCTGGTCTCACATGTTGACGCCACTTACTCGACTCCTGCAGAGCAATGTTTTTCCAGCTTCTAGTGACTGCAGTGGTAGAACATGCAGATGTAGGGTTGCTGTAAGTCGCTTGCCACCTCATTTCTAAAAGGCTTCTGCAGAGCTGCTCTTCTTACATAGCAACAGTAGTCATAGCACCCCGAACAACCAATCAGCATCTAGTCCTGTACCTTCGACTGCGGCTCTGGGAGGTTTAGTGTGAGACACTGATGCCGTATGGTGTCAGCCAGTTATCAGCCTGCAGCATCCTGCAGAGAGCCACCAGCTGATCTCCAGACCGTTTATATCAGGAAACTGTCTCATCTGGAAAGAGCTGCAGGAGGAAGAGTGAGATGATTGTCTTTTGTCCTTAAATCTGATTTTATACAATGGTAAATAAATGTGTGAAAATATGAAAACACAACTTGTAAATCTGAATAGATTTGCATTTAATTACCGCACAAAAAGTTGTATATAAATATATCTTGATGTCAAACCACATTTTGGTCGAACAAATCATCATTTCCATTTCAGCTCTTTCTACAGGCAGCTGTGAAAAAACAAAAAACAAAACTTTTCTTCTCACCTCTGAATAAGTCTGACTCATCAGTCTGTTCTGACTCAACATGGGCTCTGTACTGTACTCCTGCTGTGTTTATTGTTCATGATCTGCATCTGTTTGTACTGATGTATTTGTCATTTGCATATGCGTGATGTGCTGCTACCCGAGAGTGTAAACTGTGACCTTAATGATCTTCACTGCTTCCCACATTTTCTTGGTCAGCATGTTTGCAGCCGGATGGGGAGAAACTATGAAGTAGACATATATGTAGCTTGTGAGGCAAAAATCAAAACACAAGACAGAAAATTGGAATAAATTCAATGTGCTTGATCAATAATTTTGCTTTAACTAGTCAAATAGTTGAACTAGCTCTTTTCATTACATATTTTAGGAAGCAAACAATGAAGGAAGGAACGCATGCAAACATGCAAATAGCTTGTTTACAAGTAAGCAACCAAATATGTAGTTTAAGGGGGAATCTGGCTGCTCTCATGTGTCTCCGTCCTGCATCGAAGTGTAACCCTGGTGATGTAAGTGTGCAGGCTGCCTCTCAGACTCAGACACAGTGAAGAAGCTCCTCCTAGTGGCCAAATTGAAACACTTTTCACCGAACAGCTTTTATGAGGTTTCGTAAAGAGTGATGAGTATGTGTTGGGTTTCTTCAACCCGCCGAGGTGTTTATAAAATTTTTCTGTCTGTCAGTCTGACTCATCCATTCTCTTATATGTGGTATCATCTTTTAGGTTAATCACCTTTTTAGCTGTAGAGGTTTTAATAGGACGGTAGGAAAACGCCAGCAGCTTGTGTACCTGCAGTTAAAGCAGGCTGGACTTACACACTGTGTCTGACCTGAGAAACCTCTCATCACGCCTGCTGTCCCTTCCTTTCCTTTAACTGCTCTTTGAAAGTGTGTATCCGAATTTCATCAAGCTTTTTCTCCTTTTCACTGTTTATCTTCCCTTCTTTCTCTTCTCTTCCTGCTCTGTCCGACCGGCAGGCATAACTCCAGATGCCTTGTACTGGTTGTAAAAACTTGTCTTCTGCATGATGGATGCCTCGCCTCAACCCTGCAGCTTTGCAGTTTTCTTCACTTCTGACTCCTGCTGTCTTTTTCTCTGGCGGGACGCTTCATGCCGTGTTAAACCAGAATAATAATGTTGCTTTGAAACCCCTTGAACCTGTTTCACTTTGCATTTGTTGTGGGTGAGGAATGGTGGGGGTGGGGGGGATATTTCTTTTTGACAACATAAAACTTGAGCTTCCCTTATTTCTTTCTTTTTCTTTAACTCTGCTCCTCTTCTTCCCCTCTTACTCTCATTCTCCAGCATCATCAAGTTTACTTTACTTCATGCCTGTAGACTGATTTTAATAGATTGTTGGGCGATTGACGCTATGCCCATAAAACAATATTCTTTACCTTGTTGTCCAAACTACTTTTTAACTCTCACCATTTTTGACTGGACTCTAAAATGCTTTGAGTGTGCATTTAAAATGATCTATTTCTGATTCAGGTGGAACATATTATAAAAAGTTTTTAGGGTATATATATATAGCCGTTCAGAGCAGCTAAATAAATCTGCAACTTTGATTAGAAGAGCCTGATTAGTCACATAAAATTAAGATTTGAGCAGAAAATGAATCTGTGACTTATCTAATGATGGATTTGGATCACTGAGTAGTCGAGCACAAACCTCAAACTGGTGATAACTTACTGAAATGTTGTTAATGAAACTAAACGTAAATGTTGTCATTGTCTGAACACACACTTCAAATGTTGTGGTATCGTGGATGAAGACAGTGACTGCGCTGCAGCAGTGGGCCAGTTTTACTGTAAGAAGTCATGTTTTCTTAAATGAAAGAACCAGATCAAAGAGCTAGAATGCTTCATGGATTTTGGTCAGTGGTGATGCGTCATGTGTACACATTCAGGTCCAAAGGTTACGAGTCAAAACAGCCACGAAACAGAAAGAAAACCAGCACAAAGAGGCTCAGAATTACTGAAAAATGAATAAACAAACTTTCGACTGAACATAAAAGAAGAATAGACAAATTAAAAACATTCACTCTGAGAAGAGATGGAGAAAACTTTTATAGAGACACTTAGAAAAAAGTCAAGATTAGAAAAAAAACATCCCTGATATAAACAGAACTTTCTCAGATGCACAGTTCAGGTTTGAACTGGTGAGAGTTAAGATCTCCTTTCCTGTCCTTTATCTTCCAGGAGGGGTTGAAGCTTCTGTCCTTGTTTTATTAATGCAGTTTAAATCAACAGTAACATCTGTAGTGGTGACTCTAAACACGTCATATAGTAGTGACTTAACACACTGTGAATAACATCAACGTAACTTATCAGCATGGTCCAGAGCACCGTTAAGTGTAGCTCTGTAGGTTTCAGCTCCTGTTAGAGAGGAGTCACTAGTGTCACGTTGTGCAGATGTCAGAGTAAACCAAACGTCAGTACGAGGACACTTACAGGATTCCTGAACGGTGGATTTGAATAACTGTCAGTGGATTTTCCGACAATTGTAAGACTGTATTAAAGAAAGTGAAGCATTTTGTTTAAACAAAGAGCTTAAACTTTGTGCATCTTGCCTGTTTACTTGCTGTATATCTCTGTATATAGATGTAAGTGGTGGGGCTTATTTTTTTTTGAGGGGGGGTTATTTTGATCTAAAGAAGCATTGTTTCAAAGTGGTGATTTAAAAAGTCTCCATCAGTCTGTTTTCTGCTCATGCTACTAATCTTCTGCGTGTCCTGTCTCATTTGTGCATCTTATAGTTTGTCTTTCTTAACTTCTAATAAAAGCTAAACTCTCTGCTCACCTGAACCTGTTCCTGTCGTCTCTTTGTGTCTTCCCTCTCTTTTTCTGTGTGGCCCATAACTCAGCGGGCTCTAAACCTTGCCATTAACAGCTGATTGTAAGCATGTTAGCAAAAACAAAAAAATCTACATTTTCTTCAGTTTTAGAACATTTTAAAAGTTTGGACTAAACAAAATAAACTTTTCTCTGGAAAGTTTTTACAGCTGAACAAACAACAAATGTATGATTGAGGTGGCAAGTTTTCTTAAGCTGCTAGGACTTAGTTAAATATTAGGTGTCATGTTTATACGTCTGCAGCGTATAGCACGAGAAGAACTACATGCAATTTTCTATGTAGCCTCAACAAATACAGCTAAAAAAAACTACTATTCCCAGAAAAGAAACTTGGATGTAAAACTTTTCAGCAGTAAATTCACTGCCCTTCACATCCATACAGGTGTTTTTAATTATTCTCTCGTTGGAGCTCTTGTGATTATAAAGGTAGGTGAAGCTTTGCTGGACATGCAAGAAGGGTGTTATCTGTCACACATGACCTCAAAGTCAAGCTTCGGTCCACATGTGTACTAATCAGAACTTGGTTTGCTGCTGAATTTGCTGGCTGATGGTGACTTCTGACCTTGAACATCCACTTCACAGCATCTGACAGAACCACCCTGCTCAGCATAATAAACCTGCAATCGCACTAAAAAAATCACCTGTGAGGGCCAGCTCCTTTTAAAGCTGTTCAGAACTGAAGTGGTGTCCACATCAAGGGTTTAGCAACCTAACTGGTTTGCAAATAAGTGCACAACTGCATTTTTGCATCATGTTGACGTGTGTTTTTGTTTTTGTTTGGTGCATCTGTACAGTTAAATTCAGTCTAATAGCTCTGCTGTCATAGTTGACACAAAAGAATGGGAAGGACCTCGTGCTGAATCCAGTCCAGTACAATAACACTAAACGTAGTCTCTGAAGTTTCTTTGCTTCGTGAGTCTGACTGCATTAAATTGTACAGGTGACTGGAGATTTGACCAGTTTGACCAGTGCTGCTGCTGGTAGGGTTTTTCTAAGTCTTTCTTGTAGTTTCAGCCTCTTTAGTTTAGTCCAGGAATGAATGAAAAAGACCACAAATCTCTGTGTTCCCTTTCGTGTGCATGTGTTGAAAGTGGTTTCATGACTGAGTGAGAGTAACGCTGTGACGTGTTCCACCAGGACGGATCTGGATCTCTGAAGAGGAGCGGCTCCTTCAGCAAACTACGAGCGTCGATCCGTCGCAGCAGCGAGAAACTCGTCCGCAAGCTGAAAGGCGGCGGCGGCTCGTCACGAGACAGTGAGCCCAAAAACCCAGGGTAACTATCAGCTCCCTCACCCACCCTGACACCTGCCCCTACCGCTGCAGGGGACTCACTTTATGATGCACTGGAGGCCTGGAGGACGGCGCCCACCTCTCCGTACACTCACTCGGTGGTTGGCATACTAACCAAAACCAAAAGAAGGGCTTTGCTCTGCTTTGCTGGTGGTGAAGTGGTGTAACTCTAAAGCTGTGTTTGCACATGAACTGAGCTTCTGTTATCACACACGCTTTGGTCTTTTTCCCCATTGCATTTGTTTACCTTTCACTGCGGTCAGGCCCTCAAACGCACCGCTTCTGCCCACTGCTGCATTTTTATAATGCAAGAGTTGAAGAAATGGAGAAATAATTTTAGATAAACAAAAATGTGGAGTGTTCTCAGAGAAAATCTTAAATAGCTTTTAATATTTTAATTATTACTGTTTACATCTT
>JBAGKP010000022.1:24793717-24810813 GCA_037177255.1 Melanotaenia maccullochi | reverse complement strand
TGGCTGTGGAGGCCGTTGGAGTCCAGTGAACTCATGGTCATGTTCTAGAAAGCAGGTGGAGATGATCTGAGCTTTGTCACATGGTACATTATCCTGCTGGAAGTAGCATCAGAAGATGCTCCACTGTGGTCATAAACGGATGGACATGGATGAAGCCTAGACATGGTTGTGTATGAAAATCCCAGTAGATCAGCAGTTTCTAACAACCATGCCACGTTCAAAGTCACATGAAGGAGCAATTTGTAACAAAATAAAAAGATCAAAGAAAAGTTTACTATATTAAAAACAGTGGTGTATCTAATCACATTACTAAAACTAGAATTACACAGAGCGCAGACCTCCACCACGCCTCCACCTCTGAGCTTTAAAACTGCACTACTGGCTTTGTTTGATGCTATAGCACCGTTTGGGAAAGCTTTTGCATTAAAAGGCACCATAGAAGAAGACGGTTCACATACACACAATGTTAAAGTAGTTACTTGTCTTTGCTGCACTTCAGGCCACTGGATCTGCTTACAGATGAAAAAGTGTTTATGGTTGGAAGAATTTTGGCCACTGACGGCCACCGTCCATTTACCATTGTGTACTGTATTTGAAGCAATTGTTATTCCCATCTTTACCACTAGATGTCAGTAGGTCTTACACACTTAGCTCCCTTTCTTCCTCGTTCTCATGCTCAGTTTGAACATCTTGATCATGTCTACCTGAGCATGTGCATTAAGTTTCTATCGTGTGATTGGCTAATTAAATATTTGCCTTAACAAGCATTTAAACAGGTGTACCTGATAAAATGGCCATTAAATGTATGTTTTTGAATTTTAAAACTTGCTCAGTGACTTTCAAGATGGCTGTTTTCTGCAGTGCCACTTTTCTAAAATCCGGTCTTGGTTCATTTAGCGTTTGCATGAATTTAACAGACCAGAGATATCTGCAGCCATCCTTCATTAGTCAAATGACGGCGTCAAAGTTTCTAATGAAAGCTTGACATGTTTTTCACAAACTGGCAAAATGTCCTCATAATGAATGTATAAAACGTCTTAGAAAGGGCTACTAAAGTTTTACTGTTAACCTTTAACAGGGTTAGGAATAATTCAACACGTGAGATGTTGTTATACTAATCTTTGTGTGACAATATCACGGACATAATTAACCTCCACATAAACCTCTACTGAGCTCATATCCTCACGCCTGACTCTCCACCCCTCACCTCTGACCCCCTCACCTCTGACCCCCTCACCCTGCCTCTCTGCATGTGGGCGCAGCATGAAGCGAGCCAGCTCTCTGGGGGTTCTAAACGTGGCGGACAAGGCAGCGAGCGACCACTACCAAGTAAGAAGCCTGATGTCACCAAACACACCAAAAGTACCTGCAGTCGGCCATTTTTGTTTTAAAGGCTGCTCCTGACTGGGGGAATGACCTGTGATGGATGGTCGACAGTTAAAACCAGGAGGGAAGGAGGAATAGAAATGCTTAGGAGCTTTTGTGATCTAAAAGTTGTAATGCAAATGTGTAAACATCTAAAATGAATATGTAAATAAAATAATATGTAAAAATAAGTTAAAACATGGATGAAAATATAAATGTATATAAAAATTTAGAATACATTTTGTGTATATATATATATATATATAAAGTTAATTAAATTTATTTAAAAATAATATACATTTTGAATAACATTTATAAAATTAATATGTAAAATATATCTAAAGTAAAAATAAAACAAAATTAAACATGTTTAAAGGACAAAATATTGAAATTTTACTTATTTTTGAAGAAATTTCAGGTTCATAATGTTTTCTAAAAGGATAATTGATTAAACATCTTGATGTATTTCCTTGCACTAAAAGGGTGAAATCAGGAGTTTTCATTATTTATAGGTCATGTTATTTTACTGGTGCAGCCTTCACATGAAGGAGGGTTGTACTGGGAGAGCCACTGCTCTAAACAACAAATTCAGATCTACCAAATTCTGCCTAAATCCTAGATCCGTTAAAAGAACGCGGTACGTTGACAGTTATTGGAACCCAAACTACGTTGACCTGTTTACGGTTAAGAGACATGAGAGGTAAAAGTTAAAGAACTTCAGTTGTAGAACATTTTGGGTGTAATTAGAAAAAAAAGAGGGAAAACTATAAATAAAGGAAGAAGTGTATTAGTAGAAAAAAGGCAGAATGTTTGAAAGAAAAGTTTAAGAATAAATAAATATTTTTAAATATTCAGGGAAAGAAGTCATAACATGTTACTGGAAAATATTCCAAAGAAACCTGAAACTGAAAAAGCTGCGATAATGTAATGATGTTGGATTATCTTATGGTAGCAACATGTGACAGAACATCGGCCAGATAAACGGGTAAATTCCCAAAGAGTTTCCAGTCCAACGAACATCTCGAAGCACTTTTGGTAAAATAAAAGTATTAAGAGAAATTTTAATATTTTAACAATATAATCAAAAAATGTCAAGAAAAAAAGTTGAAGAAAATGATGTTTGGACAAAATAATTAAATTTCAGGAAAGTTTTTATAAATTATTTAAAAGTAATTTTTTGAAAGCAGCTGATTTTTTAGTGTAGATCACAGAAAGTCTTATTTTCTAATGGAAGGAAACTGGTTAAGATGTTTGTTTACATGACCCTTGTCTTTTATTACCTAAACTTTTTTATTATTATCCTCTGTCACATCTGACTGGCTGTCCTCGCTACAACCACTAATTACAGCATCACTAACTCCATCATCGTAACTAATCATCACTGTATTAAAAATACAAATCAAATGCCAAACTTTAAATTACATTTACATAGACTAGACATGTGTGTAAGTATTTATTTCTTATGTAAATATAATTAATGGTTTAAACTAAAATAAAAATACACATTTATTTAAAGGCTTTTGAGCAAGTACATTGTTTTCTTAGTAAAATATTTATTTGTAAATATTAAAATCTTGTATAGAACTTTCTAGAATTGATATTTTCTGTACCTCGTGCTCAGAAATGAGCCAGAGTTTAATGAACACGTTTCATAGTTTGGTCTTTGTAAATAAAGCTGGTTTCATACAGCAGCCATGTTTACTTATTTGTTTATTTAGCTTGAGTTGTTTGTTCCTCAGTCATTTATGATTGTTTAACACATTTGTTTGTTTTTCCATCTAATTTCTTGTCATTTTTTCCACGTCCAGGAACGAAATTATCATCTGAGGAAGAGTCGTGACCTGAGCGCCAGCAACACGGACCTGGCGCGTTGACGGCAGCGAACACGTGCGTCTGAAAGGTCACGGAGGACCTCTGACCTCTGACCCCGCACTGACCTCTCGGATCGCCCTCGTTGTAAATATCCACTGAAAGCTTCATCTTTCCACTTCATGCTTCAGCATCACACCAAGTGCTCATCGCACTGGTTCTAAACTTTCATGGCACTTGTTGAACTTCTGTGCTCTCAAACGGAAGTTGGTGGTATTTAACAGTGCACATGGAGGAGGAACGTGAATGTACATGGTCTGTTTCTGCAAAGATGCATTGTCTGTAAATGTTTTGCTGATCTGAGTGACCCACTTAGATTAATCTTTGTTTATATTTTTCGCTATGCTAGCGCTTACTTGAAGGCAGAGTTAAGTTTCACAAATGTTTCTGATGTAGAGGCTGGTCCAGTTAAACCCAGGAGCTGAAGGATGACTTCAGGTTTTCTTTTGTTTTAGGTTAGCTTGATGTTGCACTGAGGGGAGCCAGGTTACAACCCGTCACTTTAATTCCAATCCAAGGCTCCGTTTAGTTTCAGAGAGACTTTATTTATTAGCAGCTTTGCTGAACTAAATGATACCAGGAGTCACCCAGTTCTGCAGCGCAGAGTCACGGCCAGTTAATGACATTTTAGTCTTAGTAATCATTTTATTAAGAAAAATGCTCAGTTTTAAAATCCAGCTCTAAAAAAGTTGCTTCTCGTTTTAGACATAGTCACCTGATGTCACACAAGGAGGCCATTTAGATGAGCCTTAGAGGGATAGTCCCCTTTTTTCTTTCCTCTCCTACAAAGTCATGTGTTCTGAAGAAGGTATGAGTATGGAAGTGTCAGACCTTCAAAAGGCGGGAATCGGAGCACTCAGGGAATTACGCTGGTTACATACTCTGTAAGAACAGAGAACTTTGTTCTTGTTCTCGAGGTGGCAAGCACAAGAGAAAGTTTGTTTGAATTTTGGTCCGTGGCGGCGCATGTGTGCCATGCACGTGCATTTTCATACGTTCTCACCATCTCGATCAGCTGTTCATTAAAACTATCTGCCCAGCCTTGTTGAATCTTTTCCACCAGCAGACGCGGTAATGACGGCCTTCAGCTTCACCCTTTTCCATAGTAACCACACCCACTTAAAAATGTCCGACCAATCACACAATCTCAGGAGGAACAAATTCTGATTGGCTGATGTGTCGAGATTAAAGGACCTCCCAAACCAAGGCCACGGAAACAAAATGACTACAGTAAATGTCCACGCAACAAGTTCAAACTGATGAATTATGTCAGTTATTCTCGTTATCGCTTCATTTTTTCCTCACTGAAGGACGTCCGTCTTTGTAAAGTGGATCAACAGGAGCTGTTACACCTCAGGGACAGCTTACTGCTCTGCAGATTCATGCATATAAAAGATGTTCCTGTTTACCCTCATAGTTGTTGTTTAGGGTCATTCGGACACTTAAAAAAGTAACAGCACAGACACAAGGATCAACTACAGGTAATGAGTCCTGATAGACTGACTCCGTGTAGCTGCTGTTATTTTGGCCTCAGGCCTTTAACTACCTGCTCCACTGTCTGGTAGAAGAAATTTTAGGTAAATGTAAGTAAGTTAGTAAACCTACCTGAGCCATCTCTAGCACTCGGTCTCAGTTTGTATTTCTTAAAAATAGTCAATTTAGGGTCCAAATAGACCCAAAATAGGTTTTGGTAACCACAAAAGAGTGATGTCACACTGGCTATGTCTACTTTTTATGTACAGTATATCATTTAAAGCTCTGCATCCACGGATGCTTGTTCCTCCGCCCAGCTAGGATCATTTCTCCGTGGCCTCGTATCTCTGAACTAGTTTCCCAGAGTTCAGACAATCTACTGGTTGAAGATATTGGAAGCTTAAACTGGCCTGAATGACCTCAGCTGCTTCCTCCTATAACGTCCTGCCCCGCGTCGATAGAAGATGTAGGTGCTGATGGATGAGGTTCTGGGTTTACATTTGGATTTAATATCTTTTTAAATGGTGTTTCTCCGTCCTGGCTCTGCTCTGAAGCTTTTCATTTCTTCAGTCTGCTGAACATGAAGGCTGCAGTTTCACACACAGTCTGCTAAGATTAAATCACTCCAGATGTTTTAATGTTTGTTCATGACATCATTTTTCCATCTGAGTGAAGCTGAACACAAAACTCCAAATTATGGAATAAATAATGAATATTTAAGGGACATTTAAAGGGTAAACGAACAAACAGCACATACTTGCTTTTAACAGCAAGCAGGATGTAGTTAAATCAAAATATATCACTTTAAAATGTTGATTTCACTTGAATTTTATCCTAAAAATGTATATTTACTTCTGGACGTTTTGAGTCACACAAATCAAACATAGATTTTACTGGTTTCCAGCTTTCTAGTTCTTTAATTAGCTTTATATAAAGTGGTGAAGCTCATTATGGATCCATACAAAGTCATTTTAATATATTTATGGTATACTGGAGAAATGCTTGAGATGCTGAAACCTACATTTGGTTGATAAAGTCTTAATTAAGACATCTTCAGGTTCATTTCCAGCAGTAAGGGTCTTGCTTCGGGACTGAATGTTGGTAGACCGAGGTGAAAAAAATAAACACAAAAATAAATAAATATAAGTTTACAGAGAAGTTATTGTACCACGAGGGTCCATTGTTTAAAGAGTGGAGGTTGATATTCATTCCTTTGGATGAATCAATTTTTTACATAAATTTTTATTATAATGTGAAATAAATGAAGAAATAATTCTGTAAATTACATATAGAAATAAAAGGTTGTCCTCAGCCATGAATTCTGTCCCAAAGAAGCAGATTTTTCAATTAAATCAAGAAATATCTGATCAATAATAAAATATATTAACATTTAATATACCTAACTAAAGAATATCAGATGTTTAACCTTTTAAATGTTCTGTTAAGCCGTTTATTAATCTAACACCACCATAAGTGCTTCTGATGGAATATAAGCCATTAAAAGAAGGTAAATTAAAACAAAGGTTTATTTAAAATAAATGTAAAAACACAACTTTAAGAGTAAAATATGATGAAACAGAATAAACTCAATTTACGGGACAATATAAAAGACAGTAGAGCCATTAAGATATTTAGCAAGACTTGAATTAAAAATGTACCAAATATAATATTAGAGGAAGAAAAGGGCACAATTAAGGATATTAAGTAAAAATGCAGTTTAATCCTTCATCTGTGGAAATAAGTGGATTAAAGGAATTTTCACCAGAACAACAAACTGATTTTAACAAACCAAAAGACAGAATAAAAATAATAAAAAAGAACTTTCTTTCTATTTTATTGTTCTGATTTGAGACTAAAGCTTGTGTTGTGTTTTTTTACATCACTAAAACTTTTAAAATGAAAACTCTGAGCACAGATTTCTCTGGAGGCGTTCCCAACATAACGCTAGAATTATGGGCTTTCCCTCCATTTTCTTGTTTTTTTCCTCAGAAATAAAACCTAAGAAAAAAGGAAATAATTATAAAGCCTGAACA
The DNA here is from genome assembly GCA_037177255.1 of Melanotaenia maccullochi. Classification (NCBI taxonomy): domain Eukaryota; kingdom Metazoa; phylum Chordata; class Actinopteri; order Atheriniformes; family Melanotaeniidae; genus Melanotaenia; species Melanotaenia maccullochi. Next base: position 24,804,073 of record JBAGKP010000022.1, on the reverse strand, counting down.
GATCTGACAGCCTGGTGAAATAATCTGAATAGAAATGTTTTTACGGTGCGACTGTTGAACGCTCTGCTTCTTTTACGGAGACTCCAGGAAGTGATGAAGCACAGAGGAAAAATTTAAAATGTGTATAAATGATTTAATACCTGCAACGATGGTGACGAATAACCACTATTTGTAAATTTATATTCAGATTTAGACCAGAGTCACCAGCTTGTTCATTCAGCCCTTTTCTTTTGTAAACAGGGGAAAACAAGTTTTTGTTAAATATATTTTTAAAAAGTACATAAAACACTTGAATCAAATGGCATTTCTTCCAGTTCTGTCACAAATAATAACTCCTTTTTTCATTTGTTTTCTTTTGTTTTATTGAGATTTTAATTTTCTGTCCTGACACTTTAACGTCTTCCTCGGTTGACGTGTACGTTTCCCATCCACAGCCTCATTTGGCTTTTATTTGCTCCAACTTTCAGTCATAGCTGGTGGAAAAGAACTAACATCTATTGCAATGTTTGCATAAATTACCTTCTTTAAAGAAGCTTATAACAGGTCTTTTACAACGGGATTTATTTTTAAAAAATTCTGCTTTCATTGCACATTTTATCTGAAAATGTAAACTATTACAAAACGTAATGACAAAGTCCAGCTGTTAGATAAAGATTAGTTTATTTGTTTTCTACAACAGAAACCATCTGAAACGTCATCCTAAGGGTTGCAGCGGGTGCTGTAAAACGTTTGATACTGAATAAATGTGAAGGGCATTTTTAGAGCTGAAAATTTATTTCAGTTTAAGCGACTCAAAACATTTTATTAAATCACTATTTTTAAAAAAATGAAGCTGCAGACAAAGCAATGTTCATGACACCTTGCTGCACATTTCAGTCAAACTTATACAGCTCCAGTTATGAATCTACACAAAATATAGGTTTTAAATTTCCCATGTTAACTCAGTATTGAACAAAACTAACAATGAACTTCCTTGGTGTTGTTACAGGCTGTAACAACTAAAACAAAAGTTTTAAAAAGAAAAAATCTTACATTGTTATTTTATTGACACAGTACAGCTGTTAAAATGTACAGATTAACTAAATCAAAGCTACGCCTGAAGATGGTCCAAACTGTTGCGCTGTGTGTCCCTGCTGTTACATTTTAAAGGACAAGCTGTCCAGCTCTGTCATTTTTGCTCTTTTTTTGTTAGTGTAACTTCTGCTCACTGCATGTGGGTCATGTTGATGTGTAGTGGAAGTATAGGTGGTTGGATATACAGGTATATTCTCAGGATAAATATTAGTGAAGGACATAATTGAATGGTTGGACCTGATTGGTGATCAGATTTCCACACTTAAAACCCACCAGATCTAGAGAAAAAAATTATGACCTCAAGCCTAAGTACTGAACATATTCCCAAATTATTTTAAGTTTGAACATTTTTTCAGTCAGCTTTGTTTTTGTACTTTTTGTTCGGTCCTGTGACATTAATACAGACTCCATTTTTTCCAAAGGCATCAGTTACATTAGGCTGTGTTTTTAAATGTTTTTTTTTCTATTCTAATCACAAAAATGATTGAATACACGCTTGATAAACTCTGGCCTCTTTGTTAAACACAACACACAACCATCTTTATGTCTTGTGTGTATAGTAAACACATGTTACTGGTTTAGACTGGCATTATACTACTAGTTCATGTAACTGCTGCTCATGTTTTGGCTTTTCTCATCTGCATTGTGTGTAGAGAGTGATGAGGTGTTACAGAGCACTGCTGCACAGAGGAGAAAATGTTAACGACAAAGGAGTTGATGCAATTTAAATAAATCTCATGTACAAACCTATGTTGTTGTTTAACTCTTAACTGCACTGTAATTGTGGATAAATTTGTTTTTGTCAAAGTGATTTGCTATCATTTCCTATCTGAGTGGAAATTGTTTGTCTTAAATAATCATAACTTTATTTGAAGAATAAAATCGGTATTGAATTATGTACTGTTTACTTCTCACATTCAAACTATTAACTATTAAAAGTTAAATACTATTAAAGTTACTTCATATAATAATAATAATAATAATGACATTCTTTTTTTTAATTACATTTCTTTAATACGAATATTTTCATTAAGCATTTAATTCTATCATTAAAGCTGTTATTGATATACAATTGTTTTTAGTTTTTTTGTAGAACTTTTTTTCTGTATCAGAAATAAGTCATTTTTGCGGAAATGTAAAAAGCCAAACTATTTTGCCCAGGACATCACGTGATCTCGTTTGTGTGTCCTGATTTGTTGACTGTCATGTCAATCATTATGAGGGCGTGTCCTATTTGGGAGTTTGTTGTCGAAGAAGACTCCGTGGAACAGGAAAGAAACATCCACTAAAGGAAAATGTCTTCAGTACCTGACGGGAAGAAACTCGTCCGCAGCCCCAGTGGCCTTCGAATGGTTCCGGAAAACGGAGCTTTTAACAGCCCCTTCTCCCTAGACGAGCCGCAGTGGGTCCCGGATAAAGAGGTGAGACAAGCAGATCAAACAGCGATAAGCTATTAGAGTCCTTGGACACCAACCAGGAGCTAGCTAGACATATAAACAGAGCGCTTCCGGTTGGGTTTTCAGCGTAAGTTCCTTAGCTTGAAACATGCCCGTAACCGATTAAGTCTTTTGATTGCCTTTTACGCCCACCTATTTGTCTGTTTTGCCAATTAATTGTCTTTCAATTTTACAGCACACAATGTTTTAGTTTTTACGAACTTGTTTTATATCTATGCTGGTTTTATTTATAACGTTAAAACTCCAGTTTCCGGTTTCTGCCTCCTAACTGCAGTCAACTTGATGCGGGTTGGACATCGCAATTGGTCCCTGTACTGGGCGTTGTAAGCTGCCATGGTCAGCCAGGCAGGTTACGGAGCGTGCCAGAAACCCACATTGTTGACATCTAAAGCTGTCTGTCAAACTTATTTTTCATTTTCATTTGCGAAAGTTCTCCTTAAACTAACAATTTCCCTTTTGTTCTGTGTTTTAACTATCAGTCACGTCACACACTGCTGATAATGTTTAGCTAACTAGCTGCAGGAGCTGCTTTGCTAGCTCAGAGAACTGTGTAAAATTATTACACAGACAACAGGTTGTTTGTGCAAGTGCCATGAAACTACATAAGAAGACACGGGCACTAACTGTATATCTGAAGTTCAGGCACACAGAGTAGATCATTTATCTTTAGCTGACCTCTAGGTTCACTATTAATCTGTAAACTATTATTGAATTAGCCAGTCTTAAAAATATCGTGCTTTCACCTCCTTAAAGCTGTTAAAACATGGTTTTACAAGCTGCAGTTAATGGTAAAACTCTTGTGTTGCCACATTATCCTAAAATGTACCACCCAGGATCTGCAACAAGGCTGACCAGCTGTTGATCGATGTGCATGATTTAAAGTAGCACATAACTCACATTTCTGTTGAACTAGAATCTGCGCAGCTCAGCATGTTGTGTAACATCCTGTTTTTCTTCTTTCCCTCATCCAGTGCCCAAGATGTATGCAGTGTGACACCAAGTTTGACTTCATCAAAAGAAAGGTTTGTCATGTCACAGTCAGCCTTTTTTAGACTGACGAGCAAGAAACTGAGAATTTTGTTTAACTTTGGTTTTCTGTTTCTACATCTGCTCATTTTTGGCATGAAAACACAAAGAGGGTGGTGCCATGAATGCTTTTCCAATGACTGCTGACAACACGGTGGCTCTACTTGTTCCCGTTGTTATTGTAGGTTTTTTATTTGCTTGGAAAGAAAAATATTCCTGTGGTGAAGCTGCTAGTTGATATTTTCGTCTTCCCTCTTGCATCGCCCCCTTGTCATTCATAAATAGCAGTTTTCATGGTAAATGTCCAACATAATAGATTCTGTGTGAAGACTTTTCATTCTCTTGATTTAGTTTCTATAATCTGCTGCAGACCTCAGAGGAAATGCAGAAGATCCAGGCCTGAAATAATCTCTTAGCTCCATGAAGAAGCTTTTGGCTGTTCTTTTGTTGATCAGCAACAAAGGTTCAAACACTCTTTACATCCAGAGATTTCTGCTTGAATATAAATGATGAAACTTTCTGGCAGACTTCCTGTCTGCACATTAATCAGATAAAAACAGAAATTGCTGAGCACAGTCATACGTGAACCATCAAAAATAGGGGAAATGCTTTTTTTTCTTTTTCTATTTTTTACACATAATTTACTTTTTTAAAAAAAAATTTTTATTTCTTAAACTGGTTTCCCACCTTTTTTGTTTTTGTTTTTACCTGGAAGTTGTATCCACAAGAGATGCGCTCTCATCCCTTTTGCCTGTTCGTGCACCCAAAAAAGGTTCATGTGACATCATCCACTTAGAGGCCAGATGTTTGTAGCATTTAACATCCTCAAAGCTGGAATTGTGGATTTCCAAAACCTCTTTTTTCTTTTTCTTTTTTTTTTAAGTATGTCTCAGCATCAATTAAACACACGACTCTTTTTTCCTTTGTGCTTAAGCACTGGACAGTTTTGGCTGCACTGGAAACTGTTGTGGCTCCTTGTTTGATATTTTTTCAAACTCGGTTCCGCTGTTTGTCCATAAGAAGTGTCTTTGTACTGGATGATGCTTGTGTTTGAAAGGAATGCTGTATTTATAGAAGATAAATTGGTGTACAGCAGTGGTTCTCAAACTGAGGGTGGGCCCCCCAGGTTGGTGCGGAACATGACAGGGATGTCAAACACTGAGATGAAAGAGGGCAGATATCTTGCTCTTAACAGTAAATGTGTTTCTTATTACATCTTCCTCATGTCTGTGATGAGTATAGTAAGATGTCCTCCTCCTCCTCATGTCCCTCCTCATGTCCCCTCGCTCTGTGTATATAATATAAGGGTGGGGGAGCCTGGGAATGTTTATTCCTCCAAAGGGGGTCGTGGTAGAAAAGGTTTAAGAACCACTGGTGTACAGAGTTATTGATGTGCTCCAGTACTTGTTTATGCAAAAACCAGCCTGTGTTTGATGGGCTTCATCCTCATCACACTGACTCTTAAATATATAGGAAATGAGCGATGATATTAATTTATTTATATTTTAAAAGATTTCTTGGGTAGATCTACTTTTGAAAACCTCTGCTGAGTAAAAACCGTACAAACATACAGACTACAGCTGTAGAACTATTTCCATGTTTTATAACAATGTCCACAGTTAGATAACTCGTGATCACACACCAAAAACTTGGGTAACTATCCATGAAATAACTTGTAGCTGTCTGAAACTCGCGTGCAGTATCTTATGATGATAAATAGAGAAACAATGATGTTTGAAGAACTGATAAAGGCAAACTTTGGATCATTTCTGACAATTGAATGTCTCAAAGTCTTACATTTTGCTACACAGTATTTAATGCACAACAATCAAGTGTACAGGTTCTATGAAGTCGGAATATTTTACTTTTTTTATTGAAATGTCTTTTCAATCTTAAAAATCTAAATGATTCATTTGAAGGGAACTGCCTTTGTCAAAGAATCTTTTTTGATACTGAATGCAGTGTTGGAATCCAGCCAGCCAGCCAGCCAGCCAGCCAGCCAACCAGCCAGCCAGCGTGTCTCTCAGATGTGTGATGATGTATAAAATTGCTTTTGATGAGCCGTGTTTATGATGCATGTTAAAATATATCAGCCCTTTTCATTAGAGTTTAATAAATATTCAGATTTTATTTTGTTCCTTTATTTACTTACTTTTCACTGCGCGGTGAAAGATGGCTTCTTCATCTTTCCCTTCACAAGTTGCCGCTGCGTACAGAGATGAGGCAGGACTGTCTCGGTGTAATGTGCCAAGTTCAAGCTCTTCACCATCACTTCAGTGTTGTTTTTTCAGGCTTGTAGAAGCACAATGGAGCCAGTGTCACACTTTTGGATTCAGGATGTGATTGTTTTCTGTAGTTGGTTGTGTATCAGACAAACATATTGTGTGATGTAGGCCACACATTAGACTTCACCCTCAGAATAATAAATACCTGTTGATGTGATGTAGTTTTCTTTTATCTTCTCCAGCATCACTGCCGGCGGTGCGGCCGCTGTTTCTGTGATAAATGCTGCAGTAAGAAGGTGGCGCTGCCGCGCATGTGCTTCGTCGACCCGGTCCGGCAGTGTGCCGAGTGCAGCCTGGTCTCCCAGAAGGAGGTGGAGTTCTACGACAAGCAGCTCAAAGTGCTGCTGGGAGGTGAGATGCAACTTTCCCAGCATGCTCTGTGCTTCGTCACTTTTCATGGGTTTATACGTGTAAAAATATATATTAATGAAATTTTCATTGTTTTTGTTATAAGGAGCTGCAAATTCCTTAAAAATTGTTCTTTATAATGGAGACAAACAAGAAGCTGGATCTAAAACAGGGATCGCTGTGACACTTCCTGTCTGTCCTGACATTTTGGAAACAGAATTAATTTTCAGGCTTTAAAAAATGAAGACAGCTTTCTTCCTGGTGCTGGTGGTAGTCCGTACCACTAAGGGTGTGAGCAGTGATGAATGTTTCCTTCATGTTTCCAGGAAGCACCTTCATCGTCACTTTGGGAACGTCGGAGAAGTCTGAAACCATGACGTGCCGTCTCTCCAACAACCACAGGTGAGTCTGATCGTGGTACGCCTCCAGATTTCTCCTGTCCTGATTTCACTTAATGTTCGGATGATTTGAGATCAAGTTTGACTTCCTGCACGTGAATTTAGACCCTTTGTGCTCTTCGTGTTATTTACCAGACGGAATCTATCTGCTCCCTGTGTTTTGGGGTAAATCAGAGAATCGTTTGCTCTGTTGCTGAGCAGACGGTGTGTGACATCGTCTCTCCAGCTGGTGGAGCTGTGAGCAGAAACCAGTTAAAGCTGAACAACTGAGACTAAACCCACTGAGACCTGAGCTGGATCAGTGGTTCTGTTACTTTTTCTGTGTTAACCTTTGTTGATAGCTTTTTGCTGTAAGTGTTGATTCTTTATTTTGTTTTTGCTTTCATATTATTTTTGTCTTTATTTAGGTTTTAGGTGGTCTTAGACCACCTTTAAATAAAACCACCAGTGCCCAAAATACTCTGATAAGAACGAGTTATAGTAACTTACTATAACTTGGAATGATAAAAATCTAAAAGTCACATCACATGTTCAGTAACAGAAGGCTCAGGGTGTTGATCCAGGTCTTCTATGATCAGGTATTTTACTAGACGTTGTTATGAGTCCCCCAGTGTTTATTAATCATGTGTCTCTTTCTTTTTATTGGACCTGATCACCAGGTACCTGTTCCTCGACGGTGAAAGCCACTTTGAGGTGGAGCTGTCTCGGATCTCCAGCATGCAGATCTTGACAGATGGGACGAGTCCAGGAGGTAAGACTGTGTGTATTAGAAATACTTCGGAGTAATTTAGTTCTAGATGTTTTGTCAGAAATTTCTCTGATTAACACAGAATCTTTTTTCTGCTCTAACACCTTGTTTTTTCCGCTGCTTTGACTTTGCCGGGCGGCTCTTCTTCCTCTGGGCTCAGAGGATGACATTCACACTTACACCAGTCTGCTGGACAGTCACTGTGTCTCCGAAGGTTGGCTCCGCCTCCCTCCACACAGCCTCCACCCGTCCAGTCGCTCATGTCCTCACGCCATCCCTGCATTTCTTTTCTGTTTGCATGAAACAAAGCTTCTGATACGTTTCTGTTTTATCACACGTCATGTTTTAAAGCCCTGAAAGTATCCCGAAGGAGAATGAAGCTGCTCACATTTCACAGTTTAGATGACAGATATTATTTTTCCAAACAAAAAGAGGAAAAATCCTATAAATTTAAAATTTTTATTTTATAAGCCTTTTAGCCTTTGTACAAAAAAAGTATTAAGTCTTTAATCCTCATCATAACTATTGAGCTTATTTATGTATTTCCTAAATAATTTTAGCCCTTTATTGTCATTTTGGAAATATTAACCTGCATATTTGTAATGATTAAAAACACAAAAAATGAAATATTTTCCGTCTACGGAAAGGAAACTAAATTTTTAGGGAATTATTGCACCTTTGCACATGTCAGTCATTAACAATACCAGATTTTAATGTATTATTATTATTTTTGGAGAAATTTTAAGTGAAAAAAGTACTAAATGGTTCATAAGTCATCAGATTAAAGGCAACCATGACAACAAATCCGCTCAGTTTTTACCTCGAGCAGGTTACTTTCATCATGTATTATTTTTATTGGTAAACAAACAGAATTTAAGCTGAACATTGAATCATTAATTAGTAATTAGTAATCGTTAGATGAGTAATTCTAACTATAAATGAATTTACTCGCCTTTCATACGTTTGCACCTTTACTTTGTTCTCTTGGATAAAGACGGTTTTATTAAAGAAGACACGGCTCTCTATTTACACTGTTTAAATCAGGAGTGTGAAACTCTGCAGAGCTGCAGGTTTTAGATGTTTCCTTGCTCTAACACACCTGATTCAAATCAAATAGATCCAACAGCTTGTTGTCAAGTGCATTGAAGCAAGAACACACCTGCAACCTACAGGACTGCTGCCTTCAAGGACCAGAGTTTGACGTCCCTGATTTAAAGGACCATTTAGTTTTATTTTCACCTGAAGGTTCTCATCAGTCCCGCTTCCACCAGCAGGTCCATGTTAGTGGGGGCGGTTTGGTTCAGTAAACCCTGATTTCTGCTGGTTTCCACGGCCAGCAGCACCTTTACCCGGTAGCCAGCGCATCAGCTGGTTAGTGTGACGTCACAGAGACGTTACAATAAAACAAACAAAAAGAAAATGCTCTGTGCATTTAAACATGGAGCTGTTCTTAATGCCGAGTGAAGACAATCAGTAGAATACAGCGTGTCCGTCTCCACCGTTTTGGGTCTGATGGAGAAGATTGGTCCACAGAAGTGGGGCGATTCGTGTCGGATATTCACGCTAACACACAAAAGAAATGCAAACTGACCCGTTCTGTCCCGACCGGGACACGTTGGTGGAAACGGGACATAATTTAGATTTTTCTTTTCTGTTTCTTACAAAGCTAATGTTGCTATCGCTCAAACAAAACCACCAGCAGCTGCAGGTTTCACAGCAGGCGCGTTCACCAGGAGGTGTCAATCACTAGTTCGATCGTCTCAGTGTTTGCTGATATCATACTTTTTTCTACAATATGATTCCAGTTTGATTCAGAGATCGATATGAAACGATATCACATGATTAGCACAGTCACTTCCTTTCAAATCAAATAAAAACAACTAAATGATCAAAATCATCAATCAGACATTTAAATGAAAGAAATGTTTTACATTAAAATGTTCAAGGTTAACAGAATAAATTTCTATTTGTTGATGTTGAATCGGGATAAAGTTTAAACTTTCCTCCTATTTAAAGTCTCAAACTAAATATGTACACAGCTCAGTAACAACCAGGCTCCTTCAGTCTGACGTCACACCGTTGATGATCAGGATCAATGCTGCTGGATGAGTGAACTGAACCCATAATGTGCTCTGCATAGCTGCTCATTGGTCTTAAAATGACCTCCAAACATGATCCTGTTAGGATCCTGAAACGTTCCTTCTTGTTCTCTGTTTCTTTCTTTAACGTCAAACCTTTCCGGTGCTACTGGTTCTTCTTATTTTAAGCAATATTTCTCCTTTTGTTTTAGTTTTTTTTTTTTTTAACTCCATGTCTCTCATTTTGAGTTTAGTCTTTCATCTCTGTGTGTGTGTGTGTGTGTGTGTGTGTGCGAGCAGGAATGTTTAGTCTTTTTACCTTCTTGTGGTCCTTGATGTAAAGAATCTTTGCATTTAGGTTTTTCTTTTCCTTTTAATTATCTCGATGTTTCATTAATAACTTGAAATACTTTATGAAATAAAGTTTTTTAGCTCTTGATAGTAATAGATTATTTTTGTATTACGCTCTCTTGTGGTTACAAAGTGTAAAACAGGTTGTTAAAGAAATAAATGTTATCTTTAAGGGGAGAAATAAAATGTGTTTTGCGTGTGTGTGTAGGGGGGACGTCGCGGGCCAGCGGCATGCTGCTCCATTACAAGCCAATGGGCTCTCAAGATGCCCAGCAGCTCCGCATGGAGGTTACCGATGACAAGAAGTTGGCCTCATTCTGGCTGGCTGCAATGCACAAGGTACAGTTACCATGACTCCAAACCTCTGGACCATCAGTAACCTACCACTTTATCAGGTCCACCTTGCTTGTTCACCACATCCCAAAGCTGCTCTACTGGACTGAGACCTGGTGGCTGTGGAGGCCGTTGGAGTCCAGTGAACTCATGGTCATGTTGTAGAAAGCAGGTGGAGATGATCTGAGCTTTGTGACATGGTGCATTATCCTGCTGGAAGTAGCATCAGAAGATGCCCCACTGTGGTCATAAAGGGAT
>JBAGKP010000022.1:24766995-24783958 GCA_037177255.1 Melanotaenia maccullochi | reverse complement strand
GTCGAAATGCTTAGTATAATAATAAACATTTGGAAAACAATAGGGCCTTGCCATACTTCGTATGGCTCGGACCCTAATAATTTGACAGCCCTAAAAATAGTTGCTTCCAGGCTTCCAAAACAACAGTTCCATGTGGCTGAAACACTTATATACAAACAATAAAGTAAACTTCAGTGGATACATCCGGACTTGTTTCTCTGTATGCATAGCCTAAGTAAGACAAAAACAAAAGCAAAATTACTGAAAAGATGTGCAAGAATCAGAAATGTGCAAAAAAATAAATAACATAATTTGGGATCAGTAAATGCATCTGACTGAAAATGCAGAAAGTCCTCAGAGATAAATAATAAAAAAATAAGATTTTTAAAAAAGACAAAAAAAAAAAGGAGAGGTTCTGTGTAGAACCTCTCGACATTTATCTGTATGTGAAAAAAGATTATTTATCTCCACACCACGGAATCAAGCGGCCATCTTTGTGTGATTGTCCAAAAAATGTTCCGAACATAGTTGGGAAAACGGAGCTTTTGAATGTTCTTTTCTTCCCATTTTTCCAACCAGGTTTTGAGGCTTGCATCATGAGCTCCAAGGTGTGCAAGAACTGCGGCAGCTCGAACATCGATGTCGACCAGGCGCGTGGCGATGCCGTCTGCATGGGCTGCGGCACCGTGCTGGAGGACAACATCATCGTCTCCGAGGTGGAGTTCGTGGAGACGGGAGGTGGAGGCTCCCTGGCTGTGGGACAGTTTGTGTCGTCAGAAGGTGAGGCCGATGGGACCTTCTCTCTGTTCTTTGTTCTTCTTATCATATATGGAAGCTACCTGAACAGTTCAGACACCTGTAACATCTGGATCATTTGATCTGTTTTTGAAGACATCTGGTCTTTTGGTTTTTCTCGATGAGCTTTTAACTTGAAGGATTATCTTTTTTTCTTTCATTGTTTTAGCGTGTGTTTGGTACATAGGCCACTCGTGTTGACGTGAGGTAACGTGTTGTGTGCGTGAGTTAGAATATTGACTTGAACACTAGAGGCGCTCATGCCAATAAGAGCACGAACATAACATGTTTGAGGTAAACACAGTGGTGGATAGTTCTGACCTTGTCCACGACTACTGGCATTTCTATGATTTTTCCTTCCTGTTGTACAGTGATGAACACTCGTGCCTGAGCAGTTGGCAACAAATTGGAAGTGTTTTGGGGGTTGATGACCCGGAAATACAATGTGACCAGTAGATTGGCCTTTTCACAGTTTATGAGTCCAAGTGTTGTGTACTGCCCCCAGTGGCGACCTCCAGTATTGAGCGTTTTGACCACATTATGCTTCCGTTGTTTGCAGCAAGTATATCCCAGCCCCAAGGGAGCATCCCAGGAGGAATAAGGCGAAGGAAGTGGTTGCTACTGTATGTGTGCACATATTCATAAACAGAGATGATGGAGATGAGTAACAGGGATTTTTCCTTCAAAGTTTCCTCCAGACAAATTTTCTGTTCTTTGTCTGCTTTTTCTTTGAAGTTTTTATTGGAGAAAAAGCCGGGTCCATGTGTAGTCTGCTGCTCAGACTGGTGAGCATGTTTTGGTTGTATAAAGTTGTGAATGCCTGCAGACTGGCGGAGAACTGACAGGACAGGTTTTTTTCTGCATCATCAGGGTGTATTAAGCAGGAAAAGTAAAAAATGAAAAGTGACGTTGTGCTTTAAAGGTTCTAAGAATAATGAGGTTTTATTTATTATTACTTCGTTCACTCATAATACTACAGTAGGGCTGGGTTTAAAAAAAATAATTTTAATCAGTTCAAAGGAAAAAAATACTATATTGATTCATAAAACTTGGAGATTGATTTTATTATTATTATTATATTTTTTTGTAATTTCCAGAAATGTGACCTTACTCTCGCGTGAGAGAGTAGGGTCAACCTCCATCCAACATCAGCTTCTCTTGCAGAGATGATGTCAAGTTCAGATGTTTTCATTCACCGGTGTGGATTACATTCACCTTTAAAGTCTTTTGCAGTGTATTAATGCTCACATTAGCAGCTAACACTAAGACCACGGGCACTCACATTAGCAGCTAATGCTAAGACCACGGGCACTCACATTAGCAGCTAACGCTAAGACCACGGGCACTCACGTTAGCAGCTAATGCTAAGACCACGGGCACTCACGTTAGCAGCTGACGCTAAGACCACGGGCACTCCCGGTAGCAGCTAACACTAAGACCACGGGCACTCCCAGTAGCAGCTGACGCTGAGACCACGGTCACTCCCGGTAGCAGCTAACACTAAGACCACGGGCACTCCCAGTAGCAGCTGACGCTGAGACCACGGTCACTCCCAGTAGCAGCTAATGCTAAGACCACGGGCACTCCCAGTAGCAGCTAATGCTAAGACCACGGGCCCTCCCAGTAGCAGCTAATGCTAAGACCATGGGCGCTCCCAGTAGCAGCTAATGCTAAGACCACGGACACTCACATTAGCAGCTAACGCTAAGACCACGGGCACTCACATTAGCAGCTAACGCTAAGACCACGGGCACTCACGTTAGCAGCTAACGCTAAGACCACGGGCACTCACATTAGCAGCTAATGCTAAGACCACGGACACTCACATTAGCAGCTAACGCTAAGACCACGGGCACTCACATTAGCAGCTAATGCTAAGACCACGGGCACTCAGATTAGCAGCTAACGCTAAGACCACGGGCACTCACATTAGCAGCTAAAACTAAGACCACGGGCACTCACATTAGCAGTTAATGCAAACAGACACCTTCACGTTCCACAACATGAAGTGATGTCACCACACACACGTGTGTGACATAATCCAACGTGGTCATTTAAATTCACATTTCCTCTGGAACAGGTTTACATTTCGTTCTTTTATCAAAAAGTAAATGGCCTTATTTATCCGATTTACATGACGGTATCATGTAAATCAGATCATTGTAGCTGCTCTCTGTGACCACGGCAATGAGAACACACATGCATGCACATGCAGGTTTCCATCAGAGGACAGAGTTCACGCTACAAACACGTCAACCTACTGAAAACTCAGACAAAAATGTGAGAGTTTCTAGATTCTGAGGCAGGTGAAGATGGAAGCATCTTGCTCCTGTGAGGAGCAGATGGAGGATTTCTGCTCTGGTGTTACGCCGATAGCGTCACGGTAACGCCAAACAAACAAGCCAGTGTGTTAACATCCAGTTGTTGGCATGTGACATGATGCTGTAAAGCAAAACACAGGCGTCACATGATGCTCCAGGCTGGAACACGAATGAATTAAGTGTGGTTTGATTTCTCAGCCTCCGGATGCTGCAGGCAGCAGCGGTTCCAGAAATCAATCAGAAGCATGGAGTTGAGATCAGAGAGCTAGGTAGCGTTGCTTTAATGACTATACAGAGATGGATGTTTTTCAAAATGAAACATTTTAAAGTTGATGGTCTGATTAACAATAAAGTTTTAAACATAAAGTTTAATATGATCAATCAAGCCGTGTGAGAAATGGAGAACAGAAGTGAAATTCTTGTAAATATCATAAACGTTGTCTTTTCTTCTGATAGCGTTTAGAAAAGGAACCCCTGTTCTTTTGTGAAACCACAAAGAATAAGAGCATTATTTAAAAAACTTTCATAGAGGTAATGTCTGTAATGTTACCTGATCTTAGTGATTTCTAAAATCATGATTTAACATCAGAAAGCTGCAGATTGTGTCCATTCTGGTGTGAGTGGATGTGCTTCGGTCCATTGCTGCTTATCTGTGTGTAACATGTAGCTTCAGATCTGTGACCTTCACCCTGTGGGATGTTTGACTTCTGCTGAGTCTGCACATAGCTGTCCTGTTGCTGGATTTTATGGGTGTAATTCATGAACTGTCCACTAGAGGATGCTGTTGCATCACAATGGAAGTTGATCACCAGTTTTTAATCAGTGGGAATGAAAGTTCAGACTGTTTCTCTTCGAAAATGTGAACACAGGCTACAAGTTGTACCTCATACAACATTATTCATTTTGCATATCTTGGTTGGTAAAATGTCATACTCATCTTTGGGACAAAATGAGAAATTAATTCTTCTGTTTTTCTTTCTGAGATTAAAATGTTTGGCTGAATATTTATTGTGACAATCTGTGTCCTCTTTTCTTCAGGTGGTCCCAGGCATCCATCTTTTGGGGATGGGCACTTCACGGGCATGGCATCAGAGTCTAGGGCTAAGACACTGCAGAGAGGTGAGTGGCCAGCAGGGGGCGCTACACTGCTTTTTAAAAGTGTCCTGCAGCCATTGGTGCAAATGTAAATCTTTCATATCATAATTTGATGAATGCAGGACCTTAAATGAAGCTTTTTGTTTTTAATAACTACCTTACATAGCTGGTAGAAAACTAAAGCTTTTATTTATTTATTTTAACTTGCCATCACCAGCATCATGACGGCAGAATGATGGTGTGGCTGCCATGTTGTGCCAATCTAATTTGCTTTACCAAAGGTAAGTTTAATGGATATAAAGGAACTCTGTAGATTTATACTTGAGTATATTTCTGGAGTTAGAAAAAAAATCACCACCCTCACAGTTGTCATGAAGGTAAACTTGACCTATTAATCCTAAAACGGATTTTTGTACCAGGCTTTAAACATGTTTATTTCTGCTGTGAAGTTGATGTTTTTAACATGGGAGTCTATGGGGATTTGCTCTGTTTTTGAGCCCCTAGTGGACGAGGGGGGAACTGCAGTTTTTTGCACCTCCCCATAGGCTTCACATTTATCGCCGGAGGTTGTCGCTTGGTTAGCACACTCCCACCAGTGTGTTTATGGGTGTTTGAGAGTGTCCATGATGTTAATTTGTCCCTGATTGATTAGGACGGCTTCTCATGATGAATCTACCCTCAATCCTACCAACAAAACTGATGTACCGTAGCCTGTGTTTACAAGCTATTTGTCAACGTCTCTGCTCTATCGTATCTACGGTCGGTCTAGGCTGCATCTGGATCTCTTAACTAAGCATTTTCCCAGGCCCCACTCAGCTTCTGATTGGTTATTAATGTGTTAGTTTGAGAACAAAACTGTGTTTGTCTCATATCATTGGCAGACTAACACTGCGTGATATTACTGCACATATCAAGTTATTAAATAGTCTCTTTTTTTTTTTTTGTCCCTCGCAAAAACTCCCCATGCAGGAGATCCGGCACAATGCTGGAAGACTTTAAAGATGCACTGCAGAACTTCTGCAGATTTTCTATGTGATGCACCACTATCGACGGCTAATTCAGCATCCATCCTCATCCTTTGAGCTCTGTCCAGCCAGGAAAAGACAGTCTTATCTCGACTTTGTCTCGTTCTCTCTTACTTTTCCTCTGATGTCTTGCATTTCTTTGCTGAATCGGCCACGGTGCACTTTCAAAACGGCTGGTGTGTTTACATCCTTCGCTAGCGCGTGATGTGTTGCGTAAAGAGAAACTCGGCTGCAACAACATGCAACATGCAAGTCCTGGAAGAGCAAGTTGTATAATATGAATTCACAGTCTCAAGATGCTGCTGCACACAGTAGACGCCACCGTGCCACTAAACGAGTCCGGAACGCGGCGTTTAAGGTCGGAAAGTTGCGTAGTGCATCTTTAAGGCTCTAGAGTAATAAAGACACTAAAGATAGAATTTAGCAACAACTGTACAACAGACCAAACACCAAACAGCTGCTGCACCTGTAAAAAAAAAAAAAAAAAAAACACCTACAGCTTCTGTCAAATGAAGCAGACTATCATCAGGAGCACCTCCACCTAGAACCAAGAATATGAAAACGTAACTGTAGCTGTTGGTGATGAAACCTGCAGGACGTCACAGTGACCGTGTAAACATGTCGAATGACTTTACTTTAACCTTTATGTAATGGATGTATGGTACGTTATGATTTATGGGAAATGCAGTGAAACTCCTGTAGGAATAAATAACTGATCGTTTCCTTCATCACTTGTCAAGCTGGACAGTAAGTTTTATTCATATCCAAAATGAAATTTAACCCGGATTATAGCCCTGGATGAATGTATGAAAATCAGTTCGACTGAGGGATTATTTCTTATGCTGCAGCATATGAAATGTAACCTGTGTTTGCTTCACGTTGCGTGCAGAGTTCTGGCCTTAATGCAACTCTGTTGCAACACGTCTGCATTTTTAACTTCAGCCGAGTAATTAAAGTCTTTACATTTTCAGAGGAGATTAACTTTGGATCTTTTTATCCTGTTTGTTCTCTTCAGTCATAAATGCACCTTTTCAGCCACACAAGCAGCTTTTCCACCTCACTGCTTTGGATGTTTTATACAGCTACAAGTCTAGTAGAGTTTGTGTTGTAACGTTTGTTTTTTCTGGTGTTTAAACTTTAAATAAATGTCAGGAATCTTTACAGGAGACAAATATAAGAGCATAAACAGTCTAGGATGTAGGCAGTGTATGCAATCATCCCCTGATGTGCATTGTTGGCTCATCAGCTGCTGAAAGCTCCACTGTGTTCAGCAGTTTTCCTCTAATCGTATCTGCCCTCTGGTGCTGCTGAGCTACAGGCCTGCAGTGTGTTTTTTGGGGACTTTTTCTCTGAAAACAGTTGCCTTGTTGCAGGATATGGGAACAACCTAAAACCAGTAAAGCTGTGGCTGAACGGCTCGACGAAGAGCTGAAACTCTGTAAAGCTTCATGAAGCTGAGAGGAGTTGCAGGTTCGGCTAATAATTTAATGTGGATTTGTCTCTGCATGTCTCTTTATCTCTAACGAACGATTTATCTTTGGCCTTCTGGAAAGTCGTGTTATCTCATTCCATCCAGCCGTTGTCAGCAGCAGGATGTGAACATTTTTTACTGACTATGAATTTATTTCTATATATTTGATAAGTAATATCAGCTGATTCAAAGTCAACCTGATCCCCCCCGCTTCAGGATCCCTTGTGGGCGTTCTCTCGCGGACATCGCAGGTCTGAATCACATCAGCAGCTATGCAGAAACGCACCGAGCCGCTCGGCTCGGGGTGGGCCGGCAGCTGGGCAGGGAGCCCAGATCAGGACTCCAAGCAGCTGGTTGCTGCGGCGACGGCTGTCTGCTCCGCTGTTGATGCTTCATATGGGGAAGGATGGAGTCACAGCGCTGTCAGACGCTGAGTAACGGTGCAGTGTGTGAGGATGCAGGGGATTAGTTTAGTCACAGCGTGTGTGTTAAGGCAGATAGGAGGATGCTGTTAACGGCTGCTGTGTGTTAACAGAGGTACCATTAGCTGGAAATGAGTTTGCTCTAGTAGATAAAGTGTGGATGATACAGAGGGTCAGTGAACACATCTTTAGTCCCTTTTACAGGGAAAAAAACTCACCAGCAACTTTATCTGGTGCACCTTGCTAGTCTCAGGTTGGACCCCTTTTTCCTTCAGGACTGCCTTAATTCTTGGTGTCATAGATTCATCAAGGTGTTGAAAACATTCCTCAGAGGTTTTGCTCCATATTGACATGATGGCAGCAGCCTGAAGCGTTGATCCAAGGCTGGATGGATCCATGTTTTCATGATGTTTCCACCAGATTCTGAGCCGAGCATCTGAATGTGGAGCTGAAATGGAGACTCATCAGACCAGCAACGTTTTTCCATCTTCTATTGTCCAGTGTTAGTGAGTCTGTCCAGACAACTGCTGCTCACTGGATATTTTCTCTTCTTCAGACCATCTCTGTAAACCTAGAGATGGTTGTGTGTGAAAATCCCAGTAAATACTCAACAACCATGCCACGTTCAGTCACTTAAATCCTCTTCCTTCCTCATCCTGATGCTCAGTTTGAACCTCAGCAAGTCGTCTTTATCACATCTGCATGACTAGATGTGTTGAGTTGCTGCCGTGTGATTTAAGTCGTTGAACAGGTGGACCTGATGAAGTGGCCGACGAGTGTAGCAGCCTTATCTCTCCATCTTGTTTTAGCCAGCCAGCCCAGCTAGTAATAAATCCTCCATCAGCCTCTCGTGGTTTTAACCTAACTGAAGAGAGGGTATATCTAACTGGACTGCAGCCACAAACAAGAAAAAAAGGCTTTCTGACTTTAATACTAGCTATTTAAATGTAAAAGGGAGCAGTGTATGTTATTGGGATTTTCTTTAGAGGCTTGATGAGTCACATTTTTCTTAGTTCTGCCAAGTTGGTCTTTTTCTTGTGCTTCTGGTTTTCTGCTGAAGGGACCTACACAGCTGCTGTTCGTACCAAACGAACATGAGTCATGCTGATGGTCTGAAATGTTTGGAGAATGCTTCTTGTATCAGGGAGGAAATGGTGAGTCATTGGTGTAAAACCTGGTGCTTTTGTGTGTGTTGGCCACTATGGGCTCTGCCTCATCTTGCTTTGTGTGTATTGGTGTGTGCATTTTACAGATGTTTGTGAGTCTGCTGGAGTCTCCGAGATAGAAAAGTTTGTTCTTATTTCTTTCCGTCCTCCTGAAACATTCCCCTGCGGCTGACTGAGTCTCCACCGTTTCCCTAGCGACTGATTCATGTCCCACCACCTCCAGTGTTTTGTGTGGCCGGTGGTGCATCACCAGTCCCTCGTATGTTGGTACTGGTGTAAAAGTTGAATGTCTGGAAATTAAATGCAGCTGCTTCAGGAAACATTTCATTCAACTTCTACCTTTTTATATTTGGACATCAAGGCAGGGAAATTCTGCTCTACGGGACCAGGTCTAGAGATGAACCTGGTGATGGATGTAATTTACTTCGGCCTGTCCAGAACTCCCTGACAGTTTGCTTTGCTCAGCGGCTGGATGTTCAGCATCTTTCCAGGCTGGATGTTCAGCATCTTTCCAGGCTGGATGTTCAGCATCTTTCCAGGCTGGTTGCTGGCAGCTCATCGAGACCTGATGTTTGCTTGCTTGACATTTATATCACAGAGAAAAGAAAGGGTTCAAACATTACTCATATTGTGGAGTAAATGCACAGAAAGTCCACCAGTTAACACAATTACAGCTGTTCTACTGGCTGAAATGGTTTCAGGGGTACAAAGAGTCCCCCCCCCCCCCAAACTCTGCTACTCCCATGTGCACCAATATTCCACACGCTGGTTAACCACGTATATTATGTTGATTCAGCTGAATACACACATCTGTAACATCTGTTATCACAGCCTGTCACTGATTTTAAAAAAAAACAAAGATTAATGTTTTATTAAAATATTCTACTCATCTTTATTTGTTTTATACTGTATCACACATAAACATGGCCCAAAGTTCTTCAGAGCAAAGGAGACATCTAAAACAAAGTAAAATATTAAAAACAATAAAGATTAAAAACTATTTCTATTTTTAATGGTTACTTCAGTGTCGAAATGTCCAGTCTTGTCTTCACCGTGGGACAGTGGGAAACGTAATTTCACTTCCTTTAGATCAGGGATCACCAACTCCGGACCTCTTGAGCCAGTGTCCTGCAGGTTTTCAATATCTCCATACTGCAGCACACCTGACTCAAATAATGGGTCGGTGTAGACCTTGACTATTGACCATTTCATTTGAACCAGGTGTGTTGTAGCAGGGATGCAGTGAAAACCTGCAGGACACTGGCTCAAGAGGTCCGGAGTTGGTGATCCCTGCTCTAGATGTTTTGTACATGTGAAGAAACTGATAATTAAACTGACTTTGACTTTGAAGTTGCAAACAATATAAATATAGATGATAATATAGATGATAATATAGATGATAATATAGATGATTTTAAAACAAAGCATCATTACATCTTCAGTTTCTTTCTCTTGTTGAACGGCATTAGTCTTCCTCCTTCACCTTCCTCCGTCCTGTACTTGAGTACGTTCACCGGTGTCAGCCGTGTTCGTAGGTCTTATCGAATCCTTTTTAAAAGCGTATTCCCAGCTCCTGGATACTTGTGTAAATGTCACGCTCCTTGAGGATGTCCTAGTTTTCGTTCATGTAAATGTCATGACATGATCGTTAATCTCAGAGCTCTGATTAGGATTCAGTCACTGTTTTCAGGTTTGAAGTGAAGAGTTGAGCAAAGGCCAGAAAAATAACTCTAACCTGTGGAGAAGAGCTTTAATTAAAGCTCCAAACCGAGTCTGCAGACTGCGTTATCATCCGCGACATGAGGCTGGTAGGAATCATGGCTGCAGTCACCTTTTTATGTTTACGCCGCAGGTTCTGTTCAGGATTAAAAACTTTTATATTTAGCAATGTAGCAAGATTTCAGCATAGCAATAAATGTTACTGATGAGAGTTTTTCTGTTTATTTTCTATCTATCTATATGGCTAGAAAATCCAGATGTTTCGGTCATTTCTGCCTCGCGTGTAACGTGGTGGTCAGCCAACCCGTTCTCCATCCCTGGAAAATTCCTTATATTGGTTTTTACTTTTTCAACAATTCAAATCATGAAACTGATTGATGTTCCTTCAGGGTTCCTGGTGAAGTCATAAGAAAAGAAGCATTTTATTGTAGTTAGTTGCTCATTTTGACCACCGCTCTTCAGCAGGCTTAGCATGAAACGAAGAAGATTGATGGTTATGGTTCATTATGGCTATTAGACGCTTGCTGATAGTCACTCACGTGTGATTGGAGGATATTTCCATAGTTCGTTTCCATTAGAACAAACACGAGCAGTTTGGATATGAAATAAGTTTTAAGACTTGTACATTTAGAGCTTCAGTTACACTTCTGTGTGATCAGTTAAACCAGATTCCATCTTTACTGACAGACCAGGAAAATAAACTGGATCATAGTGGGTTTTTATCCGGTTTAAATTCTAATGCAGTGAAATGTTAAAATTTCAGATATGTGGACTTTAACTGATGTAGCCGGTCTGTTTGATCAGTAATTATAATAAAAGTAAAATGATGTTGATTCTAAAATAGAGAAACACTATGAGGCTAGATATATATTTTTAGACATTACAAGTCAAAAGTTTGGACACACTTCCCTGTTAAAGTTAATGGTTCCGTATAAAAATGCAAAGCTGAGAAACGTCCTGCAGAAGCACAAGATTTGTGGGATATTTGTGAGATGCAGCACATTAATTATCCTCTTCAGCTCTGCTTAAAGAGACGCACTTGTTTTTGAGGAATCTGTTTCACTTGAGTCTGAACATTGTCTGTGTTTTCTTAAAATGGGTAATTAAGTATTTTTACAGTGTTTTTTGTTTATTTATTGTTTTACTTTACACGTAAAGGATTATCACATGTTGGACTGAGGATGTCTAATGTCCCCCTGGCTAGACCTCCTGCCACTCCTTTGCCCCCCATGTACAATTTTCTAGATCCTATTTACCTTTGAGGTGCTGTTAGGTAACTGTTCCTCCACTACAGAGACAAAACAAGTTTCTACTTGGACCAAAGATGTAGAACTAAAAATAATCAAAACTTAGTGCGAATATATTAAAGGAGGGATTACTCTAAAAATAACGTTATTTGTTTCCTTTGCATTTATTTTTATTAGTCCTTTTTATCAAATGCTCTGCCTCTAAATCTGTGGATGAAGAGTCTCTAAAACTGGTGAGATTCAGACCACAAACACGGATCCAGATGTTATTTAGGTGGCGAGCGCGTCTGACACTGATGTTTCCATGTGCTGGTGTGAGATACGAACAGCATGATGAGACAGGATGAGCTCAGCCTCTCACATTCCCAGACATCCCACTCAGTAGGCCACACACTGCTGGTTGTGTGAGGAGCTGCTCCACATGTTTAGCACATCCCAGGTCATGAACTCTTGTTTCTCTAACAGTGTAGTTAATCAGGTCCATGTGTGTTTGCACATGTGTGTGTAATGAAACCCTTGTGCTCGTTGCAGGTGTGTAATTACAATAAAACAGCTTCTCAAACTAGACTGTTTTTGTATCTGTCTTCTGTAAGTGGTCCTAAAGCCTGGCAAACATGAGTATGAAAAATGATGAGCTCATATTTATGTATTTAACTTTTTTCTGTCTCATTTCGCTGTGACCTGAGGAGGATGTGTTTCAAGCATTGATGTGTTAAGTGGAAATGGAGATTGTGACCCACGAGAACCTTTGTTCAGTCAAAGGTGTGCCAGCTTGGGCATCATCTAGCCCAATGGTCCTCAGAGCTTTAACATCAAGTACCACCTCAGAAGATATTCGGCTCTCCCAGTCCCACCTTTATGACTGACATTAAAATGTAGTAGAGGAAACCGCTCCTTTTCCATCAGGCACAGTTCATTTTAAATTTCTTTACTTGTCCTGTCCAGCATGGTAGCAGGAGAATGATGGTCTGGGTGCTTTATGGGTATAAGTTTCCTCTTGATAATCAGATTTTTTTAAATCTTATTCATTTTTAATTAATCTTGCTGGACTTGACTGGAGGGGACAGAAAAAAAGGAGAATATTGAACCGAAGTAAAAATGGACAGTCCACCAGACAACCAGCTGCTACACCTGTACAACACAACAGATAATTTCCTACAGCTTTTACAGGAAATCAAAGCTGACAATCATCAGGAGTTCTTAAAAAAAAAACAAATACAAAAACAACAACAAACATGTATCACAACAGAGTATAATAATTCTTAGAGTATAAACCCAGTGGACACCTCACTGACTGTCAGTGTGCAGAGAGTGAGCAGAGATGAGTGTGATCGTGCAAAGGCAACCACGCCTCTACGGAGGCTGGAGGCAGACTAGAGACCCGGGTGATGGGCAGCAATCCCGGAGCACGAACCCTAGCCATCCCACCATGAAGACAACTCCGGACCCATCCAGAGGATGGCACCAGCCAGAGCTAAAACGTAACACACTGTCTCCTGCAGGTTTTCAATGTGTGCCTGCTCCAACACAATTGACTCAAATTAATGTGCAGAACTTCATAGGCTGTTGCATTCATTTATTTTGAGTCAGGTGTGTTGAAGCAGGGACACATTGAAAATCTGCAGGACAATGGCTCGAGAGGTCTGGATTTGATGATTCCTGATCTAAGATCTTATTTTTCTTTCATTGAAAAATATTTGAGGGGAAAACGTTGTTAATGCTCTGTAAACTGACTTTTGTGTGTGTGTGTGTGTGTGTGTGTGTGTGTGTGTGTGTGTGTGTGTGTGTGTGTGTGTGTGTGTGTGTGTGTACACCCTCAGCTAAACAGCATATCAACACTCTGGGCCACCAACTGCAGATGAACCAGCACTGTTTGGACACGGCCCACAACTTCTACAAGATGGCGCTCACAAAACACCTGACCCGTGGTCGCAAGTCCTCCCACATCATGGCTGCCTGCATCTACATGGTCTGTCGCACTGAGGGAACGCCACGTATCCTTTCCATTGATCTCTTTTCTTTGTAAAAGTTTTACTAAGTAAGTTTAAAATGTTTAAGTGCTGGTAGATGCTCTGTTTCTGATGGAGCTAAACAACATGCTGAGGTTCAGGTCAGTGAATGAAAATGTGGACAAACAGCAGCCATGTTGGAAGCAAGTTGGACAAATTTAAAGTGAAGACACTCAAATGGTTTCAAATCATGTGTTGGAAATGATCATGACCACTCTTCTGCAGACCTCTGCAGGGAGGTGCTGCAGTGCTGGCGTTTGTTAAAATCCCAGTTCAGCCTCACCCAGTCAGACTAACACACACACACACACAGCTGACAGGGTAGGCATTGATATGAACGGATCATTGTGTTTTACTGTTCTCATACCCGAACACTGTCTGATAGCAGCTAACTTAAGCTGATACAACAAAATAAAAACAGTGTGAACACAGAAATAAGAAGAAATGAGGAAACTACAGGCAGGGGAGGTTCACACTTAAAAGACCCTGATGCGCATCATGTTTGCAGACAGATGGACTTCATGTCGTGGTTGTAGTGGAAGGATTATGTTGGTTCCCTCAAGTCAGATCAACTCAAATGGAAAGGGTGTCTTTTTCTCAGAGATGCCAGGCCAGCAGCATGCAACGACATCCTGGTTCCATTTAATGCAGTTTATTTGTAAAGCATCTTTCACAGCTAAAAGAAAAGAAAGTGCTTTATAATACAAAACATTATAATAGAAAAACATGTACACTTAAAAGACAATTAGTGTAACTAAAAGCCTGCATGATCTTTTATGTATGCAGGCTAAAAGCCGCGCCGCTGCTTTCTGTTGAGCTTTTTCTAATTTCAACAAATCCAGAATCAAAGGGATCTTGTCCTCAGCATTTCAGATTACATACGGGGATCATTTCTTAAGCTAGTCAGTTCTTCATCCCTCTGTACTCGTCGCTCTCTGCTACAGTTTAAGGTTGTCCACGGGGCCGGGTTGTCCCAGATATATCCTGATCTGGACGCCTGCAGCAACAGATGTGACAACCCTGAGGCCTCCTTAATGCAGATGTTTTGGACCTGTCCTACTTCAGCTGAGTTCTGGACAGAGTTTTTCAAACCACAGTCATTGAAATTCCACCAAACCCTTTGCTCACTCTGTTTATGTGCTGTCCCTCTCTTGTCTAACCAGTATTACTTCAGTGGTAAAGGGCCCACTCGTATTCAGTGGCTTCTGAACATTATGTAATGTTTGAATCTTGAAAATCTGTCACTCTGCTCAGAATCAGGGGGACAAACTTAACAAGACATGGAAACCCTTTTTAGACTATGTCGCTAACCTACAGCTGAATGAAGCTCTTACTCTTCTGTATCTATATCTGGCACCAATTTAACGTAGGCATTGATTTGTAGATGTATGTGTGTTTGCTTAAACACAACGACCTTTCTTTTGGGGCCTTGTACTCCAGCATTGATTTGGGAACACTGGGAACAAAAAGACAGAACAAACTCGTTTGGGATGATTATCTTCTTATGTTACTTTAGTTCTTTGTAATTCCAAAAACATTCTTGAGTACAAACAAGTCAAAAATGTTCATGAGGACCAGAAAAGTCTGCAGGACCGAGCCCTGTGGTACACCATGCAGCAGTTCAGCCGGATCTGACATAACCCTGGTTCTAACCCAGCTTCTACCTGACAGCTGGGCGTAAACGTTACAAACTGTGTGAGTTAATAGAATGAAGTGGCTGAGATAGAAGTCAGGAGTCAGACTACTGATGTTCAAAATGCTCGTTTCAGCAGCTAGTTTGAAAACCAAGGAATGAAAATCTTTAGCTCATGTGTTGCTGTAATACCTGAGTTAAGTTGAGTACCGGTTTAGGCTGCTTGATCTCAAACTGATGATGGTTTGCTTGTTAAGTCCTTTCTTGTGTTTATTAATTTGCTTATTGAAGTGCTGAATGATGTTGGAACAACAAGACTTTGGGTTCATCCTTTTTTCCATGAACAAAGCGCCTGTTTGCTTTCGTACTTGTTGTGCTGTTTTCGGTTTTACTCCTGACTCACTTGGCCTCAGAGGATGATTGTGTTATGTAACTGGAGCACAGGACGGCCTGGATGGGTTTACCTAATGAAAAAGAGGTGAGCAGGGTGTAATTCCTCCCTGCTGCATTGTTAACTGGGCTTTTTGTTTATTTCTGTGTGTGGGTGTGTTTGCAGAGGCCTGTGTTTATGCATGTTTGGAGGAGGAAAACAGGTAAAAATAGCTCCACTTCGCTTCCTTTTCCACAGCTGGATAAATCTGTAATGTTGTGGAAGAAGATCAGGACCAAGATGAAAGGATGAGAGCAGAGTGAAATGGAAACCTTCGTCTAACCTGGAGTTGAATTTAATGAGCAGCAACCACAAAGAGAAGCTGAACACTGTCTGCATGACGCATCGTTTCAGTTTGCAGATCATGCATGTGTTTACTTAAAGAAAGCTAAAAAAAGGCAAATAAATGAGACTTTATGGTTCTCTGAATTCTTCCTACATACTATTCCTCTTTTCTTTTCGTAAATGATGTCACTAAAAGCTGCTGTTTTTTAAGATTTCCTGAATTAGAGGTCAGTCCCTCCACAGTTCAGTGCTTAGCGTTTGGGTGCTGCAACCTTGTCCTAAACCAGGACAGTTTATTCCTGTTCAGGAAGGCCACAGTAAAAAATGAGGGCAAGAAGTCTGCTGATCTCTCTCAGGGAATTGTTTGTTTTTTTTAAACCTGTCTAACTTCAAAAGAACCAGTTACCTAGATGGACAGTTCTTCCAGCTAAATGCACCATCACTTGTTAGGCACAACACCAGCAGCACTTATTGCTTTTCCTGCTCCCTCATATTGAATTTATATATGGAAGAAATCCTGTCATGGTGAGAATGAGCAGCAGGAATCATCTCAGGAAGCTAATCCCTTCTGAATGTCCATATTGACAGCTGTGGCTTGAGAGATTACAAACCTGGCCTTTAGAGAGTTTCCTTGAAACCATGAAAAACAACCACTAATTTAGGTGTCATGCTCCTGCATCTCCCATCCTCCCTGGTGCAGGAAATAAAGGTGTATTTTCTGCCTCTGAGAACCCAGATGTGTTTGAGGACCTGCTGTTTATTTCCTGATTAAGAGAGTCGTCTGTAATCTCCAGACGGCGTGCGCTGGGATTATCTTTTCCATTTCATCTGCAGTGCTGCTAATTCCACTGTGAGGCCTTTTTCAGAGGAGACCCGCTAATCCCCCCTGACAGCCTGGAGACAGGTGCACCTGTCGCCACGGAGACACTGTCACCACGGTGACCAAATGTGTTGAAAGGCATTTGAGCGAGAGAGGTTGGGCACTGAGTTAGAGATGATAGAGCCCATGTTTTAAAGTTTCAGAAAAGTACAACATCACTTCCAAAAATGATGGCATTCTGTGTAAAATGTAAATAAAAACAGAGTGGAATGATTTCCAAATCCCATCAAGCCATATTTTATTCCAGCAGAACATAAACAACACATGAGATTGAAAGTGAGACATTTTATCATTTCATGGAAAATATGAGCTGATAGTGAATTTGACGGCAGCAACACTTCTGTAAAAAGTAGTTCCAGGGTGGTGTTCGGCACGGTGTAAAAAGTAGTTCCAGGGTGATGTTCAGCATGGTGTAAAAAGTAGTTCCAGGGTGATGTTCTGCACGGTGTAAAAAGTAGTTCCAGGGTGATGTTCGGCACGGTGTAA